>CM053751.1:10274668-10305441 GCA_028658305.1 Pachyuromys duprasi
TGTTTTTTTTTTTTTCTGATATTGGGCGGGAGAGCCATGTGCATTAAACAAAAAGCCCCAGAGCAAAAGGTTTGAGAAGAGGGAGAGGAGCAAGGAAGGGAGGGAGAGGGAAAGATGGGAGAGAAAAAGAGGAAGGAAGACAGGAGGGAAAGAGGAGAGACAGATTTGGTGGGTAATATATCTCTGTTCTTTGGTATATAGCTGATAAAATTTTTGTTACTAAAAACAGTGGTTGTCGTGTCGTTTGAAAATAGTCATAAAGCATTACAGAACTGACTCCTTTGTCCACATGTCTGAAGTAAAGAAGCCCTTATCCCCAGCCCTCATGCATACTTTGAAATTTATACCTGCACTAAAGCTCCTAATCCTGGGTTTCAGCTTGGTGTCCCTTCACTCCTCAAGCAAGGGGTCAGCACCTGCCAGGGCCAAGGGTGGAGCCTGGTGTCTTAGGTTCTAAGGTGACCAATGATCTGTCTTAAAAGGAGAGGCAATCGGGTTTTCACTTGAGATTTGGAACTAAGGAACTTGAGAAGGAATTTTCCTTGGCTGGGAGCTGAAACTAAAAGACAGCAGGTGCTGAAGAGGCCATTCAAGTCCAAGGAGTCCTTCTCTTAGATGAGAGCCCACAGTATGGACTTGGTGAGGTTCCTGCACTGCCTTCAAGTCCAGGCTAGCTTGCAGTTCTCATGTGCAGGGAGTCCCCATCTGTAAGCAGCCCAGGTTTCTGCTTTTCCCAGATAGCAATGTTCTTCACCCACTTGGGGCATCTCCTTTTTCATCTTGCTAGTTCTCTGTTGTACCTGGTAAGCTTGACTGAGGCAAAGCTGCATGGACCTGGGTTAAATCCCTGCTTTTCTTCTTGGAAAAAAATGTTACTCCTTAACACTCCAACTCCTTTGTATTGGAGATTAAGCTCAGGGCTGCTGCTAGGCAAGGGCTATGACCCCAGTCAGCACTTATTTAATGTCATTTCTGTAGCATCTCTGTCCAACACCTGTATGCTGATGTAGTGTTGGCAGCACATTAAATAAAACAACAAAAGCAATACAGTGTTTAATGCATGGCAATATATTACAGAATTTATTGGTTGCTTCCCTTCCCTTTTTTATGCTTTAATGCTTTTTCAATTAAACATCTTCTCATCATTGAACTTCCTAGTTTGTTATGTAGGATGCATAGAAAATAGAACTTATAATTTCCCTGGGATGATCCTATCTCTGCAGAAATATCTCCAAGATACCACCTGACACACCCTTATCTCCCATTCTAAAGAACTGGGAAGATTCTACCCCCAAGTATTTGGAAGGTTCCCATCATCTTTTGCACCCATTCCTAACCAGAATGATCTTTAAGAGATGTTGATTCTGATATGTCAGTTCTTGGTCCTCCAGAGAAGTTATGTTCTAGTTAGGTTTTTATCTAGGTAGGCAGGAAGGAAGGGAGTTGGTGAGAGATGCTGTACGTAAAGGCAGAAGGGGGTTGGCCAGAGATGTTCTGCGTTCAACTGTTCTCGAGATCATCTGGGCTCAGCCAGAGGTGCACTTGCATTCTAACTCTCATTGGCTCATCCATGAAGGGATCTACCAAGGATAACATGGATGAAAATCCCTTGAAAAGAACCTCCCACATTAAAATAGTTCTTTTCAGTTTTGATAGCTAAGTCCCTGCTCCATCCTGGAATTCCTAAATGAGCTCTCCAAAAGACAAGTATTCTTCTTTTGGAAGTCCCTGCTCATGCTAGTGGGATATTTTTGCTTTAGATTGACACTGGAGGCCCTGGGGACCCCAGTGTAGACACCCAGGTCTGATTTTTAAAAACTCAAAAGTGGATTGAGGAAGCTTCACTGGCAGCCCTGACCGTCCAAACATTTGAATATATGAACCAAGCGTATAATCTGGCAAAGACATGATGTTGATTGTGAACTGGCACCACCTGGGCATGTTGGGGCCTTCCTCACACACTCAAGCAGGAACAGCCCTGAGAGGCTACTGGGCAATGTGACCCGAAAGCTCCTGTTGTCCACAGAGAGCCTAGGGGCTGGACAACTGTTCTATTTTCATGGAGCAGCACTGTTGGAGTAAACCATATCAGAGTTTCCGAACCAAACCCAGGAGCCACAGTTTCCCAGCTGCAGGCACAGGTGGTCTCTGGATCAGCCTCACTTCCACCTCTCACCGTGATGCACTTGGAATAAGCCGCCAGCACCTGCTCCACCTGACTTGCTCTCTTGGGCTCTTGGAATATCTGAGGGAAGAAGACGAGGTCTCCCAGCACAAGGAATCAAAAGACTTGAGTCTTGAGCCTCAGGCTGGGTTTTGAAGGGTGAGGTCAGAGCATTGTGGGAGTCAAGTTTCAGGGAATCCCCATGTCCAGTGTCCCAGGCCTAGACTTGGTAAATCGAGGAGCTGGGAGAATGTGAACCATGCCAAGTCAACAAGATTGAGAGACCCCAGGAAGAGCAACAGCAAGCAATGCTGTCATATACAGGCTAAGGGTCACTCCCCTTTTCCTTGACTGACACACATGCCAGCAGGTCAGTCTTGTCCCAGTGAGCATGTACCTGTCACAGGTACTCCTATAAAGGGAAGAAGCAAACCATCCACAAGTTACAGAGAATGGGCCCTATCTCCTCAATCTGCAGAAGGCAGACTAAGAGCTATTCAGGATTAGGTCCCATGGCCACACCCACAAACTGGAGCTCAATTGCCAGCACTCCTCTGAATGCGCTGAGCTACAAGGCCCATCTGCCTGCAAATTAAGAGGCCTGGGGTGGGGAAGCACCTAGACTGCACCTTCCCCTCACAATGGCTGCTGGCTGGGCATCCTGGCTGTGTCCACTACAAAATCACAGAATGATATCCTGTTGTTTCCCCATCATGGCTGCTCTCTGGAAGAGGCTCAGCTGGGCTAGTATCTGGCAGCAGGCTGGCTGTGCTGATGGCTGAAAATGCACAGAATTGGATATGAGGCTGGTTCAGAAGTGCCTGATGATATGGTATTTGCTATGAGTGTTGTATATCTACCTCCGAGGTCTCCAGAGGAAGGCCAGTATAGCATGTGGGGTAGTTAGGAACAGCTCCTGTCCAAAGTCAGTTCTTCAGCCTCTTTTCATATCATGGTACTAGTGGTATCTGTCAGCAAGCTGTCCAACATGCAGGAAGAGGGTCAAGTCTTCTGAAAAGATAGGCTCCTGCCCTTCTCCAGGGTCCCAGTGCCTTGGCAAGGAACCATTTGAAGAGGGGATTCTGAGTCTCTTCTAGAAATCTGTTAACCATCCTCTTCCCCACTCTGAGAGGCTCAAAGACTTCCCTCACCCAGTGTGATGAGCTCTGGTCCCTGAAGATCTTGTGGGAGGCTTGGGAAATGTTGTGAGGTATATATCCTAGAAGACCACCGAGAACATGGGTTCAAGTCAATAGAAAGTCTTTATTAGGGTGTTTGGGACCCAAGTCCTGTCCCAAGCAAGCTTTTCTCAGGGTGATCTTTTAAGAACAAAACTACATCCTGGGTTTACACACCTCAGCAAGAACAGTTCCCCAGAAGAAGATATGCAGAAATCAAAAATGCAAGATTAGTACCTTCAGGGACTTTCCCAGAACTTTGGACTTTGATGAATTAGGTCTTTGTTCCCATTTTGGCAGGGTTTGCTGCCTCCATTCTGTGTGTCAAGGCCTGAATGGTACTTCCATCATGGTGTCAGTTATGCTGAGGCCTGGAGGCTGTTACACTGGTATAAGAGGCAGCAAGTGCATACAACAGGTAAGAACACACAAAGGAAGGGCTGATGAGCATTAGCTAAAATATCTGTAAGAGCATCCAGGGTTGACAGAAAAGTTAAGGACTAGCAAAGGAAGCTGGCAAATTTGGCTCCAAGCCCTTTCTACTGATCAAATCAACATTTTGTATCTAGTATCTAGAATATACAAAGAACTCAAAAAAAGAAACAAGAAATCAAAGAACAGTCGGGAAATGGACAAACAAAATGAACAGTTCTTAAACAGGAAATGCATGAAGAAGTGTTCAGCTTACTAGCCACCAGAGAAATGAAAATCTAAACCTTGTCCTAATAGAATCACAGCCATTAAAAAAACAAAACTCCCAAGGCTCAGGTATCTTTAGGATGAGGGGCAGAAAGATTATAAACACCAGAGGTGACAGATAATATCGAGAGCTCAACAGGGCTGTTACCAATATGAACTCACAGTGATTGTGACAGCATGCAGTTTAAAAGAAAACAAGGTATTCCACATCAGTGGGCACTGCAGCACTAAGCACACAACCCAATCAGTAAAAGAAGATGTCTATCCACAGAGGCTGGGACAAAGAAAATGTGGTAAACATTCAAGATGCGATCAGAAGTAATTGGTCAAAAATACGGGGGTAACTGAAGAAGATCCTACTAAGCTAACCAAGCCAGCTGCAGTCCTAGATGCTGTACGAATACATTAAATCATTATACTTCTATGGCACAGAGTTGAAGTAATACTGTCTATGGAGATAATGGTGATTAATGGGAGGGAAAGGAGTGAAATAGGACTGAGTGTTACATAGTTCGAGGCCACCAGAAAAAGACCACCACATAAAATTTAAATCCAGAAGATTATGAAACAAGTTTATTTTCTTTATAGCGATATTGTGACAACATCCTCCTTTGCCACTCTGAGAGCTGCTGTAGAAGGGGAAGTTGGGGGCTGGAATTTTTAAAGGCATAAACCACGACTGTCAACTCTGGGGATGTTTTGCTACATGCGGCATTATGATGTTTATTTCTGAGCAAGCATCATTTAAGTAAGATTACAGACACAGAATGAGAAGCGGGTTATTATTTTAGATAACAATTACACATAAGGAGAAGAGGGAACTATTGTGGGAAATGAGCCAGGTGGCTCTAAGATCAGTCTCCTCTTTAGATTGCTGTCAAGACTTAACTGCTGACAGGGTGGACCTTAAGACTGTGGTGCAGACATGTTGTGGTTAACAATTCTTAGGCTAAAAATAAGGTCTTGCTGACTCCTATGTTTTTTCTTTTCTTTTTTAAATACAGTAACTTAGTTTAAAACTCATTTTAAAATGAAACTGGATTTTAACCATTACAACAGTGAGATACAAGGAGGAATACAGCTAAACATATACACATGTACAAAATCTTTTATGAAAATTTTGTGGGCTGGGTAAATGGTTCCATGGGTAAGAGCCCTCACTGCATTCCAGAGGGACCTACTTTGATTCGAGCACACACATGGTGACTGATAGTCTGTAATTCCAGTTGAGGTCACTCATTAAAATTACAGTTAGGATTGGAGAGACGGCTCAGCAGTTAAGTGCACTGGCTGCTCTCCCAGAGGACCTGGGTTCCAACGCCAGCACCCACATGGTGGCTCACAACTATCTGGGAATCCACTTCCAGGGGATCCAGCACCCTGTTCTGGTTTTCATGGGCACTACACTCACATGGACCACAGACATATATGCAGGCAACCCCTCCCCCCATACATACACAAAATAGTTTTTTTTAAAAGTCGCCACATCAAGACCCCCTTATAGGCATAAGATTATTATGTAATTCAAATGCTGATACTGTACCCCCATATCTGGTTTCAATCCTTGTTCTGAGATCCTGTCTCAATTTAGCGTAAAGACTGCTCCCCAAATGTCCCCTGGTATGCCACTAAAAGAGCTTACAGCCAATTGCTAAGCAGGGGAGAGACTAAGGCTGGACTTCCTGCCAGCCAGGGAAAGAGGAGTTAGAGGAGGAAGTAGAGGATTGAGCCATGGGGAATGTCCAGGAGAGATCAGGAGAGAGAGCTCAGAAAGGAAATTCACAAATTGCGAGTATTCCTGGGATGTATGCTGGTAGGAAACAAAATTAGCTTAGAGTATTAAGAATAGAGTAATAACTGCTCAGTTATTGTGTTGTGGAGCTTATTATTAAACAGACATAAAAGAGTCTCGGTTAATTGTGTGATAGTCAGGTTAAGAGAGAAACTGAGAAACAAACAGATTTTTGTAAAAATAACCTAAATATGCCCTGCTAACAAGTATGATGCCAGCTAAGCAGGGTATGATACTGGGCCAGGTTGACAGGCAATGTTGGCTCCAGCTTCTGGCACAGCAGCTGGCTGATCATCACAAGTTCTGCTGTTTCTCTGGCATAACAGTGGGGTGGGCTTATGGAATGGCCTAAGCCAGGTTGTTCTTGTTCATGGGGATCCACAGTTGTCTCCCATAGTCCCAGATTCCCAGTTCTAACATTCAGAAATAAACCCCCTTGGCCCAAAGTAGATAATCTGTGTGTTGTCAAACAACAGCATCAATCAATGCTGTGACCAATAGAAATGCTCACATGCTCACCACTGACAGCAAGGTCTACAGTCTGGGACCCATGCTGCCTCCTTGTCCTCTCTTGTCTGACTTCCCTTAGCTCAATCTGGTGCCCTCTTCTGGCTGTCATAGGTAACTGCATTCACATGCATATGCACTCACACAGACACACACATACATAGTGATAAAAAAAAAAGAAATCTTTTTAAAAGGAAAATGAA
The DNA here is from genome assembly GCA_028658305.1 of Pachyuromys duprasi. Taxonomy (NCBI): domain Eukaryota; kingdom Metazoa; phylum Chordata; class Mammalia; order Rodentia; family Muridae; genus Pachyuromys; species Pachyuromys duprasi. Next base: position 10,281,212 of record CM053751.1, read on the forward strand.
ATGTTCCAGAAATAAACACTTCATACATTTTAAATTTTACGTTAATCTCAGTAGCATGATGATAACTCACACTCCCATGTCACGAATTTTTAAAAAAAGATTTATTTATTATTTATACAACATTCTGTCTGCACACCAGCTCTCACTATAGATAGTTGTGAGCTACCATGCGGTTGCTGGGAATTGAACTTAGGACGTCTGGAAGAACAGTAACTGTTCTTAACCTCTGAGCCATCTCTCCAGCCCCCATGTCATGAATTTTATCAGCTGAACAAACACTTGGCCATGTTACAGGGAAATATGTAATTAAAATGGCAGTAGAAAACCCACAAGTTAACATGTATAGCAGGTCTTTCTGGACCCATCAGCAGTTAAAAATGACACAGATTTATTAATATTTATTATAGCGTAGGCCTTAGCTGGACACTCTCAGCTAGCTTGTAAATTAACCCAACTGATCCTGGCCTACATCCCATACACTGGCCAGGTCTTTACCTCTTTGCCCCTATTCACATCCGTCTACCTCTGTGTCCTGCTGGCAAATCCTTTCTGGATTATTCTCCAGAAACCCCCTCTCTCAGACCAGAAGTCCCTCCTTCCCTTTCCTGCCTAGCTATTGGCCATCACATTCTTATTAAACCAATGAAAAGTGAGAAGGGTGCATGCTGAAAAAATATAAGGCAGATGATGAGCCATAACAACACGAGTGTCCAGCTGGTGCTCCGCTCTCTGCTGGCAGAGTAATTGATATCTGAACACAGACAACCTTCACAGTGTACAAAAGATTACCCCAACAAGCCTGGCATTTGAGTTAAACCTTAATGAGATTATATGGGTATGCTGGCAAGACAGTGCTCTGCTTCAGTGCACTGGCTGCTTTTGCAGAGACCCAGGTTCAATTCCCAGTACCTACACTGCGGCTTACACCCTCTTGAAACTCCAGCTCCAGGGATTCCAAATGCCCTTGGAGCCTCCTCAGTACTAGCCACTGCAGTGGCACACAGACATCCACGCAGGCAGAACACACATTCCCACAAAATAAAAACAATAAAAAGAGATGATGTGTGTTTCATGGGGCAGCTGTAAAGAATACACTGACTACAAGAAGGGAACAGTTCAGCGCATGGCCTGTTCTGGAGGACCCCTGTCCTTCCATGCTCCTCTTCTTCTCACCTGCAAAAAAAAAAAATATGAACATCCATTTCTTTTTTTTATTGCTTTTATTTACTTTTTAATAAATTTATTCATTTTACATACTGATCACAGCCCCCTTCTCCCTCCCCTCTTCTCCTCAGAGAAAAAAAGGACACCCATCCCCCCCTATAAACCCACCACAGTCCATTGAGTTGCATCAGGACTTAGCACATCCTCTTCTATTGAGGCCAGACAAGGCAGCCTAGCTAGGGAAGAGTAATCCAAAAGCAGGCAACTGAGTCCATATCAGATATGACCCATGCTCGCCTTGTTGCTAGAGGACACACATGAAGACAAAGCTGCCCATCAGTCAACATCTGTGTCATGGGCCTAGGTCCAGTCCATACATGCTCTTTGGTTGGTGCCTCAGTCTCTGTAAGCCCCTGTGAGCCCATACCAGTTGACACTGTTGGTCTTCTTTAGGGGTTCCTGTCCCTTCCAGGGCCTTCTATCCTTCCCCACACTCCTTTACAAGACTTTCCTAGCTCTGCCCAGAGTCTGGTTGTGGTTATCTGCTTCAGAGTGGAGCCTCTCAAAGGACAGTCATGCTAGTTTCCTGTCTGCAAGCATAACAGGGTATCATTAAGCGTGTCAGGGGCCGGCTCTTCCCTCTGGGCTGGGTCTCACGTTGGGCCAGCCATGGGTTGGTCATTCCCTCATGCACTGCTCCATCTTTATCCCTGCACATCTTGTAGACAGAGGAAATTTTGAGTTGAAGGTTTTGTGGGTGGGTTGGTGTCCCCCTCCCTCCACTGGAAGCCCAGCCTCGCTAGGAGGTGGTCACTTCAGTGTCCAGGTTCCTGACAGCTAGGAGTCTCAGCTAGAGTCACCCCATATCCTCCCAGGAGCCTACTTTGTCATAGGTCTCCACCTTGTCCCAGAGATGCCCTCTGCTGCCCCATCTCCCTTCTCTCTCCTAGCCCTCCTCTCCTGACCTCTGATCCTCACCCTCATTTTCCTCCCCACACTCTTTCCCATCCAGTTCCCTCTCTTCATCCACTTTTGACCTCCAGTCTATTTTCCCTTCTGGGTGGGAGTCAAGCATCCTCCTTTGAGCCCTCCTTATTACTTCCCTTCTTGTGTCTGCGGATTGTAGTATAGTTATCCAGTATTATATGGCTCATACCTACTTATAAGTGAGTATATACCATGTGTGTCTTTCTGTGTCTGGATTGACTCGCTCAGAAGGATCTTTTCTAGTTCCATCCATTTGCCTGCAAATTTCATCATTTCCTTGTTTTTAATTGCTGAGTAATATTCCATTGTGTAAATGTACCACAATTTCTGTATCCATTCTTCGGTTGAGGGACATCTAGGTTGTTTCCAGTTTCTGGCTATTATGAATAAAGCTGCTATGAACATAGTTGAGCAAGTGTCCTTGTTGTAGGGTAGAACATGTTTTGGGTATATACCTAGGAGTGGTATAGCTTGGTCTTGAAGTATTCCCAGTTTTCTGAGAAAGGGCCAGATTGATTTCCAAAGTGGTTGTATAAGTTTATATTCCCACCAGCAATGGAGGAGGGTTCCCCTTTCTCCACATCCTAGCCAGCATGTGTTGTCACTTGAGTTTTTGATCTTAGCCATTCTGAGGGGTGCAAGATGAAATCGCAGAGTTGTTTTGATTTGCATCTCCCTGATGATTAAGGACATTGAGCAGTTAAGTGTTTCTCAGCCATTAGAGTTTCCTGAGTTGAGAATTCTTTGTTTAGCTCTGTGAATTGGGTGATTTGGTTTGTTGGTGTTTAATTTCTTGAGTTCTTTATATATTTTAGATATTAGCCCTTTGTCAGATGTAGGGTTGGTGAAGAACTTTTCCCAGTCTGAAGGCTGCCATTTAAGAGCATTTATTTCTTAAAGAGCCTGGTTAGGAGACTGTCTTCCTCTTGTCAGCAGCACATCGGGGGAGTCTGTGTGCTATCTTTTGGGCCACAAGAAGAGGCAGGGCAAGGAGTCTGAACAGGCAGGAGTCTGGTCTTTCCCTGGTTCCATAATTAAACACGACTTTGCACAAGTTGAATGTTCTGTCTCAGAACCCACCTTCCTGTGATGAAGACTACAAACGATGGGATTTGTTGTTACCTGCCTCACACATGCACCAAAAGTAAACAACTGCACAGAACAGTGTTACTTGACCACAACCCACCAACTGGATGCGAGTTATGTGTAGTATCAAGAACTGAGCGCCGTTTTGCATTGACGGTAGGACTGCTTTTGCAATAAGAGTAATGAACAAGGCCGGCAGCGAGCTTGTTATAAACCCTGCCCGCAGTACGAGCCGCAGCCCATGCACAATATGCTTGCTGCCCCGCAGCTTCGAGCTTCCCCAGCTCCCAGCCTCCCGAGGACTTGGGGCTGTGGAGTTCATCGGAGCTTCAAGAGAGGATGAGGCGTCAGGAGAGACTTTTGCACAACAAAAAATTAATTTTCAAAGAAATTCATTTACCTACGAGGTAAAAAGAGCTCAGACACCATTGCCAAACTGAAAGCTGCCATCGAAGATCATGAAGAGATTGGAGGAAGAAGTGAACTGTTTCCTTCTGTTAGTGTAGACTGTAAGCTAAAGCAAAAAGCAACCACAAGAGTTGATACTGACATAGGCAAGGCCCTGAATTCTGACCTGATGCTTGATACTTCATTATTAATTCCTGAATTAGTTCTATAGACATTAAATCACTAAAGCAACCTCAGCAACCCCTGGACCTGCACATCTCACTCTCAAAGGCAATGGAGAGACTTTAGGGGCTGGCATTACAGTGAACACAGGCCCAGCTCCTAGCGCAGAGCCAGGCCATCCTCATCTGTAGCTAACGAACATCTCCCCCAGCGCCCTGTTTCAAGCCAAGCAGAAGATATTTCCAGCAGCAATGACAGTCTGTTCATCACTAAATTTCAAAAGCTCACAGTCGCAGACCAGAGTGAACCTCAGAAGCAAACACCAGGGCTGACAACCTTCCAGGGCTCCAGAGAGGGAATCCTAAGAAGCCTCATTACATGGAAGTGCTAGAAATGCGAGCCAGAAACCCGGCGACCCCTCCTCATAAGCTTTTAAAAGACCAATGTGTTACCCACACAACTGAGTGACGCACCAGGTCGTTATCAGATGTTTCCCCAGAAGAGCGCGACGCAGGGCTCGGCAGCATCTTGATGATGTCACAACAACACGCCCGCCCCTGTCCCCGCCCCCGCCCCCGCCCCATCTCCTGCCTGCACAGCGGCTCCCGGTGGAAGAGTCACTGGCCCTGCATGCAGAAAGAGAGCAAAAGCAGACTTAGGAGGAGATGCAAGCAAAGCTCGTCGCACAGAAACGAGCTGAGAGACTGAATATTAAAATGCAGAGGTACAATCCAGAAGGGAAATCTTCAGGGAGACACCAAGATGTGAGGGACGAAGATGGTGCCTAGTCCTTAGATGAGTGCTGAAGATTGGGCGCTGGGAGATCCCAAAAGCCAACTGTCGAGCTGCTATTGTCTCACATCGAACTTTCTCACAAGTATAAAGATCAGTGCCATGCCTTCTTAAGGGACAGCATTTTTTTTAAGTTACACAAAAGTAGCTACAAAACAAAAGCCTGGTTTGTCTTTCAGAAGCTGCTGGAACAGTTTAATATTTGAACATTGTGTTTGACCGTGTTGTATTGCAGTTTTGCAGAATGTTGTGCATTGGCTTGATATTTTAGTGTGAGTAGAGCACACTTTTTCTTTAAGACAACTGCTTTTTCTCTTATTCTTACTCATTATCAAATAGCATTGCTTACATCCCTTCTGGTGAAATACTTGGTTATCCCAGGCACCTAAAATGAACTGGGGGGAGGGAGGGGAGAGGTGGAGAGAGGGAAACCTGACCTGGTTCCCTCTCTTAAAAAATGAAGGGAACAATCTAAAGTAGGGCACACATGGTTGCATGGAGTTCCTGAGATCCTGGATGTGAAATACTGTGGAGACACCCAGAAATTTTACAAAGTGTGTATTTGCACTGTCTTCTTTTGGGGTGACTGCTGTCTTGTGATGAGGATAAGGAGCCCTTTGAAGAGGTGCTGGATGGGGGAGGGTCTTCTGAGCTGGTGTAGGGAGTTGCTCCTGCTTCCTTCCTCTGGCTTGAGCTCATTGCTATCTTGGATGATAGGTCCCTGTACAGGACGCTCATGCTTGGTAAGGAAACTGGTGTTTTTCTAGGAGTTACAGTTGAATTATCACTATATTTCCTTTTTTTTCCTTTTTAAACCCAAAGAGGTGTTTATAGGCTACAGAAGCCTCAGTCCCATGTATGTACACATTTTTATTGTTTAAAACGATTATATTATCATTTCCAGAAAAGATAACAATGTTATATTAAAGAAAAAAAAAACTTTGTCTGTTATGTGGAACTTGTAAAGGGGAAATCAAATACCAATCAGAGCAACTTCTAAAGAAAAAAAAAGAATGAACAACTTGTTATTCCATTTGAAGAAGAATACTTAATTATACCATGGAAATATGATTTTAGAAAGGACTCAAATCTAGAAATATTGTTTCTAAACCAAGCATTCACTTTCAAGTCAAACATGCAGAAAGCTCTCAACTGGCAGGAACATTCAACTCTCCTGTTAGTAATGACCCTTCGGACATGCACTAAAACCCATGCTTCCCCCCATAGTGACGTACCATTCTAAAGCAAAGCACTCTTATTTTTGTGTTTGTCAAACTAGTATGTGTTTGCATAATTCATGTGACACAGAAATTAAGTATCAAAACTATTCAGAAATTTCTCCCTTTGCCTACTTCACAAAAGATTACAGAGCGAGGAGTGTACAGTGGTAGAGTGTTTGCCTAGCATGCACGGGCCCCCAAGTTCCATGCCCAGCACAGAATACAAATTAAACAGAAGTAAAAGTAATGCTTCCAAGCAAATACAACTAAGTCTTATGGGTATTAAAATTATGTGGGATTTTAAGTTGCCTTTAGGTGTCATTATTTCAAGAGAAGACATTGCACAAAGCACACAGTTTTGTTTGGGTCATTTCCAGCCCATCAGCTGTGAGCCCCTTCAGAGACAGCTTGTCAGCGTGATTTGTAACTGAGCGGCAAAACTCCAAATGCCTACCAAGTATTTTCTGTGTCTTTACAGTGTGCAAAATGTCTGAGAAATGTAGAAATTGTTAACAAAGGAAAATAACACAAAAGAACCAAAGTTTTGTTTTGTTTAAGTTGGGTGGAAGAAGCCAGGCAGAGATAAAAACCTGATGGTGCTGGCTTCCCTTGACAGTAACAGTGTGGAGGAAATAGTCAGATTATTTACCAATTTTTAAAGCCAGCCCACTGGTAAGAATGAAATGGAAATCCAGGGAAACCACGAGAAAATACAGTAGCATGCCAGGAACATTGTGTGGACACCCAGGCAGAATCCATGTGAATGTCTGGACTGCCTGGGTCTTAAAATCCTTTAGCAGGAGGCAGGCACCAAGTGCTTCTCACTTCTGCCCTACACTGCCATCTAGCAGACGGTTGTTGCCTGTTTCTTGGTGAATCCACCAAGATGGGCAGAGAGCTCATGAAGTGAGTTATGTCACTGGAGACCATTGCAAACGGGCTCAGTAAAGCAGGGCCTGGGTCTCCATGCTCTTAGCTCAGCTGGAAGGGAAACACAAACAGTGTTTATAGGCAATAATTAAAAATGCATAAGGATGGTAATTCTCCACTGAGTAGCCATCCATAATTAATTACTAAGAGGTCTCTTTTCTCTCTCTTCTGTCTTTCTTACCAACTCCATATGTCTTTAATATGATTGTTGGTTACTCTCTTGTGTATTTTATTGCAAAACTCAATGCCTGAGCTTCATGGGTTCCTTGACTTGGCAGCAAATTGTTGCCAGATCCTGACATGAGTGGTTGGGTTGTGACCAGCATGCAGAACAGACAGGTAAGAAGGAAAGAAATGCCCTGTTTTAAAACCCTGCCTCCACTCCGTTTCCCATTGCATGGTTCCAACTATGTGACATTGGAAATAGCCAAAACCCAGGGAATCAGGGAAAGAATGATGCCAGAGCCTGTGGGATGGGGCGATGGGGAGACACTCAGTGGCTCTGAAGGTGCAGGTAGGCAAGGCAAGTGTCTTCGTTGGCATTACTAATTGTGATAAAACACCATGAGCAAAGGCAGGTTGGGGAGGAGAGGGCTTATTCAGCTTACACTTCTACATCATAGTCCATTATTGAAGTCGATTGGGAGACAAACTCAAGCAGGGCAGGAACAGGGAGGCAGGAGCTGATGCAGAGGCCATGGAGGGTGCTGCTCACTGGCTTGCTCCCCGCCTTCCTCAGCCTAGGGCTGGCACACTGACTAATGAAGCAAATGTCCTCCAGGCTTGCTCCCAGCCTGGAGGTGTTTTCTCAGTTGAGGCTCCCTCCTCTCTGATGACTTTAGCTTTGTGTAGAGTTGACGCAAAGCTCTCTAGCACCGCACATGTGAGTATGCTCAGAGCTCCTGGACGAATTCCCTGCTGAGACTGAGAGGTGGTGATGCCATGGGACCTAGAACTCCGTAGTCACGCTCATCAGTGGCAGTGCCTGTGGTGGCGTGCACTTCTGAGAGAGTCTCCTTAAAGTGCGTTGAAGGATGTTTGTAGGCTTATATTTTTTAAACACCTACTTTAAGGTTCTTAAATGCCTTTACCTCCCTTCCAACTCCCATCCCCCGCCCCCCAACCTCCACCCCTACCTTAGGTAGGAGACCGGTAGGGAAAGGGACTGTAGACCTCTTTTATCTACTTCCTGCTTATAGGGTGGGTGGGTTGTTAGGGGATTGCCAGACTCAGTCGCCAGGATGCCAGCAGTCTAGTCAAACAGCAAAGCAGCAGCAGCAGCACGTGACATCAGCAGTGGAACGATTCAGTAGAAACGGCCAGACTTTGCCCAGACTTCACCCAAACAACACAAGTCAGCACCACCCTTCTCTGGAGCATTTCTGTCTGTGAAGACCAGCGAAGGATGCAACCCTGGCAAAGCAAAAGCGTAGAGACTCAGAAAGCGTTGTCTCGCTGTCTGTGGGCTTCTATAGATGCCTTCTCAGAGTCCCCGCAAGGATGTTTTTGCAGCTCACAAGAACTACACCCCTTGCACGAGGGAGGTTTCGGCTAACCAACATCATGGGTCTTTTCATGGGAGCTGTTTTCCTCAAGGGCTGTTTTCCACAGGGGGAAAACATTCCCACATCTCACACTTGGGACCCAAACAAAAAACATAGTCACATCACACAACTGAGTTTCCAAAGAAATCAGAAACTTCCACTTCAGAGCTTACTGAAAAGCCAACTTTATCTTCATGTATTCGACGTGAATTTATCTCAGTTTATTTCTTCTCCTCCAGAACAGGTACATAAATACCCCCATGCCTCTCTGTGATTTTTTTTTCTTTTGGATGGAGGCTTATCTTCCTCATAGTTCACCATCTAGCCACAGGGCTGGGGATGTAGTTCCACTGTAGAGTGCTTGCCTGGTGTACATGAAACCCAGGGTTCTGTCCCCAGTAGCAAAATAAACAACTACAGGATGAACAAAGATACACTGTGAGGCCGCCAGGTGTCTAAGTTCATGGTGGGCCCTAAATTCCCAGGCTCAAACTGATTTCTAAAGACCTGGGCCCCTAACCTGAACTCAGTGGTCCAGGACTGAGGATTGCAGAAGAAGTGCATCAGACCTTGACCCCCAAAGCCCAGTGGTTACTAAACAAGATGGCAGGCCCAGCGGTTTAAAGCACATTTCATTCAAGGAAAACAGCCGGCTTCCACACTCTGTCCCTAAAGAGCCTCCCTTCTCCCTACACAAAAATCCCAGCCTGAAATATGTAATTCATATTCCCTTGAACTCTGGTCACCGAGTGACTGGGTCCTGTGCCCCAATTATGGCATGGCCAGAACTCAAGGCATTAAATAAATCCTGTTCTAGCAGTTGGAAGTAACTTAAATCCTTATCTTTCATTTCCTCCTACAAACTTAACTCATAGGCATTAATTCCTAGGTATTAGTGGTTTTGATGTAAGTATGTCCATCACTCAGCCTTAGGTCCAACACTTGGCTCTGGGCATGCCGTCACACACAAAGTCAGCCTGTGCTGCAGAAACACCTCAGCCCTACTTCAAGAGCATTGTCCATTATGCCATTATGAGTTGTAGTGTTTTCATTATTTTTTTTTTACTGTACTTAAAAAGCTGTCTGCTCTTATACAAACATAATGGTTGCAAAGACTCCTAATGTTTTCCTGTCACTATTCCTCAGCATGAAAGTACCAAAGGGACAAAAGCCACGTGGCAAGGGAAAGAGATCGAAGGTAGGGAGGGAAGAGACTCATAATCACAGTTAACCTGTATACTCTGGAGGTAGATGCAGGAGGATCAGAAGTTCAGAGTCACTCTCAGCTCAGAACAGCCAGCCTTGGCCACATGCAATTCTATCTCAGAATGAATAAATAATAAAAAGTGTCCCTACAGGCTCTGTAGTGGTTTTCCTCTTGGTTGTATCATGAAATGACTCTTCCATACTTTCTAGCATGAAAGATAGAACAGTAATGTGAGCTGCCTTCCTGCCCTCAGAAGTGCTCAGACACCAGGCAAACAACCTCTGGCTAGCGGATGATGCTTTTAAGCTGAACTGGTTTGCTTTTTGTAAACTTGGCACAAGTTAAAGGTATCAGGGAGGAAGGAGCCTCAATTAAGAAAATGTCTCCACAAGACTGGGCTGTAGGAAAGCTTGTAGGGCATGTTCTTAATTACTGCTTAATGTAGGAGAGTCCATTCCATTGTGGGTGGTTTTATGCCTGGGCTGGTAGTCCTGGGTTCTATAAGAAAGCAGGCTAAGCAAGGTTCTGCATCAGCTTCTGCCTCCAGGTTCCTGTCCTTTTTGTGTTCCTGTCCTGACTTCTTTCAATGATAATGAAATGTAAGCCAAAATTAACCCTTTTCTCCCTAAGTTGCTTTGGTCATGGTGTTTCATCAGAGCAATAGTAACCCTATGACACAAATTGGTACCAGGAGTGGGGTATTACTGCAATAGACCTGGCCATGTTGTTTTTCGGAAGATTGTGGATGGAAATTGGAACTTTGGGCCAGAAAAGCCATTGAGTATTGAGAGCTCAGCAGGTTATTCTGTAAGAGCTTAGAAAATAAGAATGTTGAAAGCAGTGCAGATAATGGAAGCATGATTTGTAAGTGTCAGAGGGAAGCAAAGACTCTACTCAGCCTTTTGTGTGAAGAATCTGTGGTGACTGGTCAGCTGGAGCTGAAGAATCAGCTGTGATTAACAAGACCAGCATCACTGAAGTGAAGTCTTCTGGGAATTGTTCCCTGAGAGTCAGCACACAGAAGTTATGTTCCAGAGGCAGCCAAGATCAAACCTTGTGCTGGCAGCTGAACTAGGTAAGGTAAGAATCACCCAGATGGTCCTGGTTTTGAAGGCGTGAAGGGTCATGGAGAACAAGCTGAGTCTTGACAGTGTATGGCAGAGTGGTCCCTGAAGAGAGACGAGGAGAAGCTATTGGTGAAGGTGTAGCGCAGTGGCAGCGGAAGACCCCAGAGTGGAGATGCCAGTACCATGGGATGACAGCCAAGAACAGCAGCAGCGAAGTGGAGCCAATGGGTTCCATGTTGTGAATGCTGCAGAAGGCAGAGTGGAGAAGTGACTCAAGCCCCTTGGAGGAGCCAAGAAGAGCATAAGTGAATGCTAGATAATCGGACATTGAGTTATTTACAATATTGAAGTTTGGTTTTGCTTTCTTCGGATTGCGACTGTGTCCTGGTTCTTCCCTTTTGAAGTAAGAAAGTACCTTAGTTTGGGTTTTTTTTTTTTTACAGGACTTTGAACTTTTAAAAGATATTTTGGATTTTTTATGAGATTAGATATTTTTAAAAGACTGGACTTTTAAAGTGATTGAATTTGTAAAGACTGTGGGATTTTTAAAGTTATTTATGTTTTATATTGTGATATTACTATTAACATGCCATCTTGGGGATAAATGAGAAAGGAAAGGTCCTAATTAAAAAGTTATGTGTTTGTATGTCAGATTAACAAGAGACCAGAGGTCCTGGCCCGTTTTATGTCAATGTGACATCATCAGAGAGGAGGAAGCTTCAACTTTAAAAAGGCCTCCATAAGACAGGGCTGTAGGCAAGCCTGTAGGGCATTTTCTTAATTAGTGACTGATGTGGGAGGGCCCAGCCCATTGTTGATGGTTTTACCCCTGAGCTGATGGTCCTGAGTTCTGTAAGATACCGGGCTGAATAAGATGAGGAGCAAGCCAATGAGCAGCACCCCTCCATGGCCTCCGAATCAGCTCCGGCCTCCAGGTTGCTGCCCTGTTTGAGTTCCTGCCCTGACTTCATTCAATGATGAACAATGATATGGAATTATAAGCCAAACAAACCCTTTCCTCCCCAAGTTGCTTTGGTCATGGTGTTTCATTGACTCAACAGAAACCCTAACTAAGAAGCCAAAATCACCACAGGTGCTGACAATCTAAACATTTTGATGTAGAGGAACTATCATTTTTCTTGAGTTGAAGCATGAAGTTCACATCAGTCTCTCATCACAACATAGCTGGTGCTTTCATGGATGAGAACTGTCCTGGCTTACCAGGCGTTGTTTTTAGCAAACTCTCAATAGTTCGATTTTACCAATGAAGACTTGGAAACTTTGATGTTGGGGTAAAAGCCTATTAGCTTACAAAGGTGGAGAAAGCACCCAGCTGACCTTCCTTTTCAGCAGATGCCCCAAAAGGAGGAAAATGCTCCTTCCCCGCGCCACCTCAAAAACAAAATGAAACAAAAACCTGAAACTGAATGTCCCTCCCTTCTACGTCCTGTGCTATCTGTCGTCCTGACCTCCCCTTACTCTCTGCGGTTTCTTCCTATGTTCACTCCCTATCAGCTGGTTTCTTGCACGGCCTCTTGACCTACAGTTGATTTTATTTAATCCTGTTTACAATATTCAAGCAGAAAGCTCTTGGGTTAAAGGTGAGTGCTAGGGCTGAGCCACACCACAACTAGAAACAGGTTTTTCCAGTAAACAACACAATCTCGGGGTTCACTGTGTGGTCAAATATTGGGCAACAACCAGGCATGTAAAATCGAGTTGCCATGAGCAGCCAGGTAAAGTGCTTACGGTGAACAAGCCCCAGAGGAAGGATTTTTCTGCTTGAGTAAACGCATAATAAGGTAAACCATTTCTACTGGGAAAAGGGTATAAAATTCAGTAAAAAGGAAGCAGCCACATGATGCGAAACAGAGACCAGCCTCCTTTCCTCCCTCTTGCCTCTCTCTCCCCTTGCCTTTACCTCTCTCCCACCCTACCTCCCTTTTGGAAATAGGTCTCACTATGTTGCTTAGGCAGGTCTTGAACACAGGACCTCCAGTGACTGTCCTGTAACCCTCTACTGATTATCAGCTACAGGCATTGTGCTGCTGCACCTGGCTTTTTTGCCCTTTTCCTAAAAATACAGAAACCAAATACAGTTGTCATGATCCCGCATGCACGTACCCAACTCATGAAAAGAAAGTTTCATAACACAGTCTTTAGCCATTGATACAGACAACTCAGCCCTATCCTAGTTTTAACATACCCACATATCACTTGACAATCAGGAGTAGTTGCTAGGTGATGCATCCTTCCATGGCTTCATTTTCCTTACGGTGAGAGGACAGCCTTGTGGAACTGCTGACCTTGTATGGTGCACGACTCATCCTCTTGTTGAAGTGGAGCAAATGGACAGAAAAGAACTTGGTGCTAAGTATGGGATATATACATTTCTACACAGTAAAAATGTATATATCCCGTCCCTAGAACCAAGGGTGGTCTATATTGGTTTATCTCACTTCATTTTTCATGGAACAAGATATCTATAACATAAAATTTGCCCATTTTAACAGGTTTTAAATATACAGTTCTGTTGCACTAAGAACATTCACTTTTTTTTCTTACCAGAACTTAATTGCTTTGGTAAACTGAAGCGCTATCCCCTAATTACCACCACTTTACGTTTGACCCTATGACGAACATTTATTTGAGGAATCTTTTATGTAAGGAAAACATATAACCATATGTTATATATTTGTTATGGACTTGGTACCAAACACCATGTCTTCAAAGTTCACTGTGTTGTAGTACATCTAATTTCCTTCCTAGGGATGAAAAAATTATCGTGTGTGTGTGTATAAATTTCATTTCTAGGGATGAAACATGTATATGTGTGTGTGTTTGTATATATTTGTATGTGTGTATGTATATATACAAAATATAGCAACATATCCTCTCTTTCTCCCTCTCTCTTTGGAGAGGAGTTTAAAAGTCAAAACGTAGGTAGGTATTCTGTCCTGAGAAGTTTGTAAAGATGTTAGGTGGTGAACTCACCACCATGGCGATGCTGTAAACCTCGGTCCACAGGTCTCCAGCTCACCCTTCCCCTCCCCTCAGTGAGACCCAGGGAGTTCTAGACTGACATCCCAGGAGCTGTGTGTTGGAAAAGCAGCTCCCAATGGGTTGGCCTACAGCCGCTTCCCAGCAATGGAGCAGACAGCGGTAACCGTGGACGGACAATGGCACCCAGAGCTAATGGATTCCGCAGCTCCATTTTCAACAACCAGTGGAGCTGTGTTTACACACCGTGATCCGTGTAGCCCCAACTCCCCCACAGATGTCAGCAATCAGGCTCTCTTATGGATCTGTTCTATCAGCACCTTCCGAGGGAAGATTTGAAAATGGCTTTCCTCAGTCCCACAAAGAACTCAAACTGGGAAAGGTTCATTTGGACATGATTGCTTGGACTGGATTGCTTGCTCTTAGGTGGAGGGCTGTTAACGACAGCTTTGCGGCTGGGCGCGATAACACCGCTGTAGGTGCGCTTAGACACGAACACAAACTGATTACGGCCTGTACCCGCAAGCTTTTATTTTGAGGTCAGTTCTTTCCACAGATGCCCTGGATAGAGTGATTGTTCCCTATCGCCCTGTACCCGAAATCGAACTGTGCTGCTCCGCTACCCTGCCACGGAGCAGCCGCATGGCTGATGACTGCTTTGTGGCTGTGATGAATGGCTGAGGTCCTAGCTCTCTCCGGGGTCTCTGGGGTTGCCTTCATTTCCAGATTACTGGCTTGTCCTCAAATAATCCAATTAAAATCCACTCCAGTCAAATCATTACACACTGTCCACATGTATCGAAAATGCTGTACTGATTTGCGTAGTTATGTACAACTACTACGTCAATCAAAATACGTACAATTAACAGGGTGAGTGAAATGGCTCAGCAGGTAGAGGTGCCTGCTGCCAGGCTCAATCTCGGGGCTCTATGTGGCAGAAGGAGAGAACCATCTCATGCAAGTTGCTCTCAGATCTCCACATACATACTGTGGCAGGAACACACACACATGTTTAGATATATAATATTTACATATAAATGTATATATATGATATAAAATGTAAATATGTTCACATAAAATTTAATTATAAAATTTAATTACATTCCATCCACGCTAAAACTGTAACAAACCATTCCCAAACAAGCTATAACAAAGCAGAACACACTGGATTCCCGGAGCACCTGGCATCAATGCGTGTATAGCACTATTAAAGTGGGTTAGAGGCGATGAGGTTAGGGGCCTGCACACTAATCTGAGATAATACGCATCTCACGTCATGCTAGTTGAAGTGCTTTATGGCATCATGGACATAGAAACATCTGCAAGATTAGGCCGACCAGCCATCCTTCACCATTCCTGAGCAGCTGAACAACCTTTTTGGCAGCTGCCTGGAGTCAGGCAGTCCTGCAGTCCACAACTGGAGGGCGGGGGTGGGGGGGGGGGATTAGGCTAGAAGGAGGAAGAGAGCAAAGGAAAAAAAAGTGAGTTCCAGAATTATCTGTCTGCATCTGCGTATATTCAATACATTTTGGTCGCTTTTGTGTGTGGCAGGTTGATGCTATGCCTTATTTTCCTGCAGGGCAACAACAGGGTATGGTCTTGGTCTAGAAATGATTTATCTGTTATTGGCCATAGCCACTTATTTATCTATTTATTCAGTCAATATTTATTGAACACCTATTTTGTTTCTGGCCCCATTCCAGGTGCTGGGGGCAGGGGGCAAGATACAGTTATGAAATAGAGTCAAGAAGGGAAACAAAGCAAGAGAAATGGACCAGACATGCACTCCAAGGTGCAGAGGTGGCTTATGTTTAGAGAGACATATTATAGATCATGGATTTGCATGAAATGTTAGGGAAAGCCTGTTTTTTAATGGCATCCATTTTCTATTTTTAAAAATGTTTTTTTTAGATTTATTATTTCGTGTGTTTGTGACTACTTGCCCACATATACGTGCATACCTCGTATGCACCTGACCCCGAAGAGGTTAGAAGAGGGAACTAGATCCCCTTGGAACTGGAGTTACAAATTGTTGGAAGCCACCATGTGTGTGTGCTGTCGATTGAACGGGGTCCTCTGCAAGAGCAGCAAGTGCTCTTGACCACGGAGACAACTCTCCAAGTGCTTACTGTTTGTATTCCAACAACCATCCTGCTGCTCTCAAGAATGACACTATGGGGCTGGAGAGATTAAGAGCATTTCTGCTCATATGTCGGATGTGGGTTCTTGTCCCAACACCCATACTGGATGTCACAACTGCCTGTTACTCTAGTTCCAGGGGTTTGAACACCCTCTTTTTGACCTCTGTGGGCACGTGTATACATATGGAACACATAAATGCACATGTGTGCGTGCACACACACACACACACACACACACCTTTTTTAAAAATGATGTATAAAGGAATGTATGCAGTATGTCCGTTACCAGTTAAGCTGTTTAAGTTCTGAGACATCACAGGGCAGGTCTGATACATTTCAGAAACAGATTTTGAGTCTGAGTTTGCACACACAGTGTCTATTAGAGATTGATACCTGTGGAAAGGAGGTGAAGAAAACAGAGAACTTAGGGAGAAGCTGACTACAGCACAGACCAATAATGTTGAGCCCGCAGAGGGTTCTGGCCTGCAAACAGCCTGCCAGAATGGTCCCTTGTTGGTTGGCAAAGGCTGCACCTTTATCGCCCACTACAGACGTTCAGCGGTGGTGGATCACAACAAGACCGCATATGAGCAGGGTAACTCCCTGAGTAAAACACAGAGGGAAGCTGTCTCCAGACACTGCCTTCCTTGAGAGAGCTATGGGCGGGTCCACTTGCTTGTGTACTTAGAGAGGAGACTAATAGTGGTAGGCATCAATGAATCCAAAACGTAAGTCCCGAGAAAGTCACAAAAGAGGCAGTAAATGCATGGGAGAAAAGTTCAACCTCCTTTGAAATTATATACATGAAAGTAATAAAACAATAACATGCCACTTTTACGATCATAATTTAGAAGAAAGAAGAAAACTAATAAAATAGAACGGTAGTCAGGTCTGGGTAAATGAGCAATCTGATGAAATTACCCGTGGGAGGGTAAATTGGTGTGACGTTTGAGAAGGTGACTTTTGCAATCTACTTGAAAATCCTTAAAATGCATGTGCCTGCTAGCCAGGTGTAGTATTAATCTATTGCTGTGTTACAAATTTCTCCAAACTTGTTTGAAACAGTGAGAATGCATTGCAAAGTCTGGGGACTTTGAAAATGCTTAGGCCGGCAGCTCTGGTTCACCGTCTCCCATGAGGTCGCAGACAAGGCATGAAGCCCTGACACGCGCTGGGAGATCTGTGGCCAAGGTGGTGCACTCCGTACCTTGATGCCTCCATACCTTCATGCTTAATGGCAGGAGGTCTTAATGTGGCTGCAAGAGCCCTTGCATAGGACCCTTTGTCACTGCAACACTGTAGTAGGCTTCCTCAAAGTGAGTGAGTGATCTACGAGCAAGGTGCCAGCCATGTTTGTCTTCTCAAAGGTACCTTCAAATGCCATGCTGAGTTACTTATGCCACAGTCTACACATTAGAAACGGGTCCCTAAGTTTAACCCCAGGAAGAAGGTCGCACAGAACTTGGTATTATTTGAGAGTTATAAAAGCTACCCCAATTTTCCATTAACGACAAATTGTATTTCTCCCAAATGCAAAATATTTTCTGCCCCCAAATTTTCCAGAAGCCGCATCCTTGTAAGAGCCTAAGATGCTGATAGTTCATTAGTCCCTCACAGTCAAATTCAGCCTCACAAACACTGTAGCCATTGGTCTGAAGACACATTAGTGCACAGCTCTGCTTCTACACATCCCACACATTCATTCCTCCAAAGCCAAACTTGTAAAAAGCGAAAACACTCCCACAGAACTGGAAAATTAGCACATGTCAAATATTTATTCACTAATGAACGGTTTGTTAAAATAGTAAAAATTGCTTCAGAAAGCATTTTGAGGAACCGAGTGCCCACGACAAAAATATAAAGAATGTTCCAACTGGATGGTGAGGTGATGTGCCAGATTGTACATTATTCGGGTAACAGGATCACAGCCTTTGTGGTAATCTCCTTTAGGCAGAAATATGTAAGGTGATGTAACATCACCATGCTTAGGATATACTCAAACAGCAAATCTCAGGGCTGGAGAGATAGCTCAGCGGTTAAGAGCACTGAACGCTTTTCCTAGAGGACCGGGTTCAGTTCCCAGCAACCACACAGTGGCTCACCACCCTTTGTAATTCTGCCTCCAAAGGATCCAATGTGCTCTTCTGGCCTCCTGGGGCACCAGGCATGTACATGCTTCACCAACAAGCATGCAAACACACACGCACACACATAAAATAAAATAAAATAAAATAAAATAAAATAAAATAAAATAAAATAAAACAACAGTAAATATCAATGGCAAGCACAGGGCCATTCTTCTAGAGAAATAATCTTCAGTTGGCATTGTAGTGTGTGTGTAGGGTATGTGTATATGTGTGTGCCTGTGTATAAGGTATATGTGTGTATGTGTGTGGGGGGTACATGTTCATGTGTGTTCAGGTTCATGTGTGGTGATTTGAATGAGAGTGCTCCCCACAGAATCAGATGTTCCCAGTTTGCGTAGGTGCAGAAGGTGTGGCCCTGCTGGAGGAAGTCTAGCATCAGATGAAGGCTTTGAGCTTTCAAAACCACATGCCATTTCCGGCTCTCTTCCTCTGCTTCCTGTTTCCAGATCTGGATGTAAGGGCTTTAAGGTGTTCCTGACACCACCCCCGCTACCTACCGCCCCTCCCCCCCCGCCATGATGGACTCAGATCCTCTGGAACAGCAAGCTAAAACAAACTCATCTGTAAGTTGCCTCGGTTATAGTATTTCATCACAGCAACGGAAAGGGAGTTAATTCCTCATGCGTGTAGATGCTAGTAGACGTTGGGTACCTTCCTCAGTAACTCACCATCTTATTAGTTAGACAAGGTCTCCCAGTGAACCCAAACAGCGCCAGCTCAGCTTCCTGGCTGGCCAGCGAACCCCAGGAGCTTCCTGCCTCCATCTCCTCAGCACTGGGCTTACAGATGTGTGCAGATGTGCTCAGCCTTTTTTTTTTTTTTAAAGTGGGCACTACTGATTGGACTCAGGTCTTCTGGCCCCGGGCAGGCAGTAAGGGGTCCCCTTAAGCACAGTGGGTTTCTGCTGTCCTATCTGATCTCTGTATCGAACACGGAAAGGTCGCTCACTGAAGTTGAAAAGCATATCTAGAGTGCTTCTTTTTTTAAAAGTTCCAAAGTAATCTTTTTTTTTTTATTTTAGAAAAAAAGTTTTTTTTCCTAAATAGGGCAAATCTACAAAGATAGAAAGAAGAGCAAATACTAAAAATACCTTTTCCCAATTAGTGGTAGCCAAACACATATGGGGAGATAGCTCACGTACTGAATAGCTAGAAACAGCCGCCGACATACACTTAAGGTATTATAGGAACAATTGTTGACTAGGACATCCATGGTGCAAGGAAAAAATTATGGTCTTGCAACTCTGTGGGACCTGTACAAATTGAGGGATTATTTCTGGAAACGTTCGCATCTGCTTCCCCAAGATACAGGCACCGAGAGGATTCCAAGAGAAAGCTGCACACTCCCGACCTCTCCATCACACTGACGTGGAGGGCGGTGAGGTCAGAAGTGTGTGCTCTGTGAAGCCTGGAGGCAGATGGCTCGTCCACTCCTCTGCCCTCAGGAGCCTGGGAGTTTTTCTCCACCAGTAAAGAAGAGCCATCAGTGAGCTGCAAGTGCTGACAAGGCCAGGCTGCGAGGCTCATCGCCCGGCCCTGGCCAAGGCCAGCTGGATCAGGGTTGCTGCCTTCCCGGCAGGAGGCTCAGGGGTGACAACTGTTGTGGACGCAGACCTGCCCAGACGACCAGCCTGATCTGAAACGACAGGTTGCTCCTCGCTGCCGTGCTGGCGTCCCTTTGTCACTGTCTGGCTTCCATGAAAAAACTCAAGCCGCTTGCCTCTCTTTCCTAAATTCAGCACACTGAACTGGCGTGTGGTGTGAGCAGAGCTGTCAATATCCTCATCCGCTCCAGAGCGCTAGGTAGCCAGAACCTGAAACCCCGTGCCCACCGCCCCCAAGCACCAGCCAGGACCCATCTGTCTTATCTGGCCCGTATTCATTCCATATGGTTGTCCAGTCTTGGGAACTTTTGTGTGCACACAAATCTACCAACCTTTATTTCTTACCTATTGCTGTAAAATTCTTCTTGGGGACACATTCATCCCACAAACCTCTCAGCCCCTTTCCTCACACTCCATACCCCATACCCCACCCATGTTCACACTGTCCTGCCTTCCCCTGGCCCCTGTTCCTGCCAAGATCAGGCATGCTCAGTCCCCACCAAGGAGTCAGATGCTGAGAGCATGGGGACATGTAAGACTGGAACAGCCTGCCACCGCTGTCACCGCTGGAAGCCCATGGGCTTTGGGGGATCAGTAACCCATCCCAGGACAGGCAGGCTGACTTTACCAAAGCATCTGTACCATGACACCCATCAGCTCAGACTTCTAGGCTGGCTTCTCGGCTCGCTCTTGGTTGGCAATCCCAAGGCTACTTTTATTTATTTATTTGGGGGGGGGGGGGCAGTGTGCTTGTTGGCCAGCCTCTTCCATGGGGAAACATTTGTATGCAAATATGCAACATCTAAGTTTCTCTTAGGCCCTGGGGGAACCCCGGTTCCATCTTGAGGAACACCAACACGGAACTAACCACCTTGGGAACTGACGCAGTTGTAGTTCTGTAGCTTGGATAGCTAATGAATCCACGGGAGAAATCTGCCCATATAAAGATGACGCAGAAGAAAATGATCCCTTATACAGGTTGAGTATCTCCACTTGAGAAGGACAACATGGCCCAACGAGAGGGCAAAAAAAAAAAAAAAAAATTCCACAAATACTCAGAGTGGAGAGGCCACTTTGGGGGACTTGGGGAAGTTTGGCAAATGGAACTGGCTGCCTGGTGTGGGCCTGTATGAAGGAAGCAAGCACCTTCAGGGCAAACTCCCGTATCAATGTGCCCTCGAAGTGGCTAGTCATCTCTTTTCGTCTAAGTTCTTCTGGCGCACGCTTGCCTGTCTCCAGAGGCGTTCTTGTCTACTTTAATATTTCAAACACGTGCTTTATGATCTTAAACTAAGCATGCTCAGGAGTGGGTCAAACCCTCCACAAGTATGTGTGGGCTCCCTAAATAGGACCCCCGTGCTTCTTTTGTGCTGTTCTTGACTGCTGTGGGTCATCAGTCTTTGCCCTCTGCCCTTTCCCTCTCAGCTGCCTGTTTTGGCTTTGTGTTCACCAAGATCCACCCGTTGCCCTCTGTTACACCCGCACTGTGTCATCTACACTATAAGATGGAAGCCGTCCTACGAACCTGAACCTTACGGGATGGCCATGAAAAACATGTGACCGTCCTCTGAGAGGCCTGGCCTGGGGTGGATGGGAAATGTGAGGAAGCTGTGGGCTTGCCAG
Source organism: Pachyuromys duprasi (assembly GCA_028658305.1). Classification (NCBI taxonomy): domain Eukaryota; kingdom Metazoa; phylum Chordata; class Mammalia; order Rodentia; family Muridae; genus Pachyuromys; species Pachyuromys duprasi. The sequence goes on from CM053751.1 coordinate 10,302,293, forward strand.
CTTCTTTTACCTGGAGGCATTTGACCTCTGCCCTAAAGCCAGCGTGGGATATTCATGCCGCACATGGAGTGCCCGTGCTTGTGTCAGGGACTCAGATAATTTAGGCTCGTTCTTACGGGAACCAGCTCCTAAATTGGCAGTAAATCTTTTGGACTAAGATAAATGGTGCCAATCTTCAGCTATGCCTTTTCAGGGATCTCTCCTCAAACATAGCAAACCTGTGGCACAGATACCGCAAATAGCTTGAGCTCACGAAGAAAGACAAATACTCTGGTGTGCACAGTGGGGAGGATCATGGGTGCTCTAATACTATCCAAGCGGAGGCTAGCAAACCACACTCACTGGAAGAAGGATTTTCCCAGAAAGGCGCACTTCCTCCAAATACCGCTAGATGGCAAGAGAAGCATGCTAAATCACCGACAACATACCTGCCCACCATTCCGGCATCTCAAAGGCTGTTCTGACACCTCCCCTCCTCCATCCCCGCTGCTCTGTTTGTTCTTTGTAAGAGCTTTTGACACCCCAACAAACATCCCAAAAGACACCCACACACGCTTATGTTTTTTGTTTTGTTTTGTTGTTTTGTGTCCTGCTTCTTGCCATCCTTCTGTTTTCGGTTACTTCCTGAAAGACTGATGGGTGCTACAGAAATGCCAAACCTTCTGCAGAACACCAATGTTCGTTTGTCATACTTGAGACACACCTGTCTGTTAAGAAGTTCCATTAGGACTCCAGGATATCCCTGTAAAGCTCAGTCACCTAAATGCAGTTCGTGGCTTCTAGGATTATACCTGACCTGGGCGGGAGGGGAAAGCTATCCAGTAGTTCTATGTAGAGAGCTTATGGCTTTGCCACCACATGGTCCTGCTCTAATCCAGGCTGCAATATGAACATGCCCTCAGCCTGGTTGTTGAATCCCTCCAAGACTCCATTCCTACACTGTAGAGGGCGGCAAAGCGTTGCACGGCTAGCTAGCATTCATGGCGCTCAGCCGATGCGGAAGTGGAGTAGCTCCTTGGACCCTGTTCTTCAGAGCTGAGAAGGACTGCGTCTTCTACCTTTGCAGGGGAAAGAGAGACAGGTCCAAGCCAGCTTGTAACAATCGATTTCCCAGTCTCAGCAGGGCTAATGGCGCTATCTGTATTAACTCACAGGGCTCCTCACAGGAGGAACAGTTAACTCAAATACTGCTGAATGCGCAGCCCTTTGGGGGAGGGAGGAGGGGAATAAGAGTCTGAGCAATGGTTAAGGGGCAGAGTCCATGGTTTATCTTTCCTTGAAACAGGTTCTCACCATGCAGCCCAGGCTGGGCTGCATCACATTGTGAAGCCCAGGCTGGCCACCAACTTGAAATCCTCTCGCCACATCCTCCCGAGTGCTGTCTCCTACCAGGCTCACAGGCAGAGGAGTGAGCACAGGCTGAGAGGAGACGCGGTAGTGCTGTACCCGGGCAAAGCCTGGGGAGATGGGCACGAAGAGAGAGAGCGTCTCAAGGAAGGCTGCCTGCTTCTTTTCGTTGTAAGTGCTGGCTGGTGTCCATCCGGGCTTTGAGGGCTTATGGCGTTGCTGAGTGCCCTAGCAGCTCCTGGGATTTGACTATGTGGGTTTCCTGTGTTGCCAAGAAGCATTTGAACTGTGGGCGCTGCAGTGAAGGCCGTCTGTGGGGACCGTGAGGATCACTGTTAGAACAAAGCTGTGGTACAGAAGATGGGCTTGTACGCAGACTCCTCTCACTTGGTTGCAAGTCCAGAGTTGCTCTGTATGGCCTGGGGACTTTAGGCATGTACCTTGTGCCTTCTGAAACAGAGCTGGTGGCAGACAGAATTTTCAGCGGGCTCCAGAGCTCTCAGCCTTGCTGTGCATGCCCCTACACGCTCCTCCTTTGCATGTGGTGGAGCTGTGACTGAGGTGGGCTGCAATCCCTATGCAAGTGCATTCGATGGCAAAGGGGAAGACCATACAGATGGAATTAAGGGACTGAATCCATTTCAATGAGTTCACAAAGGGGAAGTGGTTGGGTAAGCCATTAAAGAGGACTCAGCCCCAGGCCCAACTGGTACATCTACAAAGCAACACATGCCCCTGAGGCTCAGGGCTCAGAGCAGAAGAGGGAGGCAGAAAGATGTAAGAGCCAGAGGAACAGAAAGCTTGCTGTAAGATTTCCTCTTCTAGAAATGCCTGAGAAGCCAACCCATGTAGTCTCGCCGACAAGGCTGTCTAAACAAGACCCAATGGCACCAGTAGACAGGCTAGCACGGAAGGGGAAAATCTCCAGGCAGATAAGGAATGCAAAGAGTGGGAGAAACAGTTCTCTTGAGGAAAGAACCCCACCCTGCAATTGTTTATCCAATCCCAAGCAGTCAACCCCGGAATCATATGCACACAAGTAACATTATATGGGACTGAGCAGTTTGCATTTATATATTTAGGAACACATATGCAACAACAAAAGAAAAAGAAGCCATGAAGTTAAGAGAGAGACAGAGAGCAAGGAGGGGTACATGGGAGGGGTTGGAGGGAGGAAAGGGAAAAGGAGAAGTTATGTAGTTATATTTTAATTTCTAAAAAAATGTTTAAAACTATTTTAAAAATAAAAATAAAAGGACCCTGAAGAGGCTGCTCTCCCAATGCCCTTGATGAAGCAAACTGCCATGCTATGGAAAGAAAAGCATGTCAGAGAATGAGCAGAGCCTCAGGAGCTGTGCACAACCCTGTCCGACCTCCCAGGCATCTGCAGCATCCACCCGGGTCAAAACAAAACAAAACGAAACTGAACAACTTGCTACTCGAGGACAGCTTGGTTAGGGAAGAAATTAAGAAAGAAATTAAAGACTTCCTAGAATTCAATGATAATGAAAGCACAACATACCCAAACTTATGGGACACAATGAAGGCAGTGCTAAGAGGAAAGTTCATAGCACTAAGTGCTTTCAAGAAGAAATTTGAAACATCTCATACAAGCAACTTAATGGCCCAACTGAAAGCTCTAGAAAAAAAAGAAGCAGATACACCCAAGAGGAGCAGATGGCTGGAAATAATCAAACTCAGGGCTGAAATCAATCAATTAGAAACAAATAAAACTATTCAAAGAATCAATGAAACTAAGAGCTGGTTCTTTGAGAAAATCAACAAGATAGACAAGCCCCTAG
>CM053751.1:10305941-10505598 GCA_028658305.1 Pachyuromys duprasi
CAAGAGCTCCACAAAGACCAAACTGAGCAGGGCACAGGGGTCTCATATGAGACAGTTTCCCCAACCAAGGACCGTATATGGATATGGCCTAGAACCCCTGCTCAGATGTGGCCCATGCTAGCTCATTGTCAAACTGAAGACCCTAGTAAGGGAAACAGGGACTGTTTCAGTCTTGAACTTGATGGCTGACTCTTCGACCCTTCCCCATACATGCCAGGGAGTAATAGCCTGGCTAGATCCCAGGGGAGGGCATTGCAGCCAGCCCTGAGGAGACAAGATGATCTGGGGTCAGATGGAAGGGGAGGAGATCCTCCCCCGTTGGTGGACTTGGAGGGGGAGGGGAGGAGTTGAGGGAGGGTTGGGGAGGGTGGGAGGGAATGAGGGAGGGGGCTACGCATGGGATGCAAAAAACCTAACCTGTGATTGATATAAAAATAAATAAATTTATAAAAAAACAAAACAAATCAAAACAAAACACAATCTTTACATCACAAAACAAATAAACAAAAACTACACAGGCTGAAGTCCAGTTGGAGATTCCCTGAGTACCCTTCAGTAGTCCTGCCTATCAATGTCGAGATAGTAAGAATTCAGAACTATCAGTCTGATGACCATGAGGGACCTGGGCTATCGTTTCAAGAGAAGGCTGTTTCCAAGGCGGACAGTCCACAGGTGACAAGATGACCTAAGTGAGGACAGAGATGAGACCACAGCCCAGCTATCCCACTACCTGCATCCTATGAGGCCCCGAGCAAGCCTTGGAGACAGCCTCTGGGAGTCACTTGGAGCCTCTGACTCAGGGACACCTTGTTACATAACAGTGGGAAATGAACTCAGGCTTGTGCTAACCTCACAGTATTATTATGTGTATAAGAAAACAGTTCATGAAATACCTAACATAGGGGCTGTGGAAATGGCTCAACAGAGCGCTAGAGTCCAAGCACCCCTGGTTCCCAACCATCTGTAACTCCAGTTCCACAGGATCTGATCTCCATGGGCCGCAGGCATACATGGTACACGGACATACATGCAGACATTCACACACATTAAAAAAAATAACATAAAGAGGAATACAAATAAATGATAGGCCACTTAGACTACTCTCTATTCTCTTCAGGGAATATAAACTGCCATCATTCTTTAGTGAGTCATGTAAAATGCTAAACCTCATGGAAAGGGGTGGCTGAAAGCATGTGTGTGGCATGTTGTAGTGCCTGCACATGATGAAAGGTGAGTAGCAGCTACAGTGATGACATTGGTTGTTTTATCCTGGTAAGATCTAGAGACTTGTGCATGCAGAAAGACAATTTCTTTCATTTCCTTAAGTCACTTCTGACTTACTTTGCAAGTTGCTCTTCTTGCGAAGTACCCGAGTCCACACCTGCATTACCTACTGTCCCGGGATAAATGAACCTTAGCCTGGCTCAGTTGCTTCCACTTTCAAGTGAAAAATCGCTGGCTCAGAAAGAGACTTACGAAATGCCAGAAAGCAAGCTAAGAGCAACTGGGTATCATAGCTGGGTACCATGATGCAAAGGCGGCATCAGCCTTACATTTGTCTTCCTTCTGTTTCTTCTGGGGTGTCTCCTCTACTCAGTGTCTCAGCTCTCAAATGACCAGCACTCCCTCATTAAACTCACCTCGCACGTGACTGACTGGTCATCAACAGTTTTCAGCTTCGTCCCCTGAAGAATCATTATTGATGGTAGGCTGGGTATTCAGTGAGCACCGGGAGTGTGCCTTGAGCTCCATTGGAATCAAGCCCCTGCTCTTTGTAGGAGCTTCCGCACTCACCCTTTTATCTGCGAAAACCAAGACATACAAGGCTCAGAGGACACAGCGCTCCCTGAGCGGCCACATATTCAACTTCCTCCTGCTTTCAATAGGCTTCTTCCCAGAAACTGTGAGGTCACAACTCCACAGTGTTAAGGAGAGTGGGTCAAGAGCAACTTCTGCTCACTGGTGGCTGTCCCAGCGCTGGGCACCTCTCCGTAGTCCACCCCAAAGGCCAAAGGTGAGGAAGCAAATTTTAGTTCAGAAGGGAAGCTCAGCTCCCCTTCTTCCTCTCCTCTTCCGCCTCTACTTCCTCCTCTTCTTCTCTTTTCCTCCTCTCTCTTCCTCTTCCTCCTTCTCTTTGTCCTCCTCTTCCTCCCCCTCCTCCCCTTTCTCTTTCCCCTCCCCTTTCCTCTTCCTTGGTTACACGTCAGCAGTCTTAGGCTCTCCTCTCACCTTGGGTGAAAATCCCCTGAGGCGGCTGGGCGTGTCCTCTGGTCACAGCGCAGCTTCCTCGTCTCTGTCAGTCTGGCACTGAAAGTGTTTTCTTGGAGTGTTTCGCTCTCTTTCAGAATTCGCTTTGACTCGGCCAGCATCCCTGGCCAGACACTGACCCTTATTCAATCTCTGTGATGGACTCCTGCCCAAGGGACCCTGCGACTCTACCAGTTGCGTCTGGAAGAGATGGCAGGGGCCTGATCAGATAATGGTGGCCTGGGCTGATAGCTCAAAAGTAGGGACTGGTGTTTCTCTGGATTCTGGTCTTCGGGGTGAGAGTGGGAAGCAATCTCATGGCAGTGTCCCTGGAGAGTGAGGGGGCATCTTCCAGGCAGCAGAAGATCCGCTTTCCTGAAGCTTATAAGCCACACCCTCCTGTTAACCAGCCTCAACTCACAGAGTTCCAGGGCTCTAGGGATGGCCACTCCCTGCAAGTGTAAGAGAGCTGGACCAGTGGGCCTGGAGGCCAAGAACCAGAACCATTAACCATTGCAGCTGAAGCATTCTGCGCAGCTGGGGCAGACCTGCATGTTGGGAGTGGAACGTTTCAGAAGAGTGAAGTTGCTGAGTATCCTGTGGTCAGTATGTCAGAGAGTACGTCCCTTCAGAGGGATAGTTGTTAGGATGTGAGTGTGCATCCTTCAATTGGAAAGTTACAGGAGGAGGGGGAGAGAAAGACAGAGGGGAGAGAGACAGGGGGAAGAACTCACTTAAGCAAAGCAGAGCTCCAGATTAGCATTAGGACAGGCGAAGGCCAGAATCTAACTGTGGGTACCTTTGTGTTTAAGTTAACAGTAGTCTGTTTCATGCATGTCCAGTCCACATGCTATTCTTACTAAACTCTGTCTGAACAGTTAAGCCCCCCAAGAATCACTCATAGGCGGGAGGCTGCTGCCGTCTATAAACCTCGAATCAGCTTGCAGAGGCAAGGGCTGATTGCAGCTCCTTATTGATAAGTGGTTTTGGACTAATCGAATACTGCTAATATGGACTGTGAAGCCGATTGATACTATAACTCATCTCATACTCACAGGTCAAGTTGGGATGGCTCCCGGAGCCAGGTAGAGCTGCTGTCTAGACGTTACCACCACCAGCAAGCTTTTGTTGAGTCTTCATGAGGCACCCATTGAGTCTGTGTCTGCATCAAGTAGCTCTTCAGCATCTGGCACACTGCATCTGATTTGTCTTATCCCTTCCTGCTTTTTGAAGTTCCCAAAGAGAGCTTTAAAAGGTATATTTTAAGACTGGATTTGAAAACTGTATTACAGAAATGAAAATGCATGTCTATTAATGCTTGATTGATTTATACCTTATGATGCTTGTGAAAAGTGACCAGGTAGTACAAAGCAACAAAAACTTTAATGTTAAGCCTAAATAGCCGTGAAGGCTAAAACCAAGGCAGGAGGCACTGGAGAGAGCTTTGTGAGGCATAGATTGGCCTAATGGATTAGCCATATTTCTGTTACTATAACAAAACATCTGAAGAAAAAGATTTATTTTGGCTTACAGTTGTAGAGGCTTCAGTCCACGGCCAGGTGGCCCTGTGTAAGGCAGCGCACGCTGTTGGGGAAGACTTGGTAAAACGTAGCTGCTGGCCTCCTGGCTGGTAATGTGAGAAAGGGAGAGAAAGAAGAAAGGCTAGCTGATAGTTCAAAGAGGTCCCATTAAAAGTTTCACCCCCTCCAAATACTACCATTGGTTCCAGATCCAAACTATAGTATGTGGAGCTTTTGGGGCCAGGGAGACAGATTTTTTTTCCACCACTGCAGACTAAACAAGAGTGGTCAGTTCTTTAATGCTTCTAGGCTGTAGCTTGTATTTTCAGTGTTCAGTATGCAGAATATGAGACTAAGCAGGCCCTTGACTTCGCCTCGGGTTCTTCCTTTTTTCCTGAAGCCTGACCTTATTGGGTGGATTTGGCCTGTGTGAAGTATTTCATTCTGAATGCATTTCGTTACCGAATGTGTCCTGGGAAACGGATGTAGGAATGCAGTCAGAAAACCAATGGACTCTTTGGTCCTTTGTCTCCTGTCTTCCCATCCCCTGTGGCTCCACCTCCTGCTCTTGCCCTGGGGCCCCTGTGCGCTCTCTCTCTCTCTCTCTCTCTCTCTCTCTCTCTCTCTCTCTCTCTCTCTCTCTCTCTCTCTGTGTGTGTGTGTGTGTGCGTGTGTCACACGCACACAAGGGCACTTGCTTTGAAAAACTTTTCTACTGCCCTGGATCCAAATGTCCTTTGCTTCTTGTAAAAAGTACAGTTAGTTCGGGTGGTGCTGATGGAAGAGATTAGGAACCTCCAGAAATCTTGATGTTAAACTGTCTCTTTCTGAGTGTGGGAGGTTCTGAGGTGAGCACCAGGGGTGGGGACAGCTTCGTGGGTCTCAGTGTGAGCACACAGACAACCTCCCATCATTCTGTGGTGACCTGCTTGGGGCAGGTATTAATTGTATTTAATGGAAAAGGCCAATGAGGCATTTGAGATGTGTTCAAGATGACCACCGCATTGGCGGTTGCAACTGCCCCACAAAGACTGCAGCAGCTGCACTGCTAGGCCTCAAATGTAGAATCCCCTGTTACTTCCCTGTTCGTAATTACTCACCCTGTTAACCTTTCTGGCACCTGAATCTTTTGCACACCAGTTGTCACACATGCCGTGAGCAGTCTATGGTTTGGGATGTGATCACCGAGCACTGGTGCTATTTCACAGCTCACTCGTCTGAGATTCAGGATTGCATGCATCCTTTCCGATATATCAACGCAGTTAGGGGCAGAATGGGGACCAGAACTCAGTGGCGATGCCTGATCTGGCCTTTCCCACTCTGCCACTCTGATTCCCGCAGGGCCTGGCTCCCTTGGCTAGGTTTCAAGGGCCATGGCATGCGCAGTTAGGTACATAATAAATCCACTGTAAAGCTAGTGTTTCCCGAAGCTGAAGCAATGGTCCATGCGAACAGTATAAAAACAATTGAACTCAAAGAACAAAAACATAATGCAAAGCTGTCAGCAGCTTGAGGGTGTCGCACGAGACACGAGGGGAAAACAGTAGAAAAGGGAAGAGTCCTGAGTGCCAAGACCAAAGCAGACTTAGTGGGAAGAGTGGGAGGTGGCTTTAAATGGTTTGTTTCTTTCTTCAAATAGATAATCTCCTTTATTCCTCAGATAAAAATCCACGAGGGGTTGGTAAAATCTCCACAAGATCCATGATTTGTGTGTCTGTTTCCAGCCATTTCCACTCCCTTCTGACACCATTCAACTGTCTATGGACAGAGTCAGATTCCAGGCCCTTCTTCTGATTCTGATTTGGAGTACTGACACATTTGCTTTTGTTTTGCTGGTGAAGCACTCTGCCACAATTACACCTTAGCCCAAGATGGGATTCCTCCCAGGGCAGGGCGTAGACTTTTCTCAAGGATGCTAAATAGCGCCAGATCCTGCTCTTTTATAGTAAACATGACTGACATCGTGGTTTCCTCCCTCAGATAGTAGGTTCTAGAGGGACATCAAAATGCAGTTCCCAGGTATGAATTTGAGTCCCTGCTGTCATTTACCACTTGTATGGATTCAACACAGTATTCTTTTTGTGCCTTGACTTTGTCGTGAGATCGTCAAGCTATCGTCCCAATTTCTTGAAGATAAAATGAGCAGTGTTAGAAAACTTCCTGAAACTGTGATCATTGCGTTACATCAGCCAGAACTGGGTTTCCCCTCCATTTTATGGAACACAGTCTACCAAGCCTTATGTTTTCCTGAGTGATAGAAATGACTTTCTTATTTGGGTGACTCCTCCCCCTCATACTAAGAAGGTGACTCAAGATAGGAGGTCACCATATTGGAAGAATAGGCTGTGATTATAGGGTGAGCTTTGAGGCACGTGATAACAGCCCCCCTCCCACCCTCTGGGAGGCATAGTGGAGCCTGGGTTTTCATAGAGCCAATGGTTTGATCATTTGTGCTAACTAATGGGACCTCAGCAAAACTTCTGGGCCCCTTGTCACCTCCAGTGTCACTGAACATGTTAATGTGTCGGGAGAATGATGTGTTTTAGTTCATCGGGGAGAAGCTGGGAGGCTCTGCCTTTGGAGCCTTCCCAGGCCTTCTCCTGGGGGTCTCCTTGACTGTACCCTTTATCATAAACCTGAAATCCTAACCCTAACTACAACAGTAGTTAGTAGTTCTGCTAGTCATTCCAGTGAGATGATGAAAGAGTTATGCAAACCCTGATGTGCTCCTTTGCTTGCTTACTGCAGTAGAGTTTCATGGGAGAGCCCAGAAGTCCCCCGTGCTGGGATTACATACATGACCACTATGTGATTCCACACTGTGATTTTTAGGTATGGCTCCTCTTACAGGCCTTGTCTCCTTATTTGGTCAATGCTAGACATTTCCCAGCACTTTTGGGTGACGGAGGCTCCCCCTCCCCTTGTCCTGTGCACCTCAGCCTGGCTGTTTTCTCCTGGCTCTCGTTGTTGGGGTTATGCTTAAAGGCTGTCTGTCTCTGTTCTTGAACTGGCTCTGTGACCTCATGACTTCACCAAGAATTGGTCCTCTCAAACAGGGATAATAATAGTGCTTTCTGCAGAAATTATTTGAGGATTAAACATGAAAGCCTGCATAAGCACTGTAGAGAGAGCCTGGCACAGAGCAAGTGTTTGAAAATGTCAGGGGCAAGAAAAGAAATAGCCATCAGTCATGCAGAAGTCCCCAGAATGGATGGATTGGTTTTTGAGTCCTGATATCTAGAGAGTGTGTCATTTGCCATTTGCTGAGTCATTTTGGAGATGGAGCAGGATGACCTGTCTCACCCTGGGGCACTAGGCAGTGTAAGAGTCAGACAGAGTTAAAAATAAGTCTTACTGTAAGCCCTCTCTTTTGATGTTATTTTCCTGTAAGTAAGCAAAAGGTCACGGGAGTGGGGTGGGGAATGGGGCAGTTTGGCTCCCTAATTAACACCCACTGAACTGCCCCTGGCTAGCCTGGTTCCCTTGAGCAAAAGAACTTGAGTTAATCTACCAGCAGGACCACCTTCATGTCAGTGACAGCCATTCTGCCCACCCCATGGTCACCTTATCATCTTCTTCCTTAGTAATCTTCACCTGTCCCTTTTCACAGTTCAAGACCACAACAATTCGTGCAGAACCTTTCCTGAGATTGGAGAATTCCTGCAATGAATTCTGGAATCTGAGATTATTCTTGGGGACCCCTGATATTGGGGAATCCAAGGGTCTGTTGCTCTGCAGTATCAAAGAAAGGCCTGGCTTCCGATTCTTGCCTGTTGTGAGGGACCTGCTTCCTTATTTGCTTCCTTCCTGCAAAGCCTTGGCGCCAAGGTCAGGGCAGAAACAGAGAAGCAGCCCATTGGAGTGATTTTTCCCAAGAAAGGCTGCTTTTCAAAAGGCAGGGTAGAGCTCTGGCAAAGCCAGGAAGCCTACCTTTCTCCTGGCCTATTCGATTCCCTTTAAGAAACGGATTGAAGTGAATCTGGAGGGCATCGAGCATCAAGCGTTGAGTGAAAGTCTGATGCAGGGTGCAGTGGGTATTTATTTTCCTGCTCTTTTGAGAAGCTGGGCTCAGGCTGTGCAGATGCACTTGGGCAATTCACTCCAAGATATAAGAATGGTCCTGCAGCTCTGAGCTATGGAGGTTTATCCCATGCTTACGAGTCTCTTCAGAGTCTAAAGCAACACGGGCTAAAGTATGTGCAATTGGGAGCTTGCAAAGACATTTCTTGGCCATGGGAAGGGGACTGAAATCGGGAAGAGGTTGGAAAGGTCAAGGCTGGAAGGAAGGGTCAAGAGAGGAAGCTGTGAACCTCTGGCAGAGTATGTAAACTAGCCTTGCCACAAGCCCAAAGACTTCAATTCCGAGAGGCGTTCGACAGAACATTCCATTGTCTGCTGTTGTTGTATTTTACTTATCCACTGTTGTGTCCTTTTCTTCAGGAGGGAGTCATATAGCCATGGATGCTATTGAACTCTTGGTCCTCCAGACTCTACCTCCTAGGTGAAGCAGGCCTACAGATGTGAGCCACCACACCCAAACTGTTTCTGTTTTGTTTTGTTTTGTTTTGTTTTTTTTGGAAAAAAGTTCCTTCTCTGAGAAAACATACTTCTCCTGTTCACTTTCATTCCCTTTAAAAGATATAGTTTTCCCAGCTGCCTGTTTTTTTAGTATGGCTCCAGTGCTCTGGGCTGATGACCTTATTTTATAGCTGACTTCTGCCCATCCTTACCACTCTAGCCTTGCTGACAATTTCTCTTACAACCTCCTGAATCTCCCAGGCCTCTGTGACATTCCATCTGCGGTAGGTTTAAAAGGTGTCTGCCTCACTGGGCTGAACCATTCTCTGGTTTCAGGAACCACAAGCTGGGTTCTGGCTGGACGGTGAGGTGGTGAAGATGAAGCCGCAGCCTGGGGCTGACTGTCTGGTCTCTTCTGTGTGGCTCTCCTCGGCATGAGGTTGGAGCTGCTTCCCACCCCGGGAGCCCTTCTTCAGCTTCTCCAGGGCCAGCTGTGTGGGTGTTTTAGTCCATGACAGTGGAACCTGTCTTATCCAGCACTCCAAGGATCCAGGCAGTAAAACAGCCGGTAGGCACCAGTTGGTGCTGTGGGTTCTAGCTCCTTCTTTATCTCCCCACTTTATGGCAGCTTTGTACCCAACTTTCCTGTGGACTTCAGGGTGCAGACAGCCTCACAAATGCTGTTTAGCAGCCCCCTGACTCAACCTGCCTAAGTCCAGACCCCATAGCAAACATTCCCCTCCCCCTTCTCCTACCCTCTCTACAGCTGGCCTATTTTCTCTCTTCCTTCCACCCACTTTCCCAGCTACTCATCCTTCTGCACACCCACTTGCCACCTTGGAACTTTCCTGTCTCATCCCCAGCGGCTCTCTTCCTCTGCCTGAACCTTGTAAACCACTCTAATTGCTCTCTTGGCTCACCATGCTTCCCCCATCACAACCTTTACCACACCTCCAACGATACTCTAAAATTCCCCAATGTCCCCGCAGCTCTTCAGCCTTCTCTTACATCACCATCCTGTTTATTTTCCTGAGGGCAGATAAATTAGTTTCATGAAGACAGGAACTTTGTGTGACTCCCTCTCAGCCACAACCCTAAGTTAACATAGTCCCTGCCAGACCCAACAGATTCTCTTTCTCTCTCTCCATATATATATGTGTGTGTATGTTTCTGTATGCATGTGTATGTGTGCCTATGTGTCTGTGTGCATGTGTGGTTTTTTTTTAGATAGGGTGCAATGCAGCCCAGGCTGGCCTCAAATTGCTTTATAGTGGAGGGTGACTTTGAGATTCTGATCTTCCCGGCCCACTTCCCAAGGCTGAGCTACAGGAGTGTGCTCCCTGCCAATTCTCCATAAATATTTGATGCATGAAAAGTGGAACGCATTTTGCTTTTACTGAACCATTTTTTTTCTCTGTTTGGTAGGAATTTGTTTTGATGGTCAGGAAATTAGATAATAGGATCATTTCTTGAGCACATGAGATAAAGAAAGTCAATATTCAGCGCCCACAGGAAGAAATACATATTTATTTGCTTCTGGACCTTCTGACGAACTAAAACCGTTTAAAGTTTTTGTCTTACTGGAATCTCGTGTATAAATCATCCCTGTGCTCTTATGGTTGGGCAAGTAAATGTGCACATGCATTTGCTGGCTCACCCGTCTTGTCATCTCCCTTGCTTAAGAGCGTTCGTTACAAAGAAGAAATCTGGAATGGGAAGCTGAAGCGTTGGGAATGTTGAACTCTGGAAGTGTGGGCCCAGGTAACTTCCCCTCTCAGCTTACCCTTTTGAATTTCTAGTTCTGGTTCTTCCACCAAATATTTTTATCAGCGTGCTGCCTTTTTTAGTCTGTCAACCTTGCCCATTTCATGACCATGTAGCAAAATAACATATCATGGGAGAAGTGTTTTGTGCTCATCTATAGAGAGTTGAAGATAATGTCTGAATTCCTGCTCTAAAGTTTCCTTTTAAATTGTTTTTGTTTGTTTGTCGTGTGTATGTGTGTGTGTGTGTGTGTGTGTGTGTCTATCTGCAGGTACAGCATTTGTGTAGAGGTCAGAAGATGACTTAGGAAATGTTCTCTCCCACCACCTATGGGGTCCAGGTATCATACTCAGGTTGTCAAGCCTGCACATGAAAGTACATGTACCCACTGAGCAATCTCACTGGTCAGGTTTCCTTTTTAAAAATTGTGGTAAAATGTACATGGTGAACACCTGACCTGACTATCCTGAGAGTTTGTTCACACCATTGTGCAGGCATCACCATGATCCAGGTCAGGAGCACTTTTTATCTTCCCAAATAGAAACTCTTTACCCACTAAACACAAACTCCTGACTTGTCCCAGCCCCTGACAATGAGCATGCTAGTCAAGGAACATGTAGCTTCCTCATCTAAAGGGAATTATATAGCCTTTTCCCATTTTACATGGGGTATTTCACTTGCCTTAATGTCAGAATGTTTCAACTAGATTGCAGTATGGACCAGAGTTTCCTATTCTTTTTAAGGCTGAATAATACTCTATGTTGTACACATATTCTGTTTTTCCAGGTATGTACCACCTGCAGGACATGGGCAGCATGCAACCCAAGCTAGCTGTGAATAAGGTATGAGATGTGTGTATGTGTGTGTGTGAGAGAGAGACAAAGAGAGTAATTTTGTGTTTGTGTGACTGTGTGTGTATAAGTGTAACTTTGAGTGTGATTTCCTATGTGTGTGATTGTGTGTGTGTAATTTTGTGTGTGTGTGTGATTTTCTGTGTGTTTGTGAGACTTGATTGTGCAGGTCTCAAGCATGAACTTTATAGGTGACAATACTGTGTTGCTATGTCACAAGGCTGGGCATACATGGATCCATTATCTGTTGGCAGACATGAGTTTCTCCTCCCGTTGGCTCTTTTGAATGACATTGTTCAAGCATGTGAACTCAACAACCCATTTAAGCCCCTGTGTATAACCATCTCAGATATCCAGATCACACGGTAATGTTATATTTAATCTCTCTCTCTATTTTTGTCTGTGTGAGGACGGGCACATGTGTGGAGGTCAGAAGGCCGCTCTCAGTTCCCTCTTGCCTCTTTGTGGAATCTGGAAGTCACACTTATGTTCTTGGACCTGTGTGTAAGCACCTCTCTGCCTGATGAGCCATCTTGCCAGCGCACGTTTAATATTTTAAAGAACTGACACACTGTTTCCCATGATGGGGCTATTTTAACCGCCAGTGTATGAGGATTCTCAGTTGCCCGTATTCTCACCAACATGTTTTTGTAAACCCACCAGAGAGTGCCACACGGTCACTCTGAAAGCTGAAAAGAAAGTCTTTATTGGTGGCCAGCGGCGACACGGGGAACTTGCCCAAATCATGCAGCCCCAAGCCTTAAGGCCCTCTGTCTCTTACACACAAAAAACGCATCCTGGTTGGCACACTTCAGTTAGCAAGAAGTAGAACTACAGACACTAAAGAGCAAGGTTAGTATATGTAGGGACTTCCTAGGCCTCTGTTCCTATTTTGCAGGTGTTGCAGCCTACATGCTGGGTTTTAGGGTCAGAATGGTGCCTGTAATACGGAATCTGTTATGCCAAGGTCTGGAAGCCTGTCACATTTTTTTAACCACAGCCATCCCAACAGGTCTGTAGTGAGGTTTCTTTCTTTCTTTCTTTCTTTCTTTCTTTCTTTCTTTCTTTCTTTCTTTCTTTCTTTCTTTCTTTCTTTCTTTCTATTCTATGACTCCCCGCTAGAAAGACTCTCCCATTTCAGACTGGCTGTGGAGCTTCAGTTTTTGCCTTTGCTAAACCAACCTTCTTATCCACACCCATCTTTCCTGGGAGATATGACAAGACCTAGATGTTCACACGTGAGCTGAAAGACCCTGATTAAAAGTCAGCTGGAGAATCCAGAGAAATGGCTCAGTGGCTGGGACCACTGGCTGCTTGCTCTTCCAGAGGACCCAGGTTCAAATCCAAGCACACTCTCCCCACTCCCCACCCCCCAAAAAAGCCAGTTGGATCTCAAACTTCCTTCCAAAGAAAGGGTGTCACCATGACATGGTTCAGGAGATCATGTTCTGAAACTAGTACCTTTGGCCAGAATTTTTTGGAACCGAAATGAAACTTATCATATAATGCATTGCTACGAGAAAGTGAATTCGTTTCAGTCAAAAATTGAGGTACAGGATTTAAAAGTGACTTTTCACACTGCTCCCAGTATGAAATCCTATCTAACAGATGCAGTTTTTGTCCTAAAATATTGGAATTAGAGGGAGGGAAGGGCATTTTGTATATTGCAGAGACAAATAAAGCATTAGGAGCTGAGATGGCTTCTGTAGCACTAGACCATATGGTTCCCATCCTGGCACAATTCCCAGCCCACGCTTGAACCAACTAGTCAGAATTTTGGATGAGGCGAACGTGGCAAGAAGTGTATACGTCCATCCCTTCCCCTACTGTTCACAGTCTCTGGCCAAACGCTCTGCAAGGTGAGAAGTCAGATCCCCCAGGAGGCCACTGGGGAGATGGCGTCATACAGTGGGCCAAGCTGGCCCTACGGAGAAGACATGACAAGGCACATATGGTGCGCATGCCTGCAAATGTCGCTCCAGATTTCTAACCTAAAAATGAAATGAAGTGCATTTTAAACACTCATACCTAAATCAACAGAGAATGTGGGTTCGCACATGCAGTTAGGATGCCATAAAGAGGGAACCAGGGCGCCTTTCAGCCTCCACTGGTATTGGCCTTGTTCCGACTGGTAGGGCAGCGGGGATCTGGCTTATTGCTGCTGAAGGACATCCCGCCTTCCAGCTCACACATGAAACTCTGCAGATTGAGTGGCCTTCTGTAGCTGGATTTATTTTATCTTGAGAGGGGTGAGTGTGCCACAGTGTGCCTGCAGAGGTCAAAGGGAAACCTCACCTTCCACCTTATTGGAAACATAGTCTCTTGTATTCTGCACTTCATGTGTCAGACAGGCTGGCCCATGAGCTTCCGGGGATTCTTCTGTCTCCACTCCCATCTCCCCAGGGGCCATGCAGAAATGACAGACACACTGAGATTACAGACATGCACTACCACATCTGACCTCCCATTCGGATCTGTCTTCACACTTGGATGGTACAAGCGACCCTCCCCCTTAGCCACCCCAGTAGCTGGGACCACAGAAATGTGCCATCTTATCTCACTCAGACGGCTCTCACGTTTTAGATCTTGCCTAAGAAAGCAGGTAAGTGCACCTAAAACCTGAACTTGAGATAAGAAAATACTCTCAAGAGCACTTAAGCATTTTCTTTTTAAATATATGTTCTTTCTTTGCTTTCTTCTTGATGTGGCCATGGGCTGTGTTCGTCAGGATGGGCTAAGTTATGCTGTAGAACAAAACAGCCACGGTGTATTCCTTGCTCATGAACCATGTCCGGCACAGGCAGGCAGGGTAAGTGTGTGATCTGCTCACATGGTCAAAGGCAGCAGACTTACCACCTACAGTTGCCTGGTGGCCTAGGCCAGAGGAGAGTCTGCATGAAGATCTTGAGCCCGTGGCTCAGACCCGAAGTGCCACATATCAGCTCTGCTTCAAACGACCGTTTAATGGCAGGGAGATGTGACATTTAGTCTTTTGTGTGCCTAGAGGAGAGGAGAGGCAATGCCATAGCCTCATAGCCTTGATTGGATTTTTCGCATCTCATTCACTCATGTAATCAGCCCACACTGATCGCATGAATCGGGCCTTGTGGCAAATACAGATACACGCCAAGCGTATTCACAGCCTTCGGCTTGAGAAGACACGGAATCTCAGGGCGAACCCGGTGGCTTGAGACTGACCGTGCATAGGTAAACAATCATGTCATCTCATGAAAGATGAGGAATGACCGCATGGAGGAGGGGTGGATTAACAGATCCCAGTATGCAAATTTGAGACTTGCAGCATGTTCCTGCCGCACGGACAGCAGTCATCCTCTGCCTGTATTGCTGGTGCCCCACCCCCACCCCTGTGCCCCGTCAACCGCAGCTGATAGGGAAAGCAGGATTCCATGTGCTAGAGGAGGGGGAGGTGTGAAACTGGAGAGCACCCTGGGGGATGAGTCTCTGGATTCTGACGCTGGAGTCAGGCTGATCATCACGGTGTCGTTGCTGAACACCGACTGTCCTTTGGTTTTATTATCATACCTGAAATTCAACTAAGTTGAGACTCATGCTGGTTACTGAAGAATACTGGCCAAAGACCATACGCTGCCAGGAAGATTTGGAAGATGACAACCACTGAGGACAGACCCATCGAATAAGATCTTTTCAAAAGTCTCGTTGAGCCTTGGGCCTGGGGTTCTGTTGAAGGCTCATGGAGCCTTTCCAATCCAGATCTCAAGTACAGCAGTCATGAATCTCATTCATGGGCTTCCACAATATAATCACAGCATAACTCCCCAAATCCCTACCTCTAGGACTATCCAGTGAGGAGTCAGGACTGCAACATTTGAATCTGGGGGAGAGGACACAAACATTCAGTTTACAACAAGGCTGGTAAGTGTTGAGAGTGTGGCTTGAAGGCTGCATTCTCTTTCGTTGATGGCCACATGCCCCACCCCCACGGTACTGGCCCTTCTGTGGTTAGAAAAGGCCTGTGAGGGTCAGAGCTACCTAACCTGGTGGTCCAGCGGGCTTTGATGGCCTGCTTGGCGTTCTCTGGGCTACAGATAATAAGTTTCCATGGGGTTGGGGAGGATCCTCGATCTCCAAGTAGTTTGCTTATAAAAAAGCCTTGGGTGAAGTGGGGTCTACTTGGCCATGAGAGCCTGCTTAAACAATTGACCTCCTTAAAGAGATTCAAGTAACAGACAGAATTTGAACAACCGTTCTATGATATGTAACTGTAAAGAGTGTGACTATAATCTTCAGCTAGCTTTTTGAGGTGAGAAGCTGGAGTCTGATGAGTATTCAAAGCCTTCCTTTTCCTGGCTTTGATAAATGCCATATATTTTTCTGCAATACATCCAGCTAGTTGAAGTCTCAGGATTACCTAGTAAAGTGGCTGGGACTGTGTCACAGTTTGTTAAGTGAAATCGCTCCTTCTTAGGCTACATAATAACAAAGAATGTTACAATGAATGGATACTTTTTTTCTTGTTGCAATCTGTAGATGCAGATACTGGGTCTCTCTAGGTCATTTTAAAGCCATGGCTGCTATTATTGAGGGCAGCATCAAACTTGTCTGGGACTCTGGCATTCTAATCTCAGTCTGAAAAATGAGCACAGTGACCTTCAGGACTTCTGGGTTTGATCAGCACTCTACAGGTCTCTGACCTAGGAGCCAGGGACGTTAATCCCACTGAGGATTAGCAAGAGGTTTGGGATTATTGAAATAAAGAGATGTGATGTTGTCGCTGACTTCCTCTTGCCTGGATGGACACCTGGCAAGTTATAATCCATTTGGCACCTGTTCTTCTGTGTGATCAAATATTCTGGACAAAATCACTTCCTTTCCCAGAGCAGCAGAAAGGCTGCCCCTCGGTACTCTGGGGTTTGGAAGGTAACAGAAAGCAGGTGGAGGAGGGAAATAAAGATCTAATATCAACAGGGCCTGCTCCTTGGGAAACTTAATCTTCATCACACGCCCTGCCTAAGCACCCTTTCAAGGGCAAAAAAATCCCTAGAAGTGAGCTACTAACTACTGCCTGGAGGAGGAGGGGTCTCAGAGGAGGACCCAGGTCCAAGGACTTCAGCACTGACAAGAGGTCAGGCTCTGCTACCGCCGTGGCTTGACCTGCTCTTGGCTGCTTTTGCTTGGAGTCTTGGAAACACTGTGCTCAAGTATGGAATCTCACGAAGTTCATCTATGACTTTTTCTTTTTGGTCAGATCTAGGATGTTTTGCTTCAGTTAATTTAATAATTTGACAGAAAATTAAAAAAAAAAAACAGTTTTAAAAAAGGTTCAGCATAGTGGTGCATATCTGTAACCTCAGGAATCAGGAAGTAAAGGCCTGAAGAACATGAGTTCCAGGCCAGCCTGAGCTACATAGTGATTTCCAGGCCAGCCTGAGCTACATAGTGAGTTTCAGGATAGCTTGGACTACATAGAGAGATACTATTTCCAAAACAAACAATCAAGCAAACAAAACAGAACAAAAAAACCCTACCAATTATTTAGCACTATACAGATAACACAGCCTGGCGCCAGACTTCTAGACCACTCGCATCAATCTTGAATAAAATGAACCCACACTGAGTACCTGCCCTTTCCCAACCTTGAGTAAGTCTTTAGAGATATAGTGAACCAACAAGAAAGCAATTTGACTGTCCACGTGGCGAGGATTCAAGTGTCTGAAAAATGCTTCAGGGAATTCAGAACAGAGATTCTCTTTGCAAAAGAGTCCTTCAGAATACTTTTTGTGTGTGTGTTTGTTTCTTTGATTGAGTACTGTGACTTACAGGCAAAGCCCTCTGTGGGCCAAGAGGGCTTGCAAAGCAGAACTGCAGGTCTCAAAGACCACAAGAGAGTAGGTCCCCAAAGACTAGAGATAGTTGTGTGTTAAAAGGGCCACACTGCCACATTCCTGGTTGCTTGGGCTGAGCATGGGATTCCAGTGCAGCCAAAGGGCTGGAGGAGAGGAGAGCAGACCCTCCCTGGGCAGACACAGGGCAAGCTTTGGGAGGAACGAAGTGAGGGGAAAGAGGAGAGGGGTTCAGAGAGTTTGAAAGTGGCTCACAGAAGCTCTGCTAAAAATCACCATTAAGAGATAAGTACTGAGCAAAGCAGGGACATATTTTCAAGACAGAGCATTTTTATGGGAATGATCCCATCCTCACTGAAAAATAAGACCTGGCTCTACCCGGTCCTCATTTTACTTCTTGTTGGTTCCTCCTAGAAATGCTACTGACTGAGCCTCTTGGAGTACAGAGGCCGGTACTGAAGGAAACAAGCAAAGGCTCTGCGGGAGAAAGATGCTGGGTGTGTCAGAACGGACTGTCTAAGCTGTCCTTGCTGGGGTTTCTATGTTGTGTTTAAAAATAGCAGGAGATAAAGCTGGAAGAACCAGAAAGGATATCACCTGAGAATAGCTGGCATCCCTCACAAACCTGGTCTGTAGAAGGTACTTCGGCGAACACAGTGATTTAAGAAGTGAAACGGCCCCAAGTAAATGAAAGTGTTCATTTACAGAGTAACACTCGGCAAAAAGTCTTGGAGGAGTAAAGAAGAGAAAAATATCCAAGGATAAAGAATTAGAAACTACAACCTGATTCCATATCATGTGTCCTAACAACCGTGACCAGATAACTAGGTTTTAGGGACTCTGGGATGAGCTGAAGTAAATGTTCACGCACATTTTTAATTAAAAATGGTGACAAAACTAGAAAGTGTTATGGAAACTGTTAGTATGATTTCTGTTGCCCTAGCAAAATACCTGAGGCTGGCTAAGAGAGAGAGAGAGAGAGAGAGAGAGAGAGAGAGAGAGAAAGCTTTTTATCTCATCTTTTTGGAGGCTGAAAGCCCAGAGATTATGGTGGCAGCTCTTATGCGGTCTTTCCTTCTAGCCACATCACCTCATGGTAGACAGCATCATGGCAGAGGTGCATGAGAGAAGGACGTCAGAAAGCCAGAGGCTAGGGAGAGGCTGGGGCAGGCTTGCTCATTTATAACTTGATTTCTTGAGAACCGCTTCAGGGTCTCAGAAAAACGGCATACCTGTGATCCCAGCACTCAGGAGACCAACAAGAGGATGGTGGGTTCAGGATCAATCCCGGCTTCTCTGTCTCAAAACTCAAGAGCCAAAAGTAGATCTCAGCATGGAGCACTTTCCTAGACAGTACCACACCCTGAGTTTGATCCCCAGCCCTGAAAGGAAGAAACACAGTGCTGATCTTTCCCAAGGGTGGCACTCCAGAAGACCTAAACACTTCCTGCCAAGCCCCGCCTTACGGACGTTCTATCAAGTCTCAGCTTCCAGCATGTACCACTCAGTCTATATCTAAACCACAGCAGCAACCAGGAGGAGAAACAGATTTGTGAACCTTTGAGTGGCGCTCCATTTTAGGGGAGATATAGATAGATTCAGGATAGGAAGTAGGGTTTGTGCATAATCTGCATATATTTGTGCAGGATTTATATTTGAGACAGAAGTAGGATGCGTGAGAGGTTATATCTCCTTGTTTATTTTTTAACATTTATTATGTTATAAAGATATTTTAAGTCCCTAAGAAGACATTTAAAAACATGATCATGAATAACAACAAACAAATCCATTGTTTTGAAACATTTGCCCAGTTTGTTGGCTGAACTAATGACAATGATTCGAAGCCGACTGACTTGGACAATGAAGAGTTTGTTAATGAGCCAATCTTATCAAAGTAGTTCTTTCCCTTGAGTGCCCAAACAGTCCCAGTGCCGTAGACATTCTGGACACCTCTGACACATTCACTGCAGACTGGGAAGGTGGGCCAAAGTCAGCCATTGGTGAAGCACTGTGAAATTTAGTCAGTTGAATACATGCAAAGAATATGACGTTTTAACTAAAATGAATGAGGTCAAGTCAACTAGAAACTCCTAAGGGGCAAAATCATTAATCAGAACCACTGTTTCCTGTCTTACATGAGGTGGTAGCTGTTTCCTGGGCCTAATCTTTGAAGAGCCTTTGTTGAGATCCGAAGCAGATTCAATTCTCGGATGGAAAGCAAGCTTTTAAAACGTGTCTTATGTTTTTTTCTGCCTAGGAAAAGGATTAGGCTGCAGCTGATCTGGGTCAGGTAAGTGGAATGGGTCAGCATCATAGTGTAACACCCACTATTATTCTACGTGAGTGTTGCCCCCTTCTCATGTGTGTTCATGACTGTCTTTCGAAAGGGACCACTGGGAAAGCCCGTGGATCAGGCAATAGTAAGCATACTAGACAGCAGTCACAGGGATGCCACAGTGTCAGAGTCTTGGCAGCATCTGAAAACAAGAAAATGAAGAAAGTGTGTATGGAGAAGCACGAGGGGGCCTGGGTGAGGGGAAGGTGTGTCTTGCAATGCACAATGACAACAGGTACAGTTTGTACAGTCTGAAGTGGGGCACACAAGGAGGCAAGGGTCTTGAGTGAGTGATGAGCAAGCTTCTGGCTTCTGCCTACGTCAGCCGCAATGATAGGCTCACAGCCAGCTTCCGGGAGCAAGCGGCTAAGTGTGGTTCCCTGTTTAACACACTGCAGTTCTCACGTCCCGTCTCCAGCCTGCCATTCACTTTCCGTAGCTGAAAGTCTTTGCTGACCGATAACCTTGAATGTGGGGGAGGTCTGGATCCCCCCGGGGGGGCACTTCTTTCATTTTACTTAAATGACATGAAGTAATGGAGACAGTGTGTCGCGAAGAACACTCCAACTCCGGAGTCTCTCCTTTATATTCCCTACCCAGAGCTTCGGAAGAAACCTTAGGCTTGCAAAATGTAACAAATACAAGAAGTTGCTCTTGTTGGGGTGAGCAGATAAAGGGCCCCAAAGCTTAAGTTTTGTGGCTTCATAGCAAAGCTCTTAGCATGACTTAACCTTTCTAGAACTTTCCCTGGGGGTTGCCTTTGAGTGTATTGCAGGGCAAGGGAAACAGCAGCCAGTCAAAACCACTGCGCGCCAGAAGCACTCTAAGTGTGACTTTGCCTCCTCCTTTTCTCTGGCTGTCCTCTCACAGGGCTCAGTAAGGCCACCTGCCTCCCTCTTCCATCTGTCCACTGTCTCCTTTCTTTCCTGAATCCTAAACCACGTAGGCTTTCTCAGGTTAAACTCTCTACCTCACTTTTCACTTTGTTTTCTGGAGATATCCTAATCGTAAGGAAGGTAAGGTGTATATAGACACACATGCACACATATGCATATATCTATAAATATTCATGCGCACATATCTATATATGTTGACATATAGACATGAGTATTTTATATGTCTGCCTATAGGATATATATACATGATGTACGTGCACACACACAGATTATGTGTTCTTTCCTTCTGCTATGGGAAGCTCCCTTTGGTTCCGCCATGCTAGGTTTCATCAGGCTTTTCCAGAGCCTAACGCTGCCTTGTAGTCTCTGTCTCTCTGGTCCTCTCACCCACCGAGTCTTGCTGAAATCACCTCCCCTTGGTCTCGAATGCCCACTCCTCCACCTCCCTTTTGGCAGCTGACTGAGCCTCCCACTTTACAGAAAAAAAAAAAAAAGACAGAACTCACCAGATGGATGAGCTCTTGCTTTTCCCAACCCCATCTCCACCTACTCTTCCTCAGAGGAAAGGTGGGCCTCACCCGCCCTCTCTACAGGCTCCAAAACCAGAAGCTGTGGCTCTCCCCTCCCCAGGGGACCGTGCACTTATCTTTCATAGTCAACTGGTTCTTCTCAAGATTTTTCTCTTTGGTTTTAAATATCCGGAGACCAACACAATCCAAGCCAAAAGAAAGGAAGGGAAAAACAACTCCTAACTGCTCCTTCCCTCATCCCCCACCTCATTATAGCTGCCGCCTACCCCTCTGTCCTGACACAGCCACACTTCGTACTCTTGCTGTCTTGCTCTCGTGGTGTGCATTCAGTCAGTCTTCAAGCTTCTGCGGGTCTGTGAACGTGTTATTTCGGCTTTGTCTAGCTGCCCTGCAATTACTAAATTTGAGAGATATTTTCCAGGGTCTGACTCTGTTGGACCATTGGATACTCTTGTCATCCGCCCCTCGCCGACATACTGGCCACCCAGCAGTTGTCTGTGAAAGATACTGTGGGCTGGCTCAGTCAGCGTTCATTCCATTCCTCTCTTGGCGTACCCTCCTGGCACAGGGCGGTGGCTCAAAACAACGTTTTCCATATTCCTGCCCCCGTGAAATTTCACCCCTGCAACACCATCTCTAGAAGCACGCCTTGCAGCTGGTAGAGTGGCAGACTGCAGGCAATGTCCTGTTGTCAGGCGCCGCAGTGAGAAGATTGGTCCCGAGTGTCAGCTCGTGGGAGCACTACAGCCCAGGATGCGAAAGCTACTCCTCCGGAAGCTTTCGTGGGCTTGCATTTCCCATAGCTCTGTGAGTTGTTCATGACTTTTTAATAAACTCTACGTATTCGAAGTAGCTAGAGACCCTAATATCAGGCTAAGGACACTGGCCAGAATAATGACCCCGGGCAGCTCACTTTCTTGTCTGTGACTTCTTTCATTTATCCCTGGTGGCTTTCCGCCTACCTACCTCCAAACTCAATCTTAAGTGTCTTCCTCCCCTTGTCCCTCCCCCACTTATCCGTGGAAATGCTGCAGCTGGTCCTCATGCATGAGCTGATAAGTGCAAGACCTTCCCAGCCAAGCCACTTTACAAAATATGACTGGTCCATTCTCTTTCAACTGCTGTTGTAACAGATCACCAGAAACGTGGTAGCTCAAAACAAATACACATTGCTGCGCCACAGCTCGGTCCTTTAGAGAGCAGCGGCCACATAGCTCTGCTAGGCCTTCTTCTTTGGGTCCCACAAAGCTGAAACTAAGGTGCCAGTAGGGATGGTATTTCTTGAGTGGGCAGGCTCTGGGGATGAATCTGCTTCTGATTTATTCGGCCTTGTCGGGTTCATGATTTGAAAACATCTCTCAATATCCCTTCACTTCCAGAACAGAGTTCTGTTTTAATCTTTCAGTCCATCCGACCTGTTCTTTATTAGGTGGCTTGTGCTTTGATATCTTATGTAAGTACATTTCTCTGCTTTTAAGGTCTTAGGTGGTTATAGAGGCCCATTTACATAACCCGGGGTATCCTTTAAGACTCCTAAGTCTGTGTAAGATAACACATGGGGTCTATAAATCTGGTTCTGCCTACAACCACCTCATGTGTATGTTCACATATGTGTGCGTGCACCCGTCTCTAGCACGTGTAGCTGCTCTTGCCGGTGTGTGGCCACAGGTTGATAACTGGTGTTGGTCATTCTCTGCCTTGCTTATTGAGCAAGGGTCTCTCCCCTGAAACCATTGCTTACTGATTCAGCTTATCTAACTAGCCAGTTCACTCCGGGCATCCCATCTCCGACGCTGACAGGATGGGATTATGGGCAGGTCACCATAGCAACACAATGTCCTCTTGGCATGTTGGTTAGTTTCAGTCATCTTGACACACAGCCGAGTCACCTTGGAAGAGGGAGCCTCAGTTGAGAAAATGCTTCTATGAGATTGGCCTGTTAGTTCGTCTACGGCACACATTCTTGATTATTAACTGACGTGAGAGGCCCCGGCTGCTGGGGGAGGGGCCACCACGGGGCAGGTGGTCCTGAGCTGTATAAGAAAGCCAGCTCAGCAAGGCACCGAAAGCAACATTCCTCCGTTACCTCTGCCTCAGTGGCAGCTTCCAGGTTCCTGCCTCTCGGTTCTTGCCCCGGGTTCCCTTCACGATAGACGGTAGCCGTAAGATGAAATGAACCCATTCCTCCCCGAGGTGCTTTTCACCGTGGTGTTTATCTCGGCAACAGAGAGAAAACCAGAACACCTCGGAGCTGGAGAGCTGAACTCAGGCTCTCAAACTTACTCCGCAAAACCTTTACCTACTGAACCATATCCCTGGCCCCAAGACCTCTGTCTTACCTCTACTAAAACTTACACTTCCCTATTTTCTTCTACATCCACAAAGGTTATCCATCTCTTGCCATTTCTTTTCAACATGTAATAAATAACAGATTCCCTGTGAGTATAACATTGGTCTACGAAGCCATTGGAAGCATGCAGGCACAGTTCACTTTCAGTCATTGTTGGCTTCTACCCTGCTGCCTCTGGATCAAGACAGAATTCCTCAGCAATGCTCATGAGACCCAGCGTGACATGGCATACTTCTCTCAAGCAGACGTCCTCTGGCATTGTCCCTTCGAAGCTCTGTGGACTTCAACTAGGCTCACCTTTCTCCAGGCTTTGGTGTTGTCCATGCTTTCTTCCACTCGTGACCTGGTCTTGGGCCTCTGTAGTCTTTTCCTCCTTTACCAGGTATGATTGTCATTCTCCCAATCTCAGGGTAATTGTTAATTCCTCAAAGAAATTGGCTCTGGCCAAATACTTTAGGTCCTCACAGCATGGCACACTGCTTCTTTTGATAGTTGAAATATTGTATCTGTTGGTGTAGTTATTTGATTAACGATATTCTCCCTCACTAGTCTGGAAAGTCAACCCAGATTCCTGGCATCTAACGTAGTCATATTAATTAGCTTCTCAGTAAATATTTGTTGAGCAAATGTAAATTTTGGTAGCAATCGAAATCATTAGGTCCATGTAAAAGTAAATGGAAGCCAATTATGAGAACAAACAGGACTGTGTAGCCAGAACTTGCAAGGGAGCCAGCCACCACTACTTGCATTATGGCAGAGACTCAAAATAAGGCAGAAAATGAGCGGAGCTTTGCAGTAGGGGAGGGAAGCCTTCAGGTGTGCTCCTACCCTGGTCTCTGAGTAAATGGGTAGATTAGCTAAATATAGGGCATCCAATACGATTGGATGGGAGGCCATATTTGGCATTTCCTGATTGGCCCTAATTGGAAACATGGACAAAAATCAGAGACTGTGTCAGTTGTCAATCAAGTAGTTAACCTTTGAACAAATATTTGCTAGAGATAGCAGTATGGCTCCCTGTAAGTCTGGCTCATCCAAGTATGTTTGGTTTCCTGGGCTGGTGCCTGTAGGTAACAGGTAGCATGGTGTTCCTGGGCTGCTGCAGACTCTGGATCCTTCTTGCTTTTAAATATGATCTGGCTTTGTCTAGTCTCTGTTACAGTTTGAATCTAAGATTTCCCCCACAGGTTTATGTTTTGGGCACTCTCCCCTGACTGGCAATGCCATATGGGCTGTAGTTGGGTCTGTGAAACCTTTGATAGGTAAATGGCTAGCTGGCAGCAAAAGTGTCCCAGGATGAAGCCTTAAGGACCTGTGGCTCCTTCAGGAACATGCCCAAGACAGTAGGGTCTCCACTGCCTGTTTACCTGCCCAGTTAGAGATCCAATACCTCTACAACCTACAACTCACCTTAAAATGAAGATCATTTTTAAACCGGTTTCAGGTTAAACATCAATGTACCACACACTAAAAAGGGAAAGAAACATGCTATCCACAAATGCAAAAATTTAAAACAAAACTTTAAAAATAAAAAATGTTCTCCGCTAACCTAACATAATTAAACAGACCATGCCGCTGGCAACAGGTATTGTAGAATAAAGGTGGTAGTTTGTGATGCTGTGGGCAGGTTGATCTACAGCAATTCTGAGGAGCAACAACCACATAAAGAAGTAAAATTCACCAGGAAGCGCCTGCTACTTTACATGAAAACTGGCTCACGGGGTGTTGAAATGCAGGGGTCATACACTGCTTTTTAATCTATGTTTTATAGAAAAAATTTCAATATTATACTTTCTTCTGAATACCTTAGAACAAATTCCAAGGAATCAAATCTTTTGCATTTGTAATTATTTCAATATCTACATTTGGCATATGAATGTTTGTAACATGTAATAGGAATCTTACTATCACCCTTAAAAGGAAAATCTCAAAGATAGCCTTTAATGCCACCTAAACCTCAGTCTATGTCTATGCTGCACAGATCATCTCAAGACCATCAGCTTAGGATTGGTTTTTTACTGTATTCCTGTACCAGGTGACATCCCTGACTGTGTTTGGTTGACAAGTCAGTGGGGTGTTTGAGTTTTGGAAACATCTTGTATTTGGTTGCACCAGGGATGATAAGTCTGATATCTGTGAGAGTCGAGCAGTGACTGCAAATGTGTAAAGGAGATTTAAAGATCATACTCTTCTTTACTTACATATATATGTTGCATATTAAACATCACCAAGTAGTCAAGTGTTCCTTGTGCTCCTTGTGTCTACAAATTCTGCATCCACAGATGTACTTAGTCAAGGATGAGGAATATCAAAAAGTCTGCATCTGTGCTAAATGTACAGTTTTCCTGCATGTTATCTATAAATACTTCAGTGGTGCAAGCATTTGCACAGCACTTGCCTTGGTCTACAAGTCTAGAGATGGCTCAAGCGAACAGGAGGGTGGTATGTGAAAGTCCATGCTGTTTGATAGAGGAGAGTTGAGCCGCCTTGAATTTTGGTATCTGCAGGAGCCAATCCCACAGTACCCATGTGCTTTCCCTTCCTGAGAAAATGCAAGTCTCCGTGCTATGTCTGAGAAGCCTTGGTCTAATTTTAGTTTTGATACAAAAGAAATGTGGGTGCCAGAATGATTTCCTTTTTCTGGTAACCCTACCAAAATTTCAGGAGCACAAAGATAACCATTGATGAATTTATCTCACCATATTCTGGGAGACTACAGGGTATTTGGCCCATCCCTGATGGAGGACAGGACGTGGACAGGAGTGCTGTCCGTGGGACAGGTGTACTCAGAAGCCCAGGCACAGTGTCAAGAGCCCTGGCCCCAGCCGGATCTGCCCAGTGTTTGAGAGAAGCTCCAGGAGGTCAGGAGCAGGCTCCTCACCTGAAACTCTGGCAACCGACTAAAGCAACAAGGAGGAGAGAAGCGTCCTTGTTCCGGTGAATGTCTTGGCCTATAACTCTAGGAAATGAAATTTTTCAGAATGAATGCCTGAATGGGAGGAAGGAAGAAAGCAAGCCTTTTCTTCACTTATTTCAAGATTCACAATTGAAATCCTTATGATAAAAGAGAGATTAACAATAGAAAAGGATAACAAATTTAAATAAAAGTTTTATGTGCCATTAGAGGAGCCCAGGAAAACAATGTGTTTTTAGGGACAGTCATGCAGAAGTGACAGGCAGAGAATGAGGCAGGAACCCAGCAAGGTTTGTGTGTGCAATTCTCCTTGGCCTCTGGGTGGAGGGCAGGAGGACCCTTCTAAAGCGAATCTTAAGATCTACAGCTGGGGGAGATTCTTCTATGATCTGCTTCAGGAAAGGGGGAGGCCGGAGAAGGGTAAGGTGACCTTCCTGCTTCTAGGTTTCCTCAGTTCCTTCAGTTTAAATTCTAAGCATCCCTGGGAGCCCTGTCATGGAGGGTAGTGCTCTGATCTAAACAGAACTGCATAGTTCTCACCAGCCTGAGCGGGCTGAAGGATCCGTTCAGCATGGCACGGTGTTCCCAGTGCCCTCAGACCTCCGTGTTCTGTCACGCCCTCAGCAGGAAATACTGTGCTCCACTCATTGACGTCTTGCAAAACAAAAGGCATCTGTGACTACATGTGAGTGGGTTTTTTCTCAGCACAGCCTACAGTCCTGAAATGGGTGCTCCTGGAATTGCGGCAGCATGCTCCTATTTCAGTTAATTCGGACACTGATTAGCTGGAGAGTGTCGGACCCCATAGGTCAAAGCTTTGGTCTAGGAAGAAAGCTCTCATTCTGGGTGCTGGTTGCAAGCAGCAGTGCACTACCTGCTTCTGACCAGGCTTGCCTTGCAGATCCATTTCCCGGTACTCTCCCAGCTGTGTTGGATGAATCTGCCAGCGCCACTCACAGAAGTCAGAGGACACCGGCGTGCATTTCTACGCCTGTTGTGAAGGGCAGGAAGAAATGCGTGGGGCGTGTGCGTGGGAAGAGCCCGTGTTCTTTCTGGGCATACCATGCCACTAACACTGAGCCCTTCTGCAGCATCCCAAGACCAGCTCTCACAGTGTTTTCCGAAGCTTTGCTACACAGCTATACCTGATCAAACCACTGGCCTCTGGTGAGCATCCTGAGCTTCCGTCCACCAAGGCAGCTTGGGGAGATGATGGGAATAATGGGTTTCAACCCTGTGAGCATGTGGTTGGTTGCCCTGGCAACCAGACAGAACCCAATCCTGTGGTTATCTAGGAGGCTTACACAAACAGCCTCATCAACGTGAACTCAGGTGTAGCTGAAATGGGCTCTCTGTAAGTAAAGACCGTCTGTCACCTTTTCTGGCTCTCTGGCTGTTTCAGGAACTAAGCACAAAAGATATTCTTATTGCTCTAGTCTCTTGGGAAATTATGAGGACTACAAGAGCTGTGAGTCAGGAGCTGTGGATAAAACCCACAATGTATATTTCATAACATTACACATCCTCGTCGGTATAAGCACACTTAACTATTATAGCTCTAAGGATCCAGCTACTTCTTTTCTTGGATGTGCCCAAATAAAAATAATTTTGCATATTTAAGCTGGCAAGTTACTGAAATGATATAATCTCACGATTTTTTTTTCTTGGTGCCCTTTATAGGCACATTGTGATCAGACATAACTTCACCAGTGTAGACTTATATCCTTCCTAAAAGCATTCTGCATTGAGATCTGGCCGTGCTCTGCCCAAAGTTTCTCTGCTTTGTGTAAAATGGTGCCCCACCCCACCTTTCCTGAAAGACTCCACTTTACAAGCAGTATTTGACTCCAAGATGGATGATGCCTGCGTGCCTTGACAGACATGTAGACATCGCCAGCTGCCTGGCATCACCCACAAGGAATAAATTGGTAAATAAGTTACTCCTGAGAGTTGAAAGGATGCTGCCTTCTAAATGTATCAGGGTAAATTGCAACCATAAGAACACATGGTTGCAGTCTATTCCTAATTGTCTGAGAAAGCGCCAGATTGATTTCCAAAGTGGTTGTATAAGTTTACATTCCCACCAGCAATGGAGGAGGGTTCCCCTTTCTCCACATCCTCTCCACATGTGTTGTCACTTGAGTTTTTGATCTCAGCCATTCTGATGGGTGTAAGGTGAAATCTCAGGGTCCTTTTGATTTGCATTTCCCTGGTGACTAAGGATGTTGAGCATTTCTTTAAGTGTTTCTCTGCCATTTGATGTTCCTCTATTGAGAATTCTCTGTTTACCTCTGTACCCCATTTTTAATTGGGTTACTTGATTTGTTGCTGTTTAACTTCTTAAGTTCTTTATATATTCTGGAAATTAGCCCTCTGTCAGATATAAGGTTGGTGAAGATCCTTTCCCAGTCTGAAGGCTGTTGTTTTGTTCTGTGGACAGTGTCCTTTGCTTTACAGAAGCTTTTCAGCTTCATGAGGTCCCGTTTATTGATTGTTGATCTTAGAGCCTGTGCTGCTGGTGTTCTATTCAGGAAGAAGTCTCCTGTGCTGTACCCAGCAGGGTATCAAAACAGATGCTGAGATTCCTAGCCAAACTTTTTGCAGAGTGCAGGGAATACTATGAAAGAAGGGGAAATAGAAAGACCTGGAGGGGGCAGGAGCTCCACAAGGAGAGCAACAGAACCAAAAAATCTGGGCACAGGGTTTTTTTCTGAGACTGATACTCCAAACAAGGACCATGCATGGAGATAACTTAGAACCCCTGCACAGAAGTAGCCCATAGCAGCTCAGTGTCTAATAGGGTTCCCCAATAATAGGAACAGGGGCTGTCTCTGACATGAACTCATGGGCTGGCTCTTTGATCACTTCCACCTGAGAGGGATCAGCCTTACCAATCCACAGAGGAAAACAAAGAAGCCAGTCCTGATGACACCTGATAGACTAGGGTCAGATGGAAGGGGAGGAGGACCTACCCTGTCATTGGACTGGAGGAGGGGCATAGGAGAAGAAGAGGGAAGGAGCGTGGGATTGGGAGGGATGAGAGAGAGGGCTACAGCTGGGATACAAAGTGAATAAACTGTAATTAATAATAAAATAAATTAAAAAGGAACACGTGGTTGTACTAAAATCGTATCGGGAAAACTAGGCTTGAGCACTTGTAACATGCCAGACTGAGGAAAGGATGCACCTCCCTCCCCTGGACCCTGTAGAAAGGAAGAGCCCTAACACTGTGTCAGTGATGATTTCATTGGCCTACCGTCTGTCGTGTGCATCAAGGGACTGACAGACAGAAAACCCCTGGCTGTCCCAGAGGCTGGCCATCTATCCACTTGTCTTTTGAGATCTTTTTGCCATCAGTATGTCTACCCATTTGTTCACTTGGACCTGGTTGTGCCCTTCTCTCCATGGCCTCCATTGCAATTCCCTTCTGCAGCTCAGTCTGACCCTGCAGCCGGGCTCTGTATCTTACTTGTAAGGGAGATTCTCACCCTGTCAGGGCTCTTTAAAAGTCTCTGAATTCTGTTGCAGCCTCCTTATAACCATTTAGTAACCTACACATATACATACATGAAGATATATTTACTGTGTAATGTATTATCTGAAAGTTAATGCTAGTAATTTAGGATTGAAATAAAACAAGCAAACAAACAAACTTGTGTTTGCCACAGCCAGGATATCAAGGCAGGCAGGACTGCCTGACAGATTGCTGCCAATGAAACCACTGTAATTTATGAATTTATTTCTAGTCAATAGGTTCTGAGACTGTGGGAAAATGTAGGTATGTTCGTCTATGTTTCTGCCATATTTCTCTTGTGATATTCAGGCTGGAAATGGCTGGTGTTGGGGCTCAGAGAACGGCTTCTGAAAGCATGGAGCTTTGGCAAGCACTGCCTACTGTGGAATGCCGTGGTCAGGAACCCCTTCTCAGGATCATCTCCCAGCTGAAGAAAGGAAGCGAGGCATCAGCATCTGCCTTGCCTTGACGGTTGTACAGTGCTGTAGTTTAGATCTCAACTGTTAGCCAAAGGCTCATGTGTTAGAGGCTTGTTTCCCAGGGTGGAGCCATAGAGAGCTGGTGGGATCCTTTAAGTGGGGCCCAGGGGAAGGTGTTAGAGTGATTGGGTCCTGCCCTCATGAGGCATGGTCAGTTCTCTCTCTCCCTCTTTCTCTCCCCCTCCCCCACCATTCCTGCTCTCTCATTTTCTCTCTCACTCTGTCACTCCCTTTCAATTCAACTCTCTCACACTCCCTCCATAAACTGATCAGCTTTGGTGCATGTGTTCCCATCCTTATGTGCTGCCCTGTTAGGATGGTAAGTGGGCGCCTCTAAGGCTGAAAGCCAGAACTTCTATTATCTTTCTGCATTATCTTGTGAGTTTGCTTCAATAATAGAGTGATTACATAATTCACTATTAAACCTTAAAAAAAAGATTTACTTTGTAATTGTGTGTTTGTACATATGTCTGTGAGCATGCTTGTGTGTCTGGATGTCTTCAGGTGTCCTGCATCTGGGGCTACAGGAGGCTGTAACGGCCCACACCGGAGCTGGGAACTGAACTCAGGTTAATGGAAAAGCAGCAAGTGTGTGTAACTTCTAAGCTTTCTCTTCAGACCCAATGCATACAGCTTTTAGCTCACCCTTCTAGGACCGCTTTCTGAGAGACTATCTGCACAACACAGCCGCTGTCTGCCTTGTTTTCCTTCCTTCATTCTCTCTTACCCGGATTCACATTTCACCCATGAAACCCCTGCAGTTTAGGATGTTATATAAATCTCAACCATCTGGCTCTCTGTGTCTCTTATTTTTGTGATTCTCCCATGTGTATGACTATAATGAAGTTATACGATTTTCTTCTGTTAATTTGTCTGCTGTCAGACTCAAATTGTGCAATCTTTGGGGAGGAGAGTGGTTAAAAGGAAAATTCTCTTTGCCTTTACACTGGTCTATATCATCAATCAAATGCCTGTAGGAACATAATAAGATCCATCACTTTGTATTTCATTAATCTGATGTATGTTCTGATCTCAAAGGTGTGTGGTGAGGTGAGAGAGTATTCAAGCAAGCACTGGAGTGAGATGTCTCTGTTAGATAGGAAGTTATTTCCATGTCCCTACAGAACCATTCCTTTACCCTGAAATCATTGAGCTAACTATAATCATTTTCAGCTGTACAACCTAAAACGGAGTCTTCATTTAGGCAACAAGCCCATGTTATTATTAGCTGGGCTCAGATTGTTATTTGAAAGAAATAAAGGTACATCTCTTAGAAATGAAAAAGAAACAAAAACAAACATAAAGGAAGCAAAGATTGCTCATTGCTCCTCCAAATTAAAATAACTGTTATTGCAGGGGCTTGGATTCTCTGGTGTGTGTGCTGGTCCACAGTGTAGCTTCTCTTGGGATCTCTGCTGTATTGGATGGAGAATGACACCTTCTGAAAGACTTGCCATCAGCCAGGCTCACACCCATGGCTGCAGGGAAGAGCTAGATGTTAGACAAAATGTATTGGTTTAGACTGAGCCTTTGCACTTCAGTGCAAAACACCAGAACAAACCGAAAGAGAGTCACTCGTGTTGAATGCCACTTGATTCAACTGAAACACAAGGAAGTAAATAAGATGCCAGACAGACCTATTTCCCCCTGAAGACAGGAAGTTTCAGTTCAGTCTGTATGAGTCAGTGTCATCAGTAAATACCCTTTGCTTTAACTCATTGGGAAAAAAAATTGCTGTGTTGACTAGTTTCGTTTTTCTTTTCATGCCTTATAGTACTCACCATCACCTTTTTCCTATAGGATCTTTAACCAAATAAGTCTGTACACGTGGCATGACAGAGGTGTCTATTCCCAGACTGATAGGTGTAGAGACTACTAAGCTGAGCTGCTAAAGCTGCCTCCATACACTTTTATCCTAAAGGCTTCTCCATCTGTAAACAAACTAACCTCTACTTTATAAACAAAGTAACTTTAACTGTACCCCAGTCTACTGGGTACTGACGGCTTGTCTTCTGTTACTTCCTTTTCTCTGGCTATAAATATAATCTGCCTAAATGCTGATATGGAACCTTCTGACCGTTTTTAGTCCGGGTTGCCGCTCCATTCTAGACTGGCAAACAGAAGTGGGTGTGATGGCCCACATCTATAGCCTCAGCAAAAGGAAGTTCAAGGTCGGC
Source organism: Pachyuromys duprasi (assembly GCA_028658305.1). Lineage (NCBI taxonomy): Eukaryota > Metazoa > Chordata > Mammalia > Rodentia > Muridae > Pachyuromys > Pachyuromys duprasi. The sequence continues at coordinate 10,337,859 of CM053751.1, forward strand.
CTGGGATGCAGAGAAAACTCTAGGCTTCTTGGGTTTCACTCTCCTGAAAACAGACAACAAAAACAATGTAAAACTAGATTTCTGACGTTTTTACTCAATACACGATTGAAGTCGTTTTCCTCCCTGCTTCCCAGAAGCAACGTCTGGGTTGAGGAAAATTACAGGGAGTGGGGTGCGGAGCCCAAAATTGTCCTCTGCTCTCAAGCTGACTCCTTGTCAAGAGGAGGACTCCTCTGGACGCCCATGGGCCCCTAGGTCCCTAGCAGCACTCTGAATGATGAGGAGTAAAATATTTACAACATGTCCCCTCTCTTCAGGACACATGGCACCCAGAGAGGGTCCACTCTTGTTTCCTGAGGAAGCTTGGTCATTGTCCCAGTCGCCACCCTCCTTCTGTTTCTAGCTCCACACTCCCACACTTTGCACAGGACTGAGTCTTCCCAGGCACAGCCTGTCACCTGCTCTCCCTCCACAAGGACACTTTATCTTCTTCCTCCTCATTCTTGACGACCGCCTTTCATGCACGCCTGTCTTCTCCATAGGATCCTCTCTTACCTACTTATCTGCACTGATGGGGAATGTCAGTATTGCGGTCTGGTTCTGCATCCTGTGAAGTATGACCTTTTCAGAATGTCAAAGGCTCTTTTCCTCAGTTCAAGAGACCAGTGAGACTGTAACTAGGCCAACTGTTGCATTTGTGTGCGTGCTTTCCTCACTTTGTAATAGAGAAAGTTATGCTTTCTAAACTTTGCTGCTCAAAGCACGTCCAGTTGCTCACAGACCTGTCTGGCCTCACCTGGGAGTTTGTTAGAAATGCCAGGCTTTTAGGCTCCACTTACACCAGCAGAAACTGCATTCTAACAAGTCCCCAGTTGATTTTGTGCACATAGCAGCTTCGCCTGACCTAAACACCCACGTGAGGCCAATTTCTGACTGTGGGACTGAGAAGCAAGACTTGCAGGTTTGTCTCTGTGTAGATTAGTTTGCTTGCTTGCTTGCTTGCTTGCTCACTCACTTGCTCATTCACTTGCTCGATTGCTTGCTTGCTTTGGTTCCTTTACATAGCTCAGGCTGGCCTCCACACTCATGCATTTTCAGTCAGATAATTCTTTGCTCTGTCAAGTCATGCTGGGAACTTCAGGATGTTTGGAGGCCTCTCTGACTTACTCCACTACATTCTTGAAGTACCATAGGTCACCTGCGATACTTAAGTTATGAGAACTGTCTCCAGATGTTTCTAATTGCCTGTGTGGGGCAAAATCACCCACCATTGGTTGAGAATGCATGTCTTATCACCATCGGGTTGGTCTGTTTAGCAGCTACAGTATGAATAATGTGTTTATTTTGGTATTTTCCCCAAAACAGAGGGCATGAGCAAACCCACTGGGAAGACCACACTTCAGATGTTCTGAAGGTACGAACGCTTGAGAAAGAAACAAATGTCAATGAAATAATAAAATAGAAGCCAAGAGATATTCCTTCTGGCAGGTGGCCTGTGGCTTAGAGGCAGCTTTGGGGTTCAGCACCTTAAGGTCTTGAGGTCTGACTGGGAAGGACACTGGCATCAAAAAAATCAGGTGTTTGGTTTGAGCACCCATTGTTGGTATCACCGATGCTGTACCCAAGCTGTACTATCTCCTAGAGGAGGGCCCTCTGGACGATAAGTCATTCAATGTCTATTCATTCAGTCATTTGCTCTGCCATGGACCAGGAGCTGGTTGTCCTGGGTGAGAGGAGATGCTGCTGTGATTCCTTCTCCAGAGGGTTCACTGGTAGGAAGGAGAAAGGGTTGGCACAGCTACGGTTACAGTATCTGTAGAGATTCCGTGTTCGCTGGAAAACAACTGGTGATTGTCACACCCATGGTTACAGGGTCACACCCCTGGTATCTGGGTGTTTGCGTGTTCACTGGACACAGTCCGTGATTGTTCTGCCTTCCAATGAGCGGTCTCAGAAGGCTAAGTCACTTGTCCAAGGCACATAGCTTACGGCAGAGCAAGGGCAGGGACCCACCCTGTGCATAGTAGGGTGAGCATGCTGTTTCCACAGTGTACACTCTGCTCACACAAATGCACCCAGAGCACAGAGGCAGGCTGACAGAGGACAGTGTCTCAAGGGCGGTGACATTTGAACAGGGCTCAGGATCCTGGCTAGCTGCATGTCCGTGTTCATTCATCAGACATTTATAGGGCATCTCCCTAGAGTCAAGACCCTGCACTGTGAATTTAAAAATAGAGTTCGTCTTTTCAAATTTTGACTGTCTAAAAGCCCAGTTCCTATTTCCTATTTCCATCCTTTCTATGTATATGTTGTATAACTCATGTGCTGGTGGTGGGGCGTGTTGTGTTTTGAATCCTGCTGCGATGAACACTGATGTACAAGTACCTGCTCAGCTCCCTCATCTCAGGTGGTTTGGGGGCTGAGAGGGGGAGAGGGGTAGGACTAAATTCAAGAATGAAATTAGGGGGTTGGAGAGATGGCTCAGCAGCTAAGAGAACCGGCTGCTCTTCCAGAGGGCCTGGGTTTGACCCACAGCAACCACAATGGTGGCTCACAACCATCACTAACTTTAGTTCCGGGGGATCTATCGCCCTCTTCAGAAAATGTCCTCTCACCCCACACCCACACCACTGTTCTGTGTCAAAGCAGGCAACAGGAATTCTCCGGTCTCCCATCCCTGAAAGCAGGCTGCATGTAACAGGTGCTCCGTGCTTTTTAGAGGGACATAAAGGAAGGCCCAGAGAAGCCAAGAACAATTTTGAACAATAAAGGCTTGCTTTTAATCCTACTAGGCCAGAGCCCCCTTTATTCCAACCACATTGCCTTTTCTTTTTCCTTTTTTGAAAGATTTATTTATTTTATGTTTATTGGTGGTTTTGTCTGTCTGTATGTATGTGAATGTGTTGGATTCTCTAGAACTGGAGTTAGAGACAGTTTGCAAGATGCTTATGTGGTTGTTGGGAACTGAACCCGGGTCCTCTGGAAGAGAAGCCAGGGTTGTTAACTGCTGAGCCATCCCTCCACATGTCTAAATGATTGTCCATTCCTCATTGACTCTGAGCATGAAGATACACATTTCAGTTAGAAGAAAAGATTTTGAATATTTGTATATGGCATGTGTGTGCTCAACCCTCTGTGTGTGTGTGTGTCTGTCTGTGTGACAGAAGACAACCTCTAGTTTTCACTAGTGATGGACCTCAGGTGCCAGTTATCTTTGTTTGAGGCAGGGTCTCTCTCATTGGCCTGGAATACCACCAGATAGGCCAGGCTAGCTGGTGCTCAGGGATGTGCCTGGCTCTGCCTCTGCTCCCACAATTATGAGACCATAAAGAAACAACGAATGCATCAGGAAATAAGCAAAGAGTATACAATTTAACTTAAATGCCATATAACACATACATATATTGAGACCTCACATCTGAACTCATGAATATGTACAACTGGAATATGTTTCCAGGTGCCAAGTTTCAAACAGGAAATTAAAAATACACACTTTTCCCTGGGCATTCAGGTCTTTACATCTTAAGTCTCCCGTCATTCAGCACTTAGTAAATAACTTGTTTTTCCTCTTGTTAACTCTGCTTTATGTCACAAACGGCAGACAGAAATTCTGTTGTTTTTAACAAAATCTGAAATGCTCACTTTTACCAATAAGGACTCAGGAGCCAGATGCTGGGGTGAAAGCCTGTTGGTTCAAAGAGGCAGAGAAAGCAACCAGCTGATCTTCCTCAGCCAACATCCCCAAATACCCTCAAACTGAATGTCCCTCCCTTCTACTTCCTGTGCGTCTCTCTACCTGTCCTCTTACTCTCTATGGTTTTTTCCCCCATGTTCACTTCCTGTCACCTGGTTGCCTGCTCTGCCTCATGACCTATGGTTGACTTTAGTTAATCTTATCTTGGATTAAAGATGTGTTCTAGGGCTGAGCCACACCACAAGTAGAAACAGTTGTTTGTTTGTTTTTTCAGGAAACGGTACAATCTCAGGGTTCACAGTGTGATCAAATATCCTGCAACAGACTCCTCTGCTGGGTGGGGATCGATCCTACTGTGGTTCCCTCACATCACCCTGCCAGCACTGTTTTCTAGTGTACATCATTTTAATCAAATCCCTGTGCTTCTGTTAAATTGAACTTAGTCTGGCCTGATGGAGCTGCCTCCGGCCATGTTGAAGTTTTGCCTAAAAGTCTCCCTGTATGTAATGAACTGTGACCCAGCTGTACTTCCTCTTCTCCCATAGGCTAGGATTGCCCCTTCTCCATTTGTGTAGAACACACAGCCTTATCTGGTTAATAATCTGGGCCTTGAGACAGATTTTGGGCTCAGTCACGGAGGAGACTGCCTTTAACTTTCCAACTCTCAGATTTCTGAGGCAAATGAGCACCAGCCTATCAGCTAGGGGACAGAGGAGTGCCGCTTGCTCATCTGTAACTCTGAGGAACTCCAAGGACACCTCATTGTTATGAACAATAACAATCTCTTTTGCATGGTGACCTTCTGTATGGCCTTTCACCCTTCCCAGACATTTTCTGGGAATCCCCAAAACAAGACGGTGAAGACATAACTCCCTGAAACCCCTTGCTACCTAGAGTTTTACCCAATCAATTACAATCCTGTTCAGTCCACAGGAACAACCCTATGATCTCCTTCAGGTTTCTTAGCCTTTAAGGGCAGCTTCAGAAGCCACCAAAACCAGCATACATAGTTATTGTAGAAACAAAAGAAAAAAATAATCAAAACTCAGTCACAATTCTGTTTTTGAGAAGCCCACATTCAAAATCTCAGATGTGTCGTACCTCCTGAATACTTCTGTTTCTACTAACCTCATTTTGAAATCTTTTTAAAAAAAAACACACATTATTTAAAAAAATAAAAATAAAAACTCTGAAGCTATTTTGTACTTGCTCGTCCAGAAATTCTTTTCTGTGTGTCAAAGTCAAGGGTCTGGCTTTACCTGTGTGGACGTCTCTAAAAGACAAAAGAAATCCTCGGGCCTCTACCAGTAGCAGCCTGGAGGTGGATCTCTACCCCTGCTGCGGCTGGTGCCGGTTGCAGATGCAGGCTGGCCTGAGCCTGGACCAAATGGAAAGCTACTACGATGCCCAGGACCCAGCTCTGTGGAAAGCGGTGCCTCCTGTCAACGTCTGCTATACACAGAAAGGAACAAATATCCTGCATGGTGGCGCGTTTTTGTCTAACAAGTACGAAGAACTATTTGGTAGTGGTATCAGCTGACATGGGGATGCATAGAGCATCGCCAGAAGGGTTCCAGGGTCTTGTGTCCAGGAATGGAGAGCTGCAGCAGAGCAAAGTGTTTATTAAAGAAAGACGGATTTCTGAGGGAGGGAGCGGCTGGAACAGAGAGGTCAAGCACATGCTTTGGGTGGGGGATCTGCATAGCGAGGGCTTTTGGGTTCATCTGCATTGTACAAGCTCTCCCATGTAATATGTTACACGTAATTATACATGCAGCTTGATGGGTCCCTTGTCTCATTAACATATTAAATGCCTACCCAGGAGTATGCCTTACTAGTACAAGGAAGTGTGGGTCCCCTTCAGATACCCTGAAGTGCCTCTGTGCCTGTGACGGGGGTGGTGGGGACATTTCCCTTGGCTTGGGTGTGTTGGGGACTATTCTGGTCTTCCTCCTCGCCAGCTTGTCTTTTTCATGCTAAGGTGCTGAGCCCTCAGGGTCTCCTGACTGACTCACTGTCTGCCCTGCTCTCTGGTCCCAGTGTGTGTTTCTTCCTCTTATTCTCACTATGGTTTTCTTGTCTCCTATGGTTTTCCTGACATGAATGTTTTTTTCACATAATCATTTTACACATTATATAGCTTTGGTTAAGTGGCAATACCTTAACATAAATAGATTTAAAAAAAATAGATTGAGTTGTTTGTCCTCTTTGTTGGAACTCGGTCCCACTTCTGTGGCCCAGAGTTTCGCCAAACTCATCCAACCCTGGGTCATTTTGAAAGCATGCTGCATGTCGCCCTTAAGCTTCCCTAAGATGAATCCTACTGACTAAAACTTTCAGGATATAAATAGGGAAAGCCAAGTTTCCCCCAATAACCTCCCCAGAGGTGTCATGAGAGAGATCCTGTCAAGCATTGCTCATCTTAAGCACCTGCATAGATTAGTGTTTATATGTTTGAACACTAAATTGGTCAGTTCTACTGGGCTTGCCTTTTATTTCCCAAAGCAGTGTTTGTTTGGAGGCAATCTGGAGGCATCTGAGTTCTTACAATAAAACGTAAAACAAAACACTATTAACTCTGTCGCTGTTTTTAAGGAAAACGAAACAACCAAACACAACTGTGGCTTTGGCCAACTTCACGGAGTGACAAGCAAGCCATCTGCCGGTACAGGCTGCTTTGGGGATGGCTGATCACAGGGTCGAATGAGACATTCATAGTAATTAGTGGTGGCACCAAAATAGAACGCCGCGGTGCTTTTCCAGTTGTTATGGCGACAGCCCCCCTCCCGCCCTCCCCTCTCTCCCTGCCAAAGGCACCCCTGCTTTCTGGGGCCTTCCATCTGGTGTGGACGCTCCCTGTGTAGTGAAATTAAACTGACTGTTCATTTGTCACCCAGGGCTGTGAGTGTTGGGGGAAGGGGAGGAGCGGGGACTGGGAAAGGCTGTCCCCTGTGTTCAGGGAAGCTGGCACATCCCTACAGACCAGCAGACAGGTGCTGTCAAGGGGCTGCAAAGGCAGAGCTGGCGTCTCGGAGCTCACGGCTGAGAGCCGCCCTTGTGATCAGGCGGTCCTCAGCCTGTCAGGAAGAAGCGCCTCTCGCCGACACCGGCCCACAGACCTCCTGTGTGTGGATTGCCGGCCGTTCTCCTGGATTCTTTAGAAGTTACGATGTCTTTACCTTCTTGTCGCTCTAAGGAAAAAAAAAATCTCAAAACTTAACCAGTACTTGGTTCCTTGGGATCCTAGTTATTTTGGAGCTAGATGTTCAAAATATTGACATGAACTGTTGTGGACATCACCTCTCCAGAGGCCCCAGGACTGCAAACTGAACACCCATCCCCTTAGACCTCCAAAGACTAACTGGATGTGTTTGCAGGAGAGGAGTGAAGAAGGCGGGGCACAGGACAGAGGCCAGTGTGAGGCCGTGAGAGGAGCTGGCGGTGGCAGGTGGCCTCCCGTCTCCCAGGACGACCTCATGCTGCTGCTAAAACAATCATAGCCCTTATCAGCAATTAGTGGAAACACACCCCTGTTATAAATGATGGGCTAGTGAAGGAAAGACAAGCTTATAACAGGGATATTCTGTAAACACATGGGAGGAACTCAAGGAATGGGGAGTGTTCAAAATAGCTCTGACTCTGGAGTGGGTGTGCAGCTCAGCCAGCCTTTATTGCACACTCCCGTCTTCCATCACACAAGTTAGATATAGAGCCCTTTGGCCCGCCACTTGCTAGCAGTGTGTCGCTAGGAAAATTCCTTTCAGTTTATCCTCACGTCTAAGTTGAGATTCACACAGAGTCTGTTCTTTGGGAGGCTGTTTTGAAGGTGTGGCCACATTACCTGGAAAGCCTGGCACACGCCAGATAGATACAGACAGAAGTGCTGACATGACTCCTCTTTGCTCCTCAAGCAGGGCCCCACTTCTGCTTCCTTCCTGTCTTTGACCCTGTCATTTCTTAGATGCACAATCTCCCCTCAGGCTCTCAGCAGCGGCCCGGCACACCTCTCCTTGCCAGGCAGCTGTTCAGAATCCAGTGGCAGATGGCCAGCGTCCCTGTGCCATTAGCATCTAAAAGCCATTATGACAGAGTAATAGGGTGGGTCTGTTTTGAGGGCCTGACCTAAGGCTTTCAATCTGGGGTTTCTGCTGGCCAGCGGCTCCTGTACCAGCAGCAGGCCTGGGAGAGTCCAAGGATGCTCCCAGGAGTCGGGCCAACGGGACCTCTGAGAGCTGTGATCTTTACTCTGCTTGCTGGTCCAGATGCCCTGGGCTTGACAGCTTTATCTTCATCTACAGGAGCCATTCATTCAGCAAAAATGTCTGAACCTATGCCACACATCCGTCTCTATGACCAATGTCAGAGACACAAACTGAAGAAAAGAAATTAGTCTTCTCATAAAGTCTAGTGAGATGGGTTCCTGGACAGTGGAATATCTATCATTTTCCAGTCTGCAATTTCACTGTTTCTAGAGGACCTTAGGTCATAGAGCCCTCCCTAAGCAACTGTGCCCTGTGTGCCAAGAGTCTCAGTATGAAGATGGGAAAGCTTGGCTACCGAGGCCAACACTGGGTCAAGGTCACCTAATTTGTACACTGTGTAATGGGAGTTACATTTGCACAACAAACTCAAATGCGCTTCTATGATCTTCCCCTTATCTTTCTTCCTAAGAAGTGTTGAGTCTGAGGAAGAATTTTCCTCACCTGCCAACCAGCTCATCTCTTTTAGCGCCAACTGGTCTTGGTGGTAGGGTGATGTCTCCGCTAATGTTCCGATCTGATTTTTGTAGGCACCCAAGCCTCAGCTTCGAAAAACTGGTCTAGTCTGAAGTCTAGATGCTGGGGGTACATGTCTCAGTCTCCTGTAGCCTGCTTACCCTGCACGGCTTACCCCATGCGCAGTTTCCCCCTTCGCAACTTAGCTTACCCTCACATAGCTGGCTTCACGAATTACAACGCTCCCCCACCTCAGCCCTCATCTCCTCTGACACCGTGGGTGTCTGCCATCCTCTTTCCCTGCCTTGAGAAGTGTGTCCTCCCCAAGAGGTCCCGAGCTCCTAATTCCAGATCCTGTGAGCTGTCACAGAGGTCATCTAGGCCCTAAGTTGTCAAGTTCAAGCCAACGAGGCAAGGCTATTAGTAAATCCGTAAGTGGCTTTTAATCAGTAAAGGGAGGATCGTTTTAATTATACTTATTTATGTGTGTGTGTGTGTTTCCATATGAGGCTGAAAATTGCCCTTTGAATATCTGTGAAGAATTGTGTTGGAATTTTGATGGGGACTGCATCGAATCTTTTGCTAAGATGGCAATTTTTACTATGTTAGTCCTACCAATCCATGAACATGGGAGATCTTTCCACGTTCTGATAGCTTCTGCAATTTCTTTCTTCAACTTCTTCATTTTTAAAATATGTCTTTCAGTTATCTGGATAGATTATATCCTAAGATATTTTATGTTTTTGAGGATATTCTGAAAGTCACTGTTTCCCTGATTTCTATCTCAGTCCAATTATCATTTGTAAATAGGAGAGCTACTGATTTTTGTGGGTTAATTTTGCATCCTGCTTCTTTTCTGAAAGTGTTTTCCAGCTGTAAAAGTTTCCTGGTGGAGTTTTTAGTGTCTTTCATACATAAAATTGTATCATCTGCAAATAAAGATGCATGGATATCTTCTTTTCCTATTTGTATCTGCTTGATCTCCTTCAGTTGTCTTGGTGTTCTAGCTAAGAGTTCAAGTACTATATTGAGTATAGAGAGACTGGACATTCTTGCCTTGTTCCTGAATTTAGTGGAAAATGTTTTGAGTTCCTCTCCATTTAGGTTGGCTATGGGCTTGCTATAAATTGACTTTAATATGTTGAGGTATCCCTAATCGCTCCAGGATTTTCTTCATGAAGGGACATTTGATTTTGTCAATGGTCTTTCTGCAGCTAATGACATGGTTATGTGTTTTTTGTCTTTCAGTCTGCTTATGTTGTGTATTACATTTATTGATGGACCATTACATTTATGTTGGACCATCCCTGCATGTCTAGGGTGAATCCTACCTTATCACCGCAGATAATCTTTTACTTGTTTATTTGTTTATTCTTCTCTCATATATTACATCCCATAGTTTTCCCTCCCTCCTCCCTCACTAGCTCCTCCCCTCCTACTTCTTCTCTCCCCCAGATCCACTGTTCCTCCATTTCCCCTCAATCTGAGTAACGTTTCAATAATTTCTTACTTTTATACAACACGTGCTATTCTCTTTTGTTGTTCTTGTTTTGTTCTGGTTTGTTTGTTTTTGGTCAATGTTGGGAGTCAGCTAGGCCAGCACTCTATCACTGTACTATATCCCCAGCCCTGCGTTATTCCATTTTAAACGTGTGGCAAACTGGCAAGGATGTCAAGAAAGCCTTTTTCATGTAGAAACTCGGGCTCAGTGAAAGTAACATAAGTGTGGAATGTGTGAAAATGTGATGATTCCTGGTTCACTCCATCGTCCTGTTTAGGCTGACCACAGCAATGTGTGCATGCACACACTCATATACACAGGCTCACACGCAGAAAGGAGGTTCTGCAGTTTGGACACCGTTCGAGGTTCTGTTGGAGGCCTGGTCCCCAATTTGGTGATAGAGAAGTGATGGTACCTTTAAGAGCAGGAGCCTAATGGGTACTCCTAATGGTACTCATGCCATTTGGGATGTGCCCCCCAAAAGGACTAGAGGACCCTAGACTCCATCTGGCTTCCAATTTTACTGATGTGACTTCCTTTTTCTACACACCTTCCAACCTCCTGACCCCTCCATGTGGCCATGTGGTCTTCACCAGAGCCAAACTGATGCAAGAGCCATGCTCACTAGTCTGCAGAGCTGCGCGGTAATGGAGCCCTTTCCTTTATACAGCCGGCTCTCCTCAGGTGTTTCACTTGATGAAAATGGTCTGATGAGAGAGGGAGAAGGGACATGATTTGATGACTGACCGCACTGCGTGCTATAATTCCACTGGAGTAACTAACTTTGTGGCTCCTTTTTACTGGTGAGAAACTGAGGCACAGAGACCCGATATAATCTCTCTGGCACACATGGGTCCCACGTGGCAGGGACAGACTGGAGGTGAACTTCCACCTCACCGTGTTAACGATTTCACCAGTTGTTTATGTGTTTGAAACTAGACTGCATCATTGCCTGTAAACCCTTCAGCCTCCTGCAGCATTAAGTATCCATATCACTGCCACTGTAAAGCGGATTGCTACAAATGCAGTGGTTTCAGGACCAAAACTTGAACACACATATATATTTACTGTGTTAAAACTTCATTTTCCTGGTATTCAGAAGAGTGACATAGGTGTGGGTAACAACCACGTGAGTATCTGCATAGAACACAAGAATGCACAAATAGGTGTGCTCTAGGGTTCGGCCTTAGTCACAGTTCTATTACTGTGAAGAGACACCGTGACCAAGGCAGCTCTTGTAAAAGAAAACATTTAATCGGGGGCTTGCTTACAGTTTCAGAGGCTTAGTCTGTTATCATCATGACAGGGAACACGGTGGCAGGGGCATGGCAGCAGGTAGGTGTAGTGCTAGACAAGTAGCTAAGAGCTATATCCTATAGGCCATGAGGCTGGAGGAACCAGACAGACAGACACTGGGCCTGGCGTGTTCTGTTAAACCACAAGGCCACCTCCAGTGACACACTTCCTCCAAGGCCATGCCTCCTAATCCTTCTAATCCTTTGTAACAGCTCCTCTGATGACTAAGCATGCAAATACATGAGTGAGCCTTAAGGAGGCCATTCTTCTTGAAACCACCACAGGCCCCTTCTGCTGGTGCTGAGACTTGAATCTGCATAGGTCTTCCTAGAGAGAAGATAGAAACTACCAACTGGCTCAGGGCTTGCTCTTCTGAGCCTGAAAGTACAGGGCATTGATTGGCTTATTTCCCGACCAGTCTTTAGCCATAGGCAACTCAAGTGAATTGCCACTGGTAAAATAACAACCAGATGTCTTAACTGGAACCAACATGGAGGAGTGAATTTTCTCAGTCTTCAGATGTATCCTGTACACTGTGCTGACAGCGTGGGTTAGACCCTGGGGAACAGCTGTCCTGACTTCTCTCATTCTACACAGTTAACCACAGAGCAGTTAATCTGAAGGGAGGAACTGTATCCAGTCACTATACTCTGCTTTTCTGCTTTGTAGGACTTTTGGGTCATCTGAGAAATTTATTGAAGTATTCAGATATAGAAACTAACATGGGATTTACAAAAACAATGACATATTACTAAAATAAAGTTTCTTTAGGAATGCCCAATAATAAGAATTATTCTGCACATTCCCATGGTAAGATAGAGATGAGCTGTATGAACATGCCTTACACACTGAAGTTCTCACTAATAACCATTTGGGCCAATAGGTGCCCTGCATTCTGGGGGATGGGAGAGCTTGTCTTCTCTTTTGTGCTCTGTAACCCCATGTTTGCTCCCCGAGTCACATTTTCTTGGTAAAGAGCCTCTGACAAACTTAAAGATGTCCAGTTTCTTTAAATTGCCAATATTTCTGCATACAGATGCCGTCCAAAAGACTTTGAAAGGCACAAGGCCTCAGAGCTGATGCTAGCTAATTTCCCACTGCATTGCTTCACAGTTTTCTTCTACAAAGTATGAGCCAAGATTTATGCATCAAAAAGCCACTTCAAGGAATAAATGAGCTATGTGTGAAAGCACTCTGCAAAATACATAGCACGAATCAACTGCAGCGTTTTACTAGTTACATTCACTATCCCTTACATTCACTATCCCTTACATTCACTATCCCTTACATTCACTATCCCTCAGACCTCCTGCAGTAGTGTTACCGCACGACTTCAGCTCTTCAGGAAGTACTGGGAGAGTGTGCTTAAGCTAAACCTAATGCGTAATTGGTGTCATTACGCATCCTTCATACATACCTCATTATGCTACACTCCTTACCTGCCAGGTACAAACTCATTATCCTATACCCAGAGGTAAGGATGGGAAAATGTTGTCATCACAGAAAATTAAAATCTGAAAACAGATAAACTTCCATATGCATCTATTTAAAAATAAAGAACATGCAACTTGTGACAGCCTGGGCTTTCTGCACCTCTGTTTCCATCCCATCCCAGCGGACAGATATTATCCTGGGATACCATAAGGATGAGGAGCGGCATCAACAGCTGGTTTCACCAGTAAATGCTACATATAACCTGAAGTCCTGGGCTTAGTGAACTTCTAATAAAAGTACTGATGAGTTTGATCAAGCATTCCCTAAAGGTTTGTGTGTTCAAAGCTTGGTTCCCACTCTGTGGCAGTCAGAGGAAGTGGAGGAATCAAGAGGTAGGGGCTCAGGAGTCTTCTGGTTGTCCGTCTTCCCAACATATAGGGATGTGCCTTTGAGTGGAGTCCTGGCGCCCTGGGCTGTACCCTGTCTTCCAAGTGTCAGGAGGCAAGAAGCTCTGTCTAGTATGTGCACCTGATGCATACCCTTGCCATGGGCAGGTGTTGTAATGACACCATTACAGAGATTGCTTTCTAAGAGACATGGTTTTGTGATAGGGTTTGTAAATAGTTCTCCCAGTTCCTTCCGGCCTTTAGACACTGCTTCTCAGGAGTCTGCATATAAAGTTTAGAGTTTAATGTCACCAACTTATTAGTCCTTTAAAAAAATAGTTCAGAGGAGGCTTAGGAGATGGCTTCGCAGATAAAGCACTTGTCATGGATCCCTAGAACCTGTATAAAAGCCAGGCAGGTGTGACAGCCCCCAGTAATTCCAGAACTCAAGAGGCAGAGACAAGGGGTGCTTTGGGCAAGCTGTTTAACTAGAGCAATCAGAATTGGTGCTCTCTGGGCTCAGTGAGAGACCTTACCTCGATATAGAAGTCTCCAGATGCCACTCCAGGCCTCTACACAGACATTCGCACACATTCACTCTGGTGGTTCCAGTGAGAGCATCTCCCATAGCTTGTGCATTTGAATACTTCAGTCTCCAGCTGTTGGTGCTGTTTGGAAAGGTTTAGGAGGTGTGGCCTTGTTGGAGGAAGTGTGTCACGATAGGGGGGATTTGAGACCTTAAAGACTATTTCCTGATGCATTGTGCTTGCAGTTTGAAGATCTGACCTCTCCCCCTCCTACTCCACTTACCATGCCTCTGTTCTGCCATCATGGACTCTCATTCCTACGGAACCATAAGCCAAAATAAACTCTGTCTCTTCCATAAATTACATTGGTCATGGTGTTTTATCACAGCCACAGAAATTTAACTAATACATGTGCACACACTATGCACATACGATAAAAAATATAGAACATTAGCTTCTGAACCTGGGGCAGGACAGGAAGATGGAGAGAATTATGAGGACATGAGAGGAGAAGCCTCTTGCTAGCAGAGAACTGACAACTGCTTACAGGTTTGCTCCTCTGTCAGATATCAGTGCATAACTTTCTATGTCACGCATCAGAAATCTCACTTGCAGGAAACAGGACTCATTAATTCTAAAACCCTCAGGCAACTCTGACTCTTGGTTTTACTTCATCAGATACAATCCCATCACAACATCTTCAGGGCCGTCCTCTAACCTCACATACCAAAAAAGAGAGAAAAGAGGGAAAAAGAAGTTTCTTAGCAACCTTTCTAGATATAATCTGAGAGAAAAGCCAGTTCTAATACAACTCATTGTAACTCTTGAGGACCCCACACCTGCACTTACCGCACTTACTGGCTGCACTTCTCTCCCTCAGCAAAGTCCATCCCCTGCGCTTACAAGCGTCTTTCTTTCTAATGCATTTCCCTTTCTCTCAATGCACACCTGTAAAGCCCAAATTAAAATACATTTAATAAGATCTCTGAGCCAGGTGTGGTGGTACATGCCTTTAATCCCATCACTCAGGGAGGCAGAGGCAAGCCGATCACTCTGAGTTCAGGGCCAGCCTGGTCTACCATATAAGTCCAGGACAGCCAGGGCTTTGTTACACAGAGAAACCCTGTCTTGAAAAACAAAAACAAACAAACAAAAACAGGATGTCTGACTCTGCTTCATTCTGGCTAGTTATGAACCTTGCTTCTGTGTAGAAATCATGAATGCGAGTTTGGCCTGAGTTGAGATCCCTAACAGATTAAGGGAACTCCTCAGGCTGTTGTGGATCATAGGCTGAACTTTGTCTCTGTCCCTTCCACACTGACACTGTTATCTACCAGAGTCTGGGATAGATTTCACAATGAGGGCTCTGTCATCCACAGACGCCAACTCCAGTTCAAAGGTGTCATGGCCACCCTTACTTATAACCACCTGAACTGAGATACAAGGATTCTCACAACACACTGAGGCTCAATAACTCACTAGCACAGTGAACAGAATGCAGGAAACATTTTTTGTCATTTTGAAATTTTGGCTTTATTACAGAAAAATAAAAAGAGAGAAAGAGATAAATCACAGCCAACCAGCAGAAAGGTGAGGACAGTTGAGGTCCTAAATGCAAAGCTTCCAGGGTTTTCTCTCAGTGGTATCAGAATGCATCAGCTTCCTGTGGTTTCAGTGAGCAGTACTATCTAGAGTTCTGCCAATTATGGGTGTGCACAGGAGCTAATGCCCAGAGTTTGTACTGGGCCTCATTATGTGGGCACGATCAATCAAAGCATTGTTCATGTGTTGAAACAAATCTTAGCTTTCCTTTTTCCACCCTGACATCTCCTGACTGTTAAAGTAACTGTTATTCTCCAAATGTAATTGTCATCTTGGTAGCTTACTGCCTTGTCTGCTAACCTAGGCCTAGTCCTAGAAGCTTTTAGCCTCCATACAAGCATATCTAGGCCTAGTGTGTTTTCAGCTTCTGACACTTATTGCTGAATAAGCTTTCTTGTTCTTTCTGGACTCTTGACGGCTGGTTCAGCTCAGCTGTTCTGGCTCAACCGCCTCCCCAAGCTGACTGACGCATTCTGGCTTCTCTCTGTTTCTCACTGAATTGCTCTGCTTGGCCTCAAACTAGCTTCTAGTCTAATCTTCTGGTTCATTCTGTCTTCACCTGTGCCTAGTTTGTTCTCTCTTTAATCTCTCTCTGTAAAACTCACCCAGTAGAAACTGCCTCTGGATCCCATGAACTGAACTGCCATGAACTCAACTCCACTGCACTGCCTCTCAACTCACTGACTCAAGAGAACTCAGAGATCTTCACGCCTCTGTCACCTGGGATTAAAGGCCAGATCACACAGACCTAGAAGGTCTTCAGATGTGATCTCTTGCCAGAGCAGCCACGTTCTGAATTGAAATTCCTGTACACCTGACTCAAAGATCAACCCTTTAATCACATGGCTGGTGTTTCTGTGGAACCTTCCCATGGTGGGGGGAGGGGGGAGAGGGAATAAACTACATAGACGCCTTGCCCTGAGTCACTCACTAACATAAGGCATCAATAATCATCCTGAGTGACAAAGACATTCCTCTTACCCAGGAAAGTCCGGGGTTGGGGGTGGGGGGTTCAGGAATGCATGCCTTCATTTTAAAATACGTATTCATTTGCATGTGTGTGAGTGTTTTGCCTGTAAGGATGTACATGGAGCATGTGTATGCCTGGCCCCTGAGGTCAGAAGACAGTGTTGAATCCCCTGAAACTAGAATTAACAGACCCTTGGGAGCCACCGTTCTGGCGCTGGGAATTGAACTGGGGCCCTCTTGAGGAGCAGCCAGTGTTCTTATCTGCTGAGGCATCCCTCCTGCCCCAAGTCCAGCCACATTCTCCATTTCCAGGGAACAGATACTGGATTTAGTCTCATGCATGTAAAGTTCTTCCTTTAACCTACTGGTGTCCGTGCGTCCGTCCCTTCGGCACGTGCATGACTCCGCTCCTCTTCCCATATTTCCAACCCACCTGGAATTTCCTGTGATTCAAATGTGGAGACACTCATTCGACTTGAGGGATTTCTCTAGGGAGCTGTCCCTAAGCCATTTTTCATCTACTGACTAGGCTGTCAGCCTTATCATACGCTAACTCCAAATGCAAGGAGGTTCACTTCAAAACTTTCTAATGTTTCCCGCTGATCTGTTTGCACGTGGCCATCGCACGGTATTTTTTTTAATGATCTGTATTCCAAACTAGCAGTAATTTTTTATTTAATATGCATAACATTTAGGATTCTTACAGAACTCAGCTTAAAGATCAGTTGTGAGTTAGAGATATAACACGTGGACAGTATCTTGTGGTCTGAGAGCTGATTAGGAGCTCAGGGTAAAGACTGCTTCCAAGGTCACTGGCAGGTGATTCAGCTTCAGATATATATGTATATATCCTGCTCTGGTGTGAAGGTGATGCAAATCCTGACTAAACCATACCCCAAGTTCTGATCTTTTCCCAGCATAGTGATAGTAGGATGACGCTCTCTTAGACGCTGGTCCACAGCTGCCACTCAGTTGAAGGGGAAATGACACTGCAGTGTCCTGTGCACAACACATTTCATCGCATGGTATTTCCAGCTAGTGGTGGACTGGAACACAGTCCATTATGAGCTGAGAAGTATCTGTAATTTACTTGCCAGCGCCGGAGCTAACAGAAGCACACTCAGTGCACCGTGTCTTCTACATGCTCAGAATCAGGTGCAGAGGATTACCGCATTGCAAACAGCCCAGCCAGCAGCAGCCTCCTCTCCAGCGGCAATGTTTCAGGTATTTGCAGCATGGGTTGGACACATGCCTCCCTCTGTGACGGCCTCCTGTCCATTTTGATCTGAGGCAAAGTTACCCAGATCCCGTGCTGGCAGAATCTGGTCCTTTGGCATCAACACGTTCATACTGGACAGTTCCACCTGGGCAAAGAGCAGCGGAGTAGTCTCACACCCAATGTTCATATAAAATGGAGCGTTGAGTGCTTACCTTTGAGAACACAAGTATTTTGACACGCCCAAGACTCTAACTGGGTGAGCTTTAGATGTTAATCATCACCTTATTTTCTCAAAAGCAGCGTTGAGATGATGCCTCATCTTGCCTTTCCATGTTAACTTTTATATCCCTTAAGATATACAATTGTTAATTTAAAAATTGATACCTGAAGTTGACATAGTTACAGGGTAGCATGGGATGTTTAATACATGCGTACATTCCGCAATGTTTAAATGAGGCTAAAAGTTCCTATCTCCTCAAACATTTCTCATGTCTCTGTGATGAAAACATTCACGAGCCTTTCTCCTCGCCTCTGCTGAAACTGTGCTGTACTCTTTAATCTGGTATGCAGCTGGAAATCAGGCCTTCCCTACAAATGTTTCAAATTGGCACACAATAGTTACACGTATCTGAGGAGCACAGCATGGTTCTTCAACACATGAACAATGTATAATACTCTGATCAGTGTGGTTGGCACATCCACCATGCCATTGATCATTTCTTTATGTGTTCATTATGATTTAAAGGTCATGTATTTCCTTGAGGGCTTTTGGGTACATATCTGCTCCTGGGTAGCATGTTTTTACTATCACACCAAATGATGGGTTTCACGATAACATTCTGTGCAAATATGACATTCATTTGATCTTTTTAAATTTTAATTTATTTTTATTTTACATGCATTGGTGTTATGACTGCGCATATCTGTATGAGGGCGTCAGATCCTCCGGAACAGAAGCTACGGACAGCTGTGAGCTGCCATGTGGGTGCTGGGAGTAGAACCGAGGTTCCCTGGAAGAGCAGCCAGTGCTCTTAACCGCTGAGCCATCTCTCCAGCCCCTGCTAATTTGGCCTTACTCCTGCGTTCCCATTTCCATCCCTTATGCTCCCCACGACGGTTCCCTTCCTCTTCCCAAACACTGCCCCTGCCCTCATTCCAAGTCTCTTTTTTTAATGCTACATTCTACAGTACAATATTTGTCTTGCTGGCTGGACTAATTTCTTTTAATCTGATGAGCTTGTATTCCATGAATTCACCTAAAAAATGACTATTCCACTCCTTTACTGGCTGGATAAAATGCCACTGCACATGTAACACATTTTTTAAATGTGTTCGCCTACTGATGGATACCTAGGCTGATGGTAGCATGGCTACTGGGAGCAGAGTGCAATAGACAAGGGTGTGCAGGTGTCTGTTAGATGCCAGCTTAGATTCCTTCTGGTAAATACCTAGCAGCGTACAGATGGGTCGGATGGTAGTTGTGTTTTTATTTTTGTGATGAACCCCCAAACTGATTTCCATAGTGGTTTCCAACAGCTTATATTCCCACCAAGAGAGGATAAGCATTTCCAAGGCCATAGAATTTGTTCCTCAGGTGGAAATTACAGTGGAGCTTACTTACGTTTCGTGTGCTTCTTTGTGTGAGAAAATATTTCAGTTCATTTAGGATGAGCACCTAGTATAAGTCAAGTTCCATGTGCTGGAGACAGGGTGGGGGAGCCAATTGGGTCCCCCAGCTTCACGAGGCTTGTGCTCAGCTAAGGATGACTGTTGGGTAGTTAGAAAACAGCCCGAGTTGTGTTTTGTGGGAAGAATGGCAGAGTTGAGTGTAAATGAACCCATGAGGACCCATAAACACTTGATATTCTTATTTCTCACTCTGCTCTAGAAAGGACTTAAGGTAGTTAAAGTCTTTTATTGATACAAAAATACTCACCTAATAAAGTCATATATTTACAAATGTGAATATTGACTATACATTAGTAATGATGGATATTATACATTTGAATATTGATTTTGCTGTCGTAGGAATGACACACAAAGTATGGGGGAAAATAGAAGAAAAATACATTCTTTTGGTTTGTTTTTCAAGACAGGGTTTCCCTGTGTAGCCTTGGCTATCCCAGACTTGCTTTGTAGACCAGGCTGGCCTTGAACTCACAGGGATCCACGTGCCTCTTTCTCCCTGAGTGCTGGGATTAAAGGCATGTGCCACCACACCCAACTACAAATACGTTCTTGCCCTATAAATTCAAAAGCAAAGGCCCAAGAGTAAGGCAGAGAAGAAGGGATACAGGACTCACCCCGCCAACTCCCAGGAGTGAAGGGCAGCAGACATTTTGCCCATGACCATGGGACCTACCTGCATCTCCCAAGAGTAGACATCATTGTATTTATTACAAAATACATACATTCCTTTTTATTCTGTATATCATTTTTTTTTAATTAAAAAAGGAGCCCACTTTGATTCCTCCCTGATCTTGCTGACGTAGCTGTGGCCAGCCACATCTACTGGGTGCCAGGGCCCCTCTGAAAATCTTCCTACCCAGCGTGGCGCTTTTCTCTGCTCCCTCCACTCCTGTAAATGCTTCAAACTCACCCAGTTTCACAGGGTGACCTTGAACTCCTGATCTGCTGCCTCCTCCCCGGTATTTGGACCACAAGTGTGGACCGCCATGCCCGTCAGGCTGGTCTTTTATGTCTTCCTTTTCTATTTCTGAACTCTATTTTGTGCTGTTTCTAGTTATTCCCAAGAAAGAAAAGACTTGAAATTCGCATATGTTGCAACTGAAAATCATGTTGCCAAAGGGCTTACAGAAATAGCTTAAGGAAGAGAATTTTTCCTGAGGAAAGTGGCTGGGGAACCATTCCTGCCTTATTTTTCTTAAAATAAGGTTATTTAACATAGATTTGAGGAAAGCATGGTGAGCCACATTTTGTTTTCCTGTTAATTGCATTTGAGCTAAAAGGCAGAAGTTTAAAAGAAGCATTTTCTAAAATAATAAGCCCTTGGAAAGGATAAATTTAATCCGTTTAGCCCGTATTGGAGTAGAGCAAGGAGAGACGTTCATTGTGAGGGTTGTGTCTAGGTAATGAGTTGTGAGACATCTGGGAAATAACCAGCAAAGCCTGGAATCTCTAGGAGACTGAAATACCTGTGTAAGGCAGAACCCTGTGAAGGAATGGCTTCTCTGTACAACAAGAGGAGAAAAGGCTGCCCATTGTGATAGTGTCAGGAATAAATGAAGGGCAGAGGTACAGTTCAGCGGATACGAACACTTACTGCTCTTGCAGAGGATCTGGGTTCAGTTCCTGGCACCACACGGCAGCTCACAACTGTCTGTAACTCCAGTTCCAGGGGATCTGATGCTTTGTCTGGCCTCTTCAGATATCAGGCACACAGATGGTACGTGGACATACATACATGCAGGCAAAAATATTCACACACATAAAAAATTTAAAAACAAATGAATAAAACATATAGGTATAAATTTAATGAAAGAAATATAAAACTTTCAAATTGTTTGTTTTTGAGGCAGTCTCTTGCAGACCAGGCTACCTAAAATTTGCCATGTTTCCAAGGATGACATTGAACAGTATACTGATCCTCCTGCATCTTACCTCCAAGCGTTGGGACTACAAGTGTGTCACCACACCTGCAGTGTGGTTACTTTTCTATAGCTGTGATAAAACACCATGACCAAGGAAACTTACAGAAAACAGGATTTATGGGAGTGGGGACACTGCTGAACGGGGATATGAGCCTCATGGCAGAGGTGGGGGGCATGAGAGCTGGAAGGCAGGCATGCCACTGAAGCAGAAGTTAAGAGCTCACATCCCATTGGACAAACAGGAAGCAGAAAAAACCACCCTGGGAATGCACAGGTCTCTTGAAACCTCAAAGCCTGCCCCCGATGACGCACGTCTTCCAACAAGGCCACACCTCCTAATTCTTCCCACACAGTTCCACTAACTGGCGGCCAAGTGTTGAAGCATGTGAGCCTGTGGGGCTATTCTCACTCAAACCATGACAGCAAGTAACAGAACAGGAGGATTTGTGTGCACAGCCAAAAAGTGCAACAGGAGCTAAAAGAAAAGAGGAACATGACCCGCAAGAAGAAAAGCGCTGGGACACTGCTCACTTCCGGGTGAACTTTACTGAGCTTGTTCAACTCAAGGTCAGAAGTTCACAAAGGAAAGATGGTGGGCACATTCCTGAGCATGCATGCAACATTATAGCTCACGTGATTTAAAGAGTAAAGATGGGATGGTAAAAGCGCTGTTTTGATCTGAATAAGAATGGCCCCCACAGGCTTCTATATGAATGCTTAATCATCAGGGAGCGGCACCGCTTGAGAGGGATCGGGAAGTATGTAGGAGTAGAGGTGGCCTTGCTGAAGGAAGTGCGTCCCTGGCGCATGGGCTTTGGGGTTTCAAAAGCCTTCAGTCCTAGATGTAGAACTCTCAGCTACCCCTCTAGCGTCATGGCTGCCATGTCTTGTGTCATGCTGATAATGGATAAAATCTCTGATACTATAAGCCAGCCTCAATTAAATGCTTGCTCTTATAATAGTTTCCTTGGTCATGGTGCCTCTTCACAGCAATAGAACACTGACTAAGGCACACATGTTTCCAGTTGCACATAGAAAGTCATGTCTGGGTCACCTGAAGCAATGAGTTTAAGTGACTCAGTGATTCTGGCTGATTCTTCCTCTGTTTCTCCAGGAAGTCTTACTTTAAAAACAACAAACAAACAAAAACAATTCATGTGTGACCTCCAGGAGACTCATGTTATTGGATGGCAACCCTCCTTACAGAAATGAACCCATTCAGCCACCACCATCCAAATCTCAGCCGAGGTCCTGGAATGACGGCTCAGTGGTAAGATCACTGGATGCGCCTTCCAGAGGGCTCCGGTTCAATTTGCAGCACAATGTGGTGGATGGCTCACAGATGGTTGTAACTCCAGTTCTAAGAGATCCAGCACTCCAGCACTCTCTTCTGGCTCCTTTGGGCAGAGTGGCATCCAGGTGAAACACAAGTATGCTCAAGTGCAGGTGGGTGTGTTTTATTTGGTTGTTACTGGTAGTGGTTGTCCTTACTCTATTACTCAAAATCCAAATCATTTTGGGGGAAATTCACTATCTACAACAAATTTCAATAATTGATACTCACACTGAGTTTCTAGAGGCCACTAGTATTGGAGACAAGGCTGTTAAAGACCAAACAAGTAAATGGTTGAATCCATTTGAGCAACCAGTAGGCGTATAGCAATCACCATAGGCAGAAAGACATGTGTACCAGCTTTGGTTTAGTGGGCATGGCTTAACTCAACACCAGTCACATGCTGGGCCGCAATCCTAGAACTATAATCAAACTATCAAAGCCCCATGATTACACCTGACAGATGGAGCATGTGCCAGCATGATTCTGACCTGGTGGCACAGCAACACAGGAACCCACTGCTTATCCACCTATGGTTTTAAGATGTATTTAGACTGCCTTTTCCCCTTTATTCTGTCATCACTCCCAAAAGCTGTAGCCCAAGGCACGGGGAGATTCTAGACATTGTCCACAGCTGAAATACTGGTTTCTGATTACTATTAGAAATGGAGATTCACATAAATCACTGCTGCTAAAATATGGGCACTGGAAAATATAGCTATGTATCTTTACTTATACTTTTGTTTGGTGGATTTTTTTTTTCCAGTGATGGGGGTCAAATTCAGGGCCTCATGCATGCTGGGCAAGTGTTCTACCACTGACTACATCCCTGGAGATGATATAGTAAATAGGATCTTGGCTGCCTGGGAGTTATGATGAGCCCCTTGGTGAAGCTGTGCTCACTGCAGAAATGACCCGGTGAGTAGGTCATGGAACATGCATGCTTTCAGTGGGATCCATAAACACGGACAAAAGTGATCTTTGCTGCTCATGGAGCTCATTTTCCAGAATAAGAAATCCTTTCTGAGATTCCCAAAAGCTGCAATCTTTGAATCACACTGATGAGACAGTTGCAGGTACCACAGCACAAAATATGGATCTCTGCCCATGCGCCTCCTTCAAGTCTTCACCTTCGGAGAAAAATGTTCTGTGTACATACATCTGACCTGCAGTCCTTCAGGACAGGACCCTTGTCTATACAGCTATACTACAGCTTCATGGGGGGACTTGGGGGTGGGGCATGTCCTTAGGAAGAGGAAGGACAAGGGATGGAGCTGTCTGTCAGAGGACCAGGTTTTCTCTCCACCACACCCAGCCTGGCTGGGCCAATGAGTGATTCACTGCTGACTCGCCTTCTGCCTCTAATGGACCAGAAACCATTAGCACCATCGATCTCCAGACAGGATGCAGACTGAGCCCCTTCCGAGATGACTTCTGGGAAGGGCACTGAGACAAGAATATAGACAGACTGACTCCCAGGGCAGAGTCACGCTGCAAGGCTGACAGCCTTCTGAGACCAGCCTTTTACTGAGGAAGAGACCTAGATGCTGAAGAAGGAAAAGGTGAAGGATGACAGTTTGCTATGGGAAGGAGTCAAACTCCGTGGAAAAACAGCCCAGAGGCTCTGGAGATCAAAGCTGTTGGAATCAGGGCCAATAGAAAAGCATCTATTTGGTCAGCGTTGTTGACACACATTTGCAGTCCTAGCACTCCAGAAGTAGAGGCAGGTATCTCCACATAATCAGTCCAACCTGCAGGTTAGACTGAGAAGAGGCAGGTGTCTGAGAAGAACCTCATCCATCCACCATGTCCTAGGCCAGCTGGACCCACACACTCCCTGCTTTCACAGAGCAATTCTTGAGTTGAACCACTCATCTCTGGTGAAGCAAAGGCTTGGCAGCACGGTCCACAGAGATTCTTGTAATCTTCAGCCCCATGGATGTGCCTGCTTCAGTCCTCACTAATTAGACAACAGTTCTGCATCAGTCACAACCCCCAATTGAATTAGGGATCAAAACACAGACCTAGATGCAGAGAGGCCTCGCATGGTAGCTGAGCTAGCAGGATGGCCTGCACCTTCCTCTCCTGGCTATGATGCTTCTTTGCTGCAGCCTAGGTGCTGGGTGCCATCCTGAGACAAAGCAAAGATGCTCTATGCTGCTGTATCCATCCTGTGTGGGACTTTGTATCCTCCTCCTCATCATCCACCTTGCTATGTGACCAGTCTCAGCCTGCTTTCTGTTGCTCTGAAAATGTTCAGGATAATGTATTCGTCATAAAGGTGTGTTTGGTCTGTGAGAGGCTAGGAAGTCCAAGAGAATTGGGCCAACATTTGGTGGGGGCCTTCTTGTGGCGAAGGAAATCACAGAGACAGAGTGAACATACTAGCTTGGTTTGCTTACAATGCTAGCAACTTCCTCATGACCTCATCTAATCCTAATGCCCCACAAAGCGTTAGGATCTACAGACATGTTAGATGTCAATCTGTGGACATGTTACTTGGTTACTTTGGAACCAAATTTCCAGCACAAGAACTCCAAGGGGACATCTCACCCAAGGCCTGTGAATCTGCCTTTTGGAAGCTCTAACTTGCATTTCCTGCTGCCTTAGTGTTCTGTTGCTCTGAAGGCACACCATGACCAAGGCAACTCGTATAGAAAGCATTTAATTGGCGGCCTTGCTTGCAGTTTCAGATGACAGTTCCTGTCATCATGTCAGGGAGCATGGCAGCATGCAGGCATGCAGGTGTGCTGCTGGAGAGGTAGAGGTAGCTGAGAGCCACATCCTGATCTGTGTGCGTGTGTGCGTATGTGTGTGTGTGTGTGTGCACAGAGAGAGAGAGAACTCCTGGCATGGTCTTTTGAACCTCAAAGCCCACTTCCAGTGAGACACTTGCTCCAACGAGGCCACACCTCCTAATCCTTCTAATCCTTTCAAAGAACTTCATTCCCTGGTAACTAAGCATTCAAATATATAAGCCTATGGGGTACATTCTTATTCAAGCCACCCCACCTGCCATCCTTCCTTCTATAGGTATAGACCCTACATTATATAGACCTCTGAGTGGTTAGACATGGAGGTGGTCATGGATATGGCTGAGTGTTACTCCCCTTGGTTTCTGGATTCAACCACCACGTAGAAGTTTTAGCTGTTCGGTAAATTAGGCTTCCAGACACACATGCTCAGTGCTGGAAGTCTGGGGCAGACAGTGCCATGAACACTTCTGCTTCTGATTATCCTGTGGCTGTGAGTACAGCTTTCACCAGAGGCCATTTTCTCTAGATGTCTCAGTGACATTCCTGGACCACTAAAGTCCCCACATGCTCCAAATTTAAGGATCATCAGGATCCAGCCAGGCTGACCTTCGAACCTCTCAGCAGAGCAACTCTGAGTGATTGTCATTGGGCCTGAAGGAAAACCCTATGGCTTGAATCTGGAATGTACCTCATATAGTCATATTCTGAGTGGTGTTCCCCAGATGGCGGCACTATCTGTGGGGCCTTTGGAACCTTTAGGAGAGGGCAGGACTGGACTCAGTAGGTCTATAGGATGGCCCATGAAGGCTGAAGTCCAGCCCCTGTCTCAGGCATCCTCTCTGTGTCCTGACCAGCCATGATCTGAAGAGCTTCTGTCACAGGCTTTCACCAGCATGCTTTCCCCTCCATGAGGGCCTGAAATCCTCTGAAACAATGAGCCAATATAGATCTTTCTCCACGTAAGTTGTTTCTGCCAGGTATTTTGTCATAGTGACATAAAAGTAACTGCCCGCAGGCTTAACACACCTTTATGACGAATACATCATCCTGAACATTTTCAGAGCAACAGACAGCAGGCTGAGACTGTCACATAGCAAGGTGGAGATGAGGAGGAGGACACAAAGTCCCACACAGGAGGGATACAACAGCATCGAGCATCTTTGCTTTGTCTCAGGATGGCACCCAGCACCTAGGCAAATGAGCATCATAGCCAGGAGAGGTCATGTTGCTATTTTGAAGCCTCTGTTAAAGGCCAGCTGGCTCCCAGTCTGCTGTTTTGCCTCTACATACATACATACATACATACATACATACATACATACATATGCACAAATATACACTATATACATGTGTGCATATATATGTATGTATGTACATATATAAAGAATAGTATACACATATATATATGTGTACATGTATATATTCTAAGTTTCTTCTTTTTTCTACATTTACATATATATATGTGTATGTGTGTGTGTAGTATGTGTAGTGTGTTCCAAGCACCAACCTTAGGCCAACTGACTTGAGTAACCATAGCCCTGCCTTGTAAGACAATCTTGGCCACATCTTTCTCTCTTGTCTCGGCTTAGATTCAAAGCTCCTGATTGGCTGGTTGTGCCCAGAACACAGCCTGATTATTACTCTGCCTAAATCATTTCACAGGCTTCAGGCCAGGGACCTATTTCCTGACAAATGTCTTTGGTGCTGCTCATCTGGCTGCCTCTGGGATAATTTGAGATTCCTAGAGAGGAATAATGGTGCAAAATGAAGGCCGCATCTCTGGGAATATGGTCTTCTGCTGCTGTGTGGGTGCTGAGTGATTCCCAAAGAGGATGTGGGACATTAAATTCAAAGGTCCTCAGAATAGCACTATGAGAAAGGATGGTGGGACTTCTGGGAAATGGGTCTTTCTTAGAAATCCTTATGTCACTGGAGAGGAGGAGCATGTGGTTAAGGGCGTGTACTTAATGACGTTTTAGGGATTCAGGCTCTTCCTTTCTTTCGCTTCCTGGATTTGGGATGAGCAGTCTGGCTTTACCATTTTGCTCCTGTTGTGATGTATTTACCTTCCCACATGCCCAAGAGAAATGGGGTCAATTGGACCCCAATGAAGTCACAAACCGAAACCTTTAAAACTTCAAGCTGGAAAGAATCTTCCTAAGTGTGAACATCTTAGACATTTTGGTAGTAGCAAGGGGAATACTACGTACAGAATTCCAAGCATACAGCCCGCACTTGGAGGAGTGTGGTGCCGGCAGCCGACATTGAAGCCATGCCCGTTCTGTTCTGGCTTTGACAGATTTTGTTTCCTCAGACCCTTCAGAGCCCATGCAGTTCAAGGTGGGTTTACTTGTTGTCTGCCTTGTGTCCTAACCTGCTTTCTCCTTTAGGATCTGACTCTCCCCCTTGAATGTACAGGAACTAAATGCACAGTGGATTCTTATGGGCTTTAGGTTGTGTGCTGAGTCCACATGGCAAAGCTTTGCACTGTCAAAATTGCCCTTTACCATCCCTTTAAGTCACCCCAAAATCACACTGAGTGACGCCTTTTAGTGAGTCAGTCGGCACTGGTGTTAGAACACACTAGGTTTGCTTGTTTCCGCTGAGATGAGCATTGGATGCAAAGGCTGGCCTGCACCTAAAGGGGTCATAAATATGCAAAAATATTAACTTTTATCACCATCATCTTACTTGGATGACAAGGCGTTTGCCATGTGTGTAGCCTCCAGGGTTCTGTCTCTGCTCACTTCAAGGTAGAAAGCACATAGGATGAGTGATGGATGTCATGACCTTGTGTCTTCACTCTTGAAATACAAAGAATTTGATTCGTGGGCATGTATGGGGCTCCAGTGGAAGTCACAGGCAGTGGTGAAGCCAGTTTTCCTGCTTGATCAGGACCAGTCACTGTGCTTCCTGTGAGCAGTGATTTGGCTCTGGGGCACTCTGAGGCCTACAGTCTGCACACTGTTGTCTCTTGATGCTTGCTTGCAATGGCAAAAGCTGGGGCTCAGGCCATAGATGTTAAGTGTGCGCTGTGTCCTAACTATGTGTGTGTGCTACCTGCTTCCACCTTATGTGCTAGAGAGCAAGATCAGACCATGTTCTGGAATCTGCTTTTTAGCCTGGCCTTGGATATGGCCTGTGTGGAAGAAGAACTTTTAAATGTAATTTCTGGAATGCTTGTTGAAATTTAGATTTCCTTCATGCATGAACTTTGAGTCTGTGCTTCTTCTCTAGGTACTCCCTTGTTTCAGGTCTCTGGAAACCATATCACCGACTTGAATCGTCCTTTTTCTTCATTTACCAAAAGTGTGTGCACTACTTAAGTGCTATGCTTGGCACTCTAGGAAGAAGACTCTTCGGTCTCACACCTGGTGAATGGTTAACCTCCTCTGCCATTTTCTTAAGTTTCTCTAAGCTGACACATTGCTCGGGTAACTTAGAAGAGATTTCCCATAGTGCTTTCCTTATGGCAGTTAGCCAAACCAAGCAAAAATGAGCCACAACGTTTTTTCCCTGATTCTATGATAATGATTCTATCATACATATTGTCATTAAAGAGTGAGCAGGAAAGCCAAAAACACATGTGATTACAACAGAGACTCTCATTCACAAGGGTTCAGCAAGGACACCTGTCATTCTCCCTCTCCAGCATCCACAAAACTTGTGATGGAATATTTGAACAGCTTTAGGGTACCATTCCTTGAACATAGGGCATCATCTCTGGGCTAAATACTTTACCTGTACAATGGCCTTTCTGCTCTATCCCTGGAGGTGAGGCCTTAAAAGCTCTCATCTGTGGCCAATGGAATCAAAGATCCAAATAGTTTAAGCCAGTATCCTGGGTCACAAAGCTGGTGACTCCCTGTATTAGAAGTCTAAGAACACAGGGCTGGCATCTGTTTCTGGTTTGAGCTTTCTGGCTGGGTCATAGCATCATAGCAGAATCCCAGGAAAGAGGAAGAGATTATATAGCAAAGCAGGAAAGGGGGGGGGGGACACCAGGCTTACTCAGCAGCTAACTGCCTTCCCTCTAGAATTATATCAATCCCTTCCCAGTATAAGACCCCTGATGACCTACACATCCCTGCTGACACCCCCTTAACGTTTCTACCAAGTCAGCATTCACACAGTGTGAACCTTTGGGGGACACACTCAAACACATTCATACGATAGCATGTAGCAAGACAGGTTCTCCTTAGCTCTGACACTCAGATTCTCAACAATCTTCTACACAAGTGCAAGATTCTCATTTTTGTCATTCAGCATTGTTTGTCCCCCTGCACACTACTCATGAAGCCTTGAGCCACTGAACTGTTGGATTTTTGTCCTAAGCCGTTGTGTTGAGTACTAAACCAGCATTTACTCCTCATTTTGCCCTGGAGTCAACCCAACAGCCTTGGCACTACTTTGGGAAATTCATAAGGCAAATGGCTACAGTGTTAATAGGAGATGATGACTCCCTATGTCTTCCCTTAAATATTTGTTCTTTGACAAACTGGGAAGACCAATGATAGGAATTTGAAGTCATGTGGCCATCCTAGGGTGGAAATAGTTCTAGGTAGGTGGTATTGGTTGGATTGAGTTCCCCCAATTCCTATATTGAGGTTTTACCTTCCAGTGTCTCAGACTGTGACTATATGCATATTGCAAGAGGCAATTATTTAAAGTGAGAGTCATTGGCATGAACTATAATTCAGTAAAACTGTCATGGAGGAAAGGTGACAGGAAGATAATGGGAGAAAGTGGCCATCAGCAAGCTTCAAAGGAAACCTTCATCCTGCTTCCTAGCTGGCAGAGCTGAAAAGTCTGTCCACTTTTCTGCTTCTAGGTACTGGCAGCCCTAGCAAACCAATGCTATAGGCCTAGTCAATTCTGAAAATCCCAATCCCTTCCGAGGCCAGTGCAGGCAAGGAGGGCATCAAGGCCAGGCGGGCTCCTGGAGTAGGATGGGAGGGGCACCGTCCCCTGCCTGGCTCCTCTCCTAAGTGCTGTGTGGTCGGCACTCTAAGCACTGTGATGAGATCTGTGAGATCACCTTTAAGGAGCCAGACGGAAAGGCAGAGTATCAGACAGCTAAAAGCAGCCCAGAGCCTGGCACATATAAAACCACGTCTCGCCATCTGCGATCCAACCACAGGAAAGTCATCACTTTCACTGGACTATAGTTTTATGAAGCAATAATGATGAGGCCATTTCCTGGGCTTCTTTGAGGAACACTTGGCAAATGACATTTCAAAGGCTGCAAAATGAGGATGGTGATATATGCCTGTAACTCCAAGTAAGTGCTCAGGAGGACAGTGTGGAGGGATCACAACTCTGAGGCTAGCCTGCCTCAAAATGCAAAAGAAGTGTGGGAAGGGAGTTGAGAATGTGGCTCAATGGTAGAGAGCTTGTCTATCATGTACCTGCAACTGGGGTTCATTCCCAACACCACACACACACATACAGAGAGAGAGACAGACAGATACACACACAACACAGAGAGAGACAGACACACACAGACACACACACAGACAGACACAGACACACACAGAGACAGACAGACAGACACACACACACACACACACACACACACGACCTAGCACTGACTCCCTTCCTTTCCTTTTTCTTCCCTGAAAAAGGTAAGAATTCATTACTGGTTGCACCTGGCCACACACCTGCTACTGGGAGCCTCGGATCTTGCTTTATGTTTCTGAGTAATAATTTAGCATCTGCCTGGTCTGGGCCTCCTTCAGTCCCCACCTCTTGTGATGCAATCCCTGCAACAAGGCCCCACCTCTTCCAACAAGGCTACAGTTTCTTTTCTTTTTATTTCTTTTTAAAAATTTTCTTTTTTATTTACTTTATACCCCAAGAATTTCCCCTCCCTCTTCTCCTCCCAGGTCTCTCTTCTCTCTTTCCCCCTTCACCCCCTCTCTCTCCCAGAAAAGGAGAGCCTCCTCCCCCCCCCCCACATATCAACCCTCCCCAGCACATCAAGTCACATTAGGACAGAGCATATCTTCAGCCCCTGAGGCCAGGCAAGGCAGCCCTGCCAGGGGGAAGTGATCCAAAAGCAGCAATGGAGTCCATGTTAGAAACAGCATCCCCATCCACTCTCCAGGCGACCCATATAAAGCCCAAGCTCCCAACTGCTGCATGTATGCACAGGATCTAGCTTCCCTTCTCCTCTCCCTCCCCCTTTCTCCGCACATCTAATCCCCAAGCTTGAATCCTTCCCCATTCCATCCCTGTGGAAAGGGGGAAACACTCCTTCATTGCTGGTGTGAGTACAAACGTGTACAACCTCTCTGGAAATCAATCTGGCCCTTTCTCAGAAAAATGGGAACAGTGCTACCTCAAGACCCAGCTGTACCACTCCTGGGCATATACCCAATAGATGCTCCACCATTCAACAGGACATTTGCTCAACTATGTTCATAGCAGCTTTATTCATAACAGCCAGAATCTGGAAACAACCTTGATATCCCTCAACTGAAGAATGGATACAGAAATTGTGGTATGCTTGCACAATGGAATACTACTCAGCTGTTAAAAACAAAGAAATCATGAAATTTGTAGGCAAATGGATGGAACTAGAAAAGATCATCCTGAGTGAAGTAACATGGACCCAGAAAGATGCACATGGTATGTACTCACTTATAAGCAGATATTAGACCTATAGTATGGGATAACTATACTACAACCCACAGACCCAAAGAAGCTAAATAACAAGGAGGGCCCAAGGGAGGGTGCCGGAACGCCACTCAGAAGGTGAAATAGAATAGAAAGCAGAGGTGGATGAAGCGAGGGAACAAGGGCTACAATTTCATAACTCTTCCTTAATAATATACACCAGCAGGGAATCAAACATTCAAATATATGAGCCCATGGGGCCATTCTCATTCAATCCACCACACCAGCCCAAGCTGCCCTTGAACTAAGATGGGTAGTTTGAATGAGAATGTCCCCCATATGCTCACATTTGAATACTTGATCCCCAACTCATAAATCTGTTTGGGAAGGATTAGGAGGTGTGGCCTTGTTGGAAAAGATGTGTCATTGGGGGTTGGAAATGAGAAAGCAGGAAGAAACAGTCTGTACCCAACCATCTGGATTCTCCTAGTAAGCACTGGGGAATAGGGAAAGACTGGAAGGTGGGGGGATAGCCTATTTGTGTGTGTGTATGTGGTTTTTTTTGTACTTCAGATAGGTTTCACACAGATCTCGAACTGGCTTCAAACTACTCCTTCTACCTCCTGAGTGTTGGGATCACAGGAATGCACCACCAAGCCCTGGTAGACTTTTGTTTTTATTTTTATTGGGGGGAGACTGGCTTTCACAGCTGTCTCCTGGCGCCAGAAGAGTCACCCTTAAAAGAGCCCTGGCATCATCTGGGAGCTGGTTGGAAAGGTGGGGTCCCCAAAGCATCCTCTTTTGTGAAGCCAGAATCTGCATTTAACAAGGGCCCAGGGCAATTCTAATGCACATCAAAGTTCTGAAAAACGCCAGCATAAAAGTGAGATGCTGGTCCTGAGTGTGGGCAGGGCTTCTGAATCAGACCTTTGCAACAGAGCCCCAAGCAACCGGTCTTCATGGTGCTGATGGACCTGCCTGGAAAAGAAGTCCATTCTAGAAGGAAACCACGAAAGAAAAAGAGAAAGAATAAAAGGAACTCTCGATGGCTACACACGTTACTTTTCCATCTCACATTAACATTTCACACAGGACGCCTCTGTGGGTTACTAATGGTAGAATCGATACTCCTTGTGCTTCGGTGAGTGGAGACCAAGATTATTTCATCTGAATAATTTATCATCTGCCAGCATTAGAACTTGAAGACTTGCCAACCGCTGCTGAATTCTTTAGGATGCTGTAATCCTTTCGTCCTTTCCTGGCTTTATCAGGTGAACTCTAAAAACTCCTTTTGCTTAAAGTGGCTGTGAACTCTTGTACTCAAGTCCTTAAGGATGTGTTTTGTTGAGTTTTTATATCTGCAAGGTTCAAACCTCTATCAGGGTGGCACGCAACTTTTGATCCCAACACTCAGGAGGCACAGGAAAGCAGATCTACATGAGTTTGAGGCTAGCCAGGACTACAGAGTGAGTTCCAGGACAGCCAGGGCTACACAGAGAAACTCTGTCTTGAAAAACCAATATATGTATATGCAATATACAATACATGTATATTGGCTTTAAAAATATTTATTTTATTATAAAATTGTGTGTGTGTGCGCGCGTGTGAGTTCAGGTGCTTGAAGTGGCCATAAGGGGGCATCAGATCCCTTTAGAAATGGAGTTACAGGCAGTTGTGACCCTCCTGGTGTGGGTGCTGGGAATGCAGCTCTGGTCCTCTGCAAGAGCAGTATGTTCTCCTAACCAATGAGCCATCTCTCAGGCACTGAAGTGCTAGGCTTTTGTTGTTACAGTAGAAGCTGTGTTCTCATGCAGAGTAAAGCAGATTATCTGCCACATTTATCTTAACAAACAGCTGCTGAATGCCTTGCTTGCCAGTTCTGTACACGTGGAGAAGCTCAGAGGAACATAGCCCTTGCTCTCTGCTCTCTGAGCATGGAGAGGATCTGAGGAGGAGCAGCCAGAGCAGACTGTGACCAGCACCATTGAGAGTCAGGCCCCGTGTCTTTCTCGGGCTGCCATGGAGGCTTCCCCTGGGAAGCAGAGCCGATACCAGCATCTTCCAGAGGTAGAGGGCTCTCTGGGTTGATGAAGGTGGAGGTAAGCACGTGCAGGCAGAGAGGTTGCCTCGCTTCCAGTCAGCGATATGAGAGACGATCCTCAGGGGATCCTGGCCGTGAACCTCCAAGGCCTCATCAGGATATGAGCCAGTCGATGGGTTGCATTTGATGGCTGTGTCTGCAAGTTCCTGGCAGAAGCAACTTAAGAGAGGAAAGACTCGCTTTGGCTCCAAGTTTCAGATGTGCCAGAGAAGATGTTGACATAGCAGTTTGCATGTTGGCCAACAGGAAGCAGGAACAGGATGATAGGAAGGGTGCTGGTGATGTGTAACCCTAAGGACACATCACCCATAAACCACTTGCTCCCCCCAGGTCCCATCTACTCTGAGCGCTTCTCAGTAACGCCACCATGTTATTATAAATCCATGGAGTGCTAAGTCAGAGCTTCCACAGTCAGACTATCTCTAGAAACATCTTCATGGACACACCAGAGGTGTTACCACTTTCCTGGGCATGTCTTAATTTAGTCAAGCTACCATAATTAATCGTCACACTTGTCTACATTTCCTACCAGACCATTTCCTCTAAAAACTCAAGCTTGTGCAACTGGGCCTTCCGTCCTTATCACATACTCAGGCTATACTGTCCCCTGTCTTGTTTGCCTCCCAGGGGAGGTGATGGTTGAATCATTTAACATTCCAAACCCTCACTCCTCATCCCCATGTAGCATCCCTGCTCATGAAGAGCACAAGAAGAGATGGATGGATTTAATTGAACAGCGTCCTTGCACCCATGCCCACACCCACTATAACAGTGACTGAACAACCCCATCCCCCACGTCTGAACACACGCCTGCCAAAAAAGTCAGGTATCTGTGGGGATCACACATAGGTTCTCTGGCTATCCTATTAAAAATCTTATTCCAGGCAGTCACCACCTCCCAGAATCTTCAAGTCTGGGCGTCTCTAAATGTTAACTTTTCATGAGCTAAATTATTCATTCATCCTTCTTACCCCAGTGACATTTTGATTGCGGCTTTCACTCTTTAAATTTTCAGTGATCTCAGATTCTATTCGTGCCTGTCTCGGACATAGTAAAAACCGCAACTGGAGGATAAGGAATTGCTGGCTCCGCAGCACTGGCTTCTGCTGTGATTTTACAGGGCACTAGCTTCCTCTTGAGCTAAGGAAGTAAGGAAGGCATCTGTTTTCAAATGTGACATTCTTTCCCCCAGGAAGCGCTTTCAAATGGCTTTTGGCTCTGCCTCCTGCTCTTGCCTGCCTCCTTGCCTCTCACAGCAGAACAATTTCATATTTTTTCCAGAACAACTTGGGGTACACAGGATAAAAGGGTGCCTTGAAATTCAAAACTCTACAGATTTCTGCCTATTGGTAAAGTGTGGGAACATTAAGGCTGGCAGATAAAAATAGGACAGTTCATATGCGCATAGTTCAGTAATGACCCTAACGTCCAAATAAATAAAACAGCAGGCACTTGCAGCGATGTTTATAGTTTCAGTTGCAGAGCTGGGGGAGGAGCAAA
The DNA here is from genome assembly GCA_028658305.1 of Pachyuromys duprasi. Taxonomy (NCBI): domain Eukaryota; kingdom Metazoa; phylum Chordata; class Mammalia; order Rodentia; family Muridae; genus Pachyuromys; species Pachyuromys duprasi. The sequence continues at coordinate 10,373,121 of CM053751.1, forward strand.
ATCTGGAGCATTCGGGTGGGAAGCCTCAGAATGACCTTGCAAGGAGGTCATGGATATGTGACAACTGATTGGGTAAGACTTTCCCACAGGACAGAGATGATGCTGTGGAATTAACTGGGTCTTCCTGTTCCATCCACCCAATTTTAACCAAATACTCACGTTCTTAAGCTCTCCCATACTTTCTCTTTACCGTAAAGCAGAAGCTAAGCCACCACGAGGGAGGGAAGTCTCCGGGAAGATGGGTCAGCATTGCTGTCTCCTTCTGTATTTAAACTTCCCAGATTGTTCTGCCTCACTCCCTCTTCTTTCATGATGTTGCTTCCCATGGCTCCCCACAGCCCTCCTGAAATCATTTCCCCTTACTCAGCAACCCGCATTCTCCCCTTATCCATTAGAGCACAGTAAGCTATGAGAAGGGTCATTCAGAAGAAAGGTGGGGGGGGGGAATCTGAAGATAATGTAACAGTTAGCAAGCAAACGCACGAAGCTCTTTATATATTTTTTATCAGCAGTGCACGTCTAACGAAGATTTGCTGAATCCCTATCCTATTAGCTACTCTTCTTGTCACTATGACAACACACCTGGCCAAACATCTTAGAGAAATAACATATTTGGGGTCATGGTTTCGTAGATTTCCATCCCTTGCTTCTCTTGCTTCTCTTGCTTCTGCCTCCACAGTGAGATAGAATGTCACGGCAGTGGAATGTGGAGGAGTAGGCTGTTCACTTCATGGCAGACAGGAGCAGAAAGAGACAGTAACCAGGAAGCAGTACAGGCAGGGGTTAGGGCAAGGTATCAAGGTATAATTATTCAATGATGTGCCCCAGTGACCTGCTCCCTTTAACCACAACTCATCTTGCACAGGTCCACCACCTTCCAATAATCTATTCAAATTCTGAGTCCATTAAAACGCTCATTAGGCCACTCTCTAACCCCCACTATCTGTTTCTGAAAATTCTCTCATAGACAGACCCAGAAGTGCCCTTTACTAATTTCAACCCAGTCAACTTGACCATCAAGATTAACCATAACACCTAGATATATAAAGTCTTGTGTATATATGTATATGTGTGTATATATATATATATACACACACACACACACACACATAAATGTATGTATAAAGTCTTGCTGTACCATGCACGAGTTAGTAAGCCATAGTGCAGCATGTTGAACATTATTTGGGAAGAGAAAATGCTTGAGAACCTCAGGGGACTTCCGTCCTGGGATATCGGGAAATCTTCACATGAGTGGTGTCGGGGGCAGAGCCAGGTTTGGAGACGTCTGAGACTATGTGACTTGTATAGCCTCTCAATGACGAACAACAACAGCAAAAACTAAAACCTCAAGAAACCTTGATCCTACAGGAGTTTCACAAAACAAAACAAAGCAAACAACAACAGAAACCCAGCAAAGCCCATGTGAACACACTGCTACCATCTCTCCTATGATCTTAGTAGACACGTGTGTAAGTGAGAGCATGAAGCTCAAATCTTACTATCTTTGCAGTAAATATGCCCCTGGAGATGACATTTAAGTGGGTTTCCAAGGCTGCCTCAGAAATTGTCAGAAAAATGAAGAGAGGTTATCTTACTTGGCAAAACTGCTATTATTTGCAAAGGCCAAAGACATGAAAATAGCGAATATCACAGTGCTAATTACATGGAAGCTAGTGATGGGCGATGTCAGAGACACCATCAAGATGTCATTTATGTGACAGAGGATTCTGATTACATTGTTAGCATGTTCTATTTTACCAAAGAGCAACATGACCAGATTTGTTTAAGATGACTACGCCAGGCCACAGAGTAAGACCATGCAGCCACTCCTGATGAGACCTGATAGATTAGGATCAGAAGGAAGGAGAGGAAGTCCTCCCCTATCAGTGGACGGGGGGAGGGGCATGGGTGGAGAAGGTGGAGGGAAGGTAGGATTGGGAGGGGAGGAGGGAGAAGCTACAGGGGGGATACAAAGTGAATAAACTAATTAATAAAATATTTTTAAAAGAAGACCATTCTGGAATAGAACAAAGAATTTCTTTTTGATGGAAGGATCCAACACCTTGGTGAGGGATAGTTGCTGAGCCTGGAATTGCTGAGTTGAAGTTGACTTAGGTCTGTAGATACCCGTGTCAGATATCTAGCTGCCATCGTTTGTGTAGGACATTTATAAACCATAGAGAAGCATTGGGCGCTTTGAATGAAAACAGCCCCCAGAGCCAGGCGGAGGTGGCATACACCTTTAATCCCAGCACTTGGAAAGCAGTGGCAGGCAGATCTCTGAGTTGGAGGTCAGCTTTGTCTACAGAGTGAGTTCTAGGACAGCCAGGACTATACAGAGAAATCCTGTCTCAAAAAATGAAACAAAACAAAAAGGCCCCCAGAGGCTCATACGTTTGATATTTGGAATCCAGTTGGTGAAACTGTTTTGGGAAGGGTTAAGAGGTATGGTCTTGTTTGTCACTTGGTGGATGGGGTGAGCTTTGAGGTTTCAAAGGGTCACACCAGCCACAGCCTTACCTCATCTGAAGCCTCCAAATTAATTGCTTTCTGTTATAAGTTGCCATGGTAGTGCTTTCTCTTCACAGCCATAGAACAGTAGCTAAGACAACCATACCATATCCTGTTCATGGACATAAACACCAGAGCCTGTCAGGAATAACCCTGTCTCCCTCTGGTGCCATCTCTCTCCTTGGAGCGAGATCCAATTTTTGCAACAATACTACTAAATATAAATGTCACAGTTAATGAGAATCAAATAAAGTGATGTATAAATGTTAAGAATTCATGTCACTAATGCATAGGTATGTATACTATTATCTGTTATTATGTAGATGTATTATTGAAGAGAAAAGGAAACACATTTTTTTTTTTAAGTTTAGAGAGCTGAAGAATTCTATCCTATTCTGCTCTGGATATTGCCCTGGCACATTAGTTCCAAGTATCTTCCACTTTTACACGGTTTCAGCTAGTTGTGGTCAAATATGGTTCAAAATATTAGCTGGAAAATTTCAGGAGTAAATAACCCAAAAGTTTTGAAACCTGTACAACTGTTTCATTACTTACTATCCTTTAGCTCCTTTTGCGCCTGATGAAGAAAGTAAACGTTACTATGTGGCACGTGTAGGATAAAGCCTAACACTGTCGGTTTAGTAGTGTGTGCACTTGCAGGTGTGCCCTGGAGGGCTGGAGCCTGTCCTGGAGGATTGTTCAAGTTGTCAGCCATCCAGAGGCCAGGGGCAGGAGGGCGCCAGCCTCGAAGTTACCGCCAGCGGCACAGGAATGCGGAAGGTGCATTCTCCCTTCTGCGACATGGACCCCGCTTGCTCTGGGATCCATGTTGGTGCTTTCCACTGTAGGACAGGGCACAGTCTCCTTTGAAGCCGTGGGAGAAATGGAGAAAACCCTTTGCTTGAATGCCACTCCAGGCGAGGTTTCCGCCGCCTTAGACTCCTGCCAGGGCAGCAGCCACACACACCCTTGGTGGCTTAGACAGGATGACTTCTGGGTTTGCTGGCCCGCCTCTGCTCCTCACTGCATATCTATGTATGTATATATATACATATATATTTCAATCTTCAAAGTAGGCAGAGCCTTTCAAGCAGATGCCCCTGAATCTGGGCAGGGGGCCAGCACATCGCAGCACAATAGGGAATAGTTGAACATTTCCTCGTGCTGAGTCAGCAAGAACTGGAGAGATGAAACATCCATGCTCATCTTGAGGGACCGAGGGACTCAGTCTTTCAACACTGACTTCTTATACGTATTTCTAGTGTGTGGGCAGGTTGAAAGTACAGGTTTCTGATTTCTTTCTTTCCTTCCTTCCCTCCCCTTTCTAGTCTTGCTCCTTGATCAGCTTCCATCTCTGTCTCTCTGTCCCTGTTCCCTTCTCCTCTCCTCCTCTCTCCCCCCTTTGTCTCTCTCCCTCCCTCTCTGGCTGTGTATGTGTCAGTTTTGAGACAGAATCTTACTATACAACTCAGGTGCCCTTGAACTCATGATTCTTGTGTATCTGCTACCTCAGCCTCCTAAGTATTGGAAACCATTCCCAGCTTTCTGACTTCTAAGGTTGAGATAATTATAGAATACACTTGAGTCTGTCGCTGAATTGTGGCTTAAAGGTTAAACTGTGGCCTTGATTTCACCTTGGAGTCACCCTGCCCATCCTGGCCCTTTGGTCAACCTTTGAGTGTCTACCTCCCTTTTTTATGTGGCAGATCAACCTCACTGTCCCTGGACTTCAGTACATCAGTGACCTTCACACTCACAGACTTTTAGCTGCCTGTTTCTTGTATCCTCCACCATTCTATCACCCTGAAAGCTTTCCCTCTCTGGGACTTCAAACGTTGATAGTTTACTCAGGTTATTTATGGAAACTAGTGGGAAGTGCACAGTTGAATGTGACTTCTCTCTATGCCGCATGGTGCTGTCACTGAGTTCTAGCTCAGAAGGCACCAGCAGAGGAACTGTCTGCAACTTGTGGAAACTTTCCCTGCAGAAATTCATTACTTTACTCCTTCCTATCTGCTGGGTGGAATAAAGGTGCGGTGAGCCACGAGCTAAAAGCTATCCCGCTGAGGCTGACAGGAGCTAAAGGATAGTAAGCATAAGGAACTTGGGTCCCTTATGCTCGACAAGCTCCTTAACAGCCCTGCATCCTCAAGTTTCCATGGGGGAGAAATTCACTGTGTCAAAGACTCAGTGGTTCTTTGGGTTTTCTGTCCCTTACCACCAATCTCAACCCCAATATTGACAGTCTTGCTCTGTTCCTGTGCTGAATTTCCTTTCCCCATTGTTTGTGCCTCATTGCCCTTGGACCTCAAGTCCGGATTCTTCCAGATTTTCTCTGGGCATGGCTTCCCTCTTTACCCAGCCTCCAGAGGCCAAGCAACACTCGTCCTGAAGTGACTCGGAGCTCCCTAGGGGCCCAGATTCTGCTTCTGTCCTGTCCTGTGTCTGCACACTGAGAATCATTTGCAGATGGGATGCCCAGGAGAGGCATTGCTCCGTCTCTGCCACAGCCACAGCCCAGAGGACCAATTTGCCAGGACTGCTGACTGAAGAAAGAGCAGTGAAAGCAAACGGAGCCCTCAGCTGGAGGAATGGGCTGCAGCTATGAACAGCGCCTTGCAGAGTGCTGAAAATGACACTCGCTGGGCAAAGAGGCCCATGGACAAAGATGGCTCTTGTGAGGGTTGCATTAGCAAGAGGGAAGGTAAGTCAGAGCTGATAGCACCAGAAGGGACATTGCAGAGGAAGCAATGGACTCCTGGCTGGTGTGATGGGCTCTGTCTGCATCCATCACACCAGCCAGGAGGGAGTACCACCTCCTTAGGGAGCAGTGTGCTTGTGCCAATCATTTATCCATTTTTGTATGAACACTGCATCATTTGACTCTTTAATTTTGATGTAAGCCCAACAGAGACAGTCTTGATATCATCATAAAGTTCAGAGTGAAATAGCCAGCTACAGGAACAATTGAGGAGAAGGGCAGGCCTGTCGGAGGCCAGCATGCCCTTCTAGAGTGAGCCAAACTAACTAACATCCCTGAGGAAACGACATCTTCCTGGAGTCACTTTTGTCTGTTTCCTGTTTTCTGAGCTGTATCGAAGGGGACTGGGGCCTTTTGTCTCCAGAGTATGTCCCTGTGTCCTCTACACCAGAATGTGATTCATGGTTAACAAGTGTTTGTTGATTGACTAAATGGAAAGCTCTCGACCACAGGCTGAGCTGAACACCTTAAACCAGTTCCATAAGAACAGAATGAAATGACACGGCTGAAGAAGACCACTGTGGAGTAGGTACAAAAGTCCCAGGAAAAGCCAGTGACTGTGCGGTGGGAAGTGGACTATTGTCCAATGTGGGCTCCATGTAAATTGTGTCTTCCCTGATAGTATGTTACTAGAGGCTCCCATGAGTTGTACCTGTGGCTCACTCTTACACTAGGTACATATGAGACAGAGCATATGAAACAGGTAATATGGCGCCACCACACTTAGGAGCATTCTTAGCAGGAGACAAAAACTACCCACAGCTGATTGTTAATGACAAAGCCACTTGGCAAGAGTGACTCCCTCATGAATGGTCTTGCCCCCCTGGAGATAAGAATGGATCCTAGGGTGGACTAATGCCCAGATGGATGACCAAGCAGCCCTTCCCTGTGGGAATGACCAATATTATATTCAACAGTTTTCCGGAAAACCACTTCACCAGGCTGTTTCACTGTTGCTACTCAGATGCTTTCCCTCATTATGTCTATGCAACATCAGGTGATGTTCCAAGAAGGAAGAATGTACTTGGAATCTCCTCAGAGTCAAGGCCGCATGTAAACAGAGTGAGATGGAGGTTGGACAAATGGATGGGTAAGGAGAGGACACAGAGATGCCAGGACCAATGAGAAGAAAAGAATATTCACACACACATACTTCAGCCAGGATGAAAGCAGAGGTATAGAGTGTCCATTATAGGTATAGGTATGGTCGCTGGCCACTATTATAATAAAGACTTTTTGTTGGTTAAGTTTGTGTCTTAGTGGTCCTCTCTTAAGGATACCTCACAACCAAACCACTGCAAACCCTGGCTGAGCACCTGTCTTCACAGGTCCACCACAGCACTGGGCCACAAATCAAGGACACAACAGAGCTTGCAACTGTAGGCATTCCTGGCAAGGGGCCACTAGGACTCACTGCTTGGGGTGACTTTCCTTGACGTGACTGAAGAAGTAGTTGGGTGGAGGGGTGCATGGCTTGATGTTGGGGAGCCTGCCCAGAAACCAACAACCAATGGTAGGTTCGGAGATGGTGTGAAGGAACCTGATTGGTCGCCCAAAACTACATAAGGTGCTCTCTCTTCCGGGAATAAACCAGTCTGTATCTACTCACCCTCCGATTGCCTTCACCTGACTCCCAGTGTCTCTCTGTGTAGTGATTTACCCCCTCGGCTTGGACCCCTGTCCTCACCCATGGGCTGGACCCTTGGGAGGAGGACCAACAAACAGGCAACCATATGTGTGCTGGCATTTTTAGATTAAATCAAAGGGGAAAAAAAATCTCTGTAAGAGTGAATTTTCTAGCAAATGACAAGCCACACACTTTGGGGGTTAGTGAGGAAGTTCAAAGCTTCATAAGAATAAGAACTTGCTTTCTTCTGACTTCCGCCATGTGACTAGCCCCAGCATACCACCCAGGATAGGGTGGAGCTTAGGCATTTATAACAGGGCCACTGTAGCCCCCGGGGTCTTATATATATAAGAGTACTGGGTACACCTAAAGCTAGGAGGGTCTATTGATTGTACGAGTTCTGTTTGGTGGGTGGAAGAACTCCTCTGCCCTAAGGGCTTGGAGCTCAGTGTGCAGAGATGTGGTTCATTGATTCACGGTCCCTGAGTGGCTGGTAAGGCACCTCACCTGTTTTCACTGCCTGTGACATGGCATTATGCTGGTGGAGGCTGGAAATAGAAACCAACCTCTACTGGCCAGTGTGCCTGCTGGGGCTGCACCTGCCCTGACAGGCACCCAGCACTTCCACCCAGGGAAAAGTTGATCTCTTGTTCTGAACGCTGAGGCCAAGGCAGGGGTTCTGACGCACAGGCCTCGTTATCTCCCACCTAATGCAGGATTTAAACCCCATTTTACCTTTGCTAAAATGCCAGAGTGATGTGATAATCAGTTGCCATTGCTGATGCTCAGAAGAGTGCTGTCAACATCTGTGTTGCTAGGCAACAAGATGCTCCCCCTTCCTGTGCATCACTGGATGGCTCAGAGCATCCACGACTTCCCTATCAGCAACATCCCACCTCTGATGTGCTCAGGAGCCTCTGGCTAGCTGTCTTGCCTTGACCAAGAGGGATGCACTTGGCTGCCTGTCTGATCTCATGGACAAGAGAGTTAATATGGATTGAATCTTGAAGGTGGTCTTTGGCTACTTTATGGGCCACTGATGTTGTCGGTATTAGGGAACTGAATTTCATTTCTAAATGATCCACTTGGATCTGGCTCCTCCCCTAAGTGGGTCAGGGTAAATTTAGACAAGATCTTTAGAGGCTCTAAGAATTCAATTCAATTTGGAATTGACTTTTAAGGACATAGTGTTCTCACAGGAGATGCTCCCACCTTGCTATTCTGAGCTCTTGTGTTAACTAGCTGTGGTCTGGGAATGACCTCCTTCATGTTCTCAGCAGTGCCAATAAGTGGAGAGGTGGCTAACGCAGCCCCTTGCACGGCCAGGAGATCGGACACACTTCCTGGGCAGAAGTACAATCCTTCTCTGTCGGGGTTGGAGGATTCAGAATTGCCAGCCTGGCTAGTGGTCACGACAACCCCGCCGTGTATCCAGTGCCCCTGCACGGGAGGTTCTGCCTCAGCAAGGCTCTGGGGGAATTCCTATATGGAAGCTGTTCAGGGATTCGTTCTAATTGAAAAGGATTCAGGAAAGTTCTGGAAATGGATATCTCACTTTACATAGCAGCAGAAAGCTGAAGTTCAGGTCCAAAGATAGGAGAGATGGGATGAGAGGCAATTGGGTCAACACTTGGCTTCCTACACTGGGGCCACCCAGCCAAACTCAGGGGTTCTCCCTTCCCCAAAGCCAGGTTCCTGGGTGACAGACTGATGAGCCGCTGCCAGTGATGGACGCATGTTTTAAGTAAACAAAGGGAAGCTGTGGTCCCCTGATGGTGCGGGGCTATACACTCTTTTCACATGCTCAGTCAGAGGGTCAGCCTTTAAGGCATATGCTGCAGTTGGGGTCTGGAGGGTACCTGAGGAGGCCCTGTACTGAAGACTTCATGGTCAGCCTGTGGCACTAGTGAGAGATGGTGGGACCATCAGCAGGGAGACCCAGTGGGAGGAGGTTGGGACACAGGGGCTGCACTCTGGAAGGAGTTACAGGACCTTGGTTCCTTCCTACCAGCCATAATGCAGGCAAAGCTCTACTGTGGGACCTTGCCATGATGCACTGTGCCATCACAGGCACAAAGTGACGGCTAAGCATGGATTAGACTCTCTGAAATCGTGAGTCAAATAAACCTTTCTTCCATATGCACAGATGACCTTAGTGTTTTCATCTGTGACAGAGAGGTGAGAGTGAGGAAGTGCCTTGGGCAATTCCCTTTCCATAACCGCTCAGCAGATGTAAAAGCACTACAGTGTGTGTGTGTGTGTGAGTGCATCCTTCTCATTAAGAGTGTTCTAAGACTTAACAGGCTATAATCCCTTGAGAAACCGCTCCCACAGACATTAAAGAAACAATTATCAGTAGCTATTGCTCTTCCGGGAAAGTGAGAAAAGGATTTTAGTCAAATGGGTCATTTAAGGTTTTTACGAAACCCTGACAAGAGATAAAATGAAGTCAGTGAAATTCATGACAGGTCTTAGTCTATTCAGCTACAGGGAAGCCAGGAAGTCCCCAGATCCACACAGTAGCTTAAATGTGCCCCTTAGTGGGGCCAGTTCAACTACTCGGGACTTGCATGCCTTGGTTGTCCCTTCTTGGGGGAGGGAGGGTTAGTTTTCTAGAGTCAGAAACATCTTCGGGGTTAGTGCAAACTAGGTGTGGATCCTGACTCTGCCAGTTATAACTGGGTGTGCCGGCTGCTTCTGTGTCAACTTGACAAAAGCTAGGGTCTCTAGAGAGGAGGGCACCTAAATTGAGAACATGCCTCCATAAGCTCAGGCTATAGGCAAGCCTGGAGGGTACTTTCTTAGTGACTGATGTGGAAGGGTTCAGCTCATGGTGGGTGGGGCCACCCCTGGGCTGTGGTTCCGGGTTCTGTAAGAAAGTGGGCTGAGCAAGCCATGAGGAGCAAGCCAGTGAGCAGCACCCCTCCATGGCCTCCGCATCAGCTCCTGCGTCCAGGTTCCTGCCCTGTTTCAGTTCCTGTCCTGGCTTTCCTCAGTTATGGACCACAATGTGGAACCATAAGCCAAACAAACCCTTTCCTCCCCAGGTTGCTTTGGTCGTGGCGTTTCGTCACAGCCACAGTAACCCTAGGGTACTGGATAGGATTTTGGATCACCTTCAGACAGCCAGAAGCCTTTCCGACCCTTAGTTCCTCCAGCTATAAAAGTAGGGGAATCTCCTTGGTCAACAAGGTGATTGAGGGCTGGAGAGACGGGTCGGTGGTTAAGAGCACTTGCTGCTCTTACTGAGGACCCACGTTCAGATCCTAATACTCACATACTGTCTCATAACCGTCTATAAGTCCAGTTCCCAGGGATCTGATGCCCTTTTCTGACCTCCTCAGGCACTAGGCTCAAACATGGAGCACACACACAGTCAGGTCCACACATATATACACATAAAAATTAAGAAAAAAACAAAGTAATTGAGATAATTAAGTGAAGTGATACTAAGAGTTTATTGAGGAATTACTGCACGGTGGCTTCTCTGCTTTGTCACCGAGTGCTCGCCGTCCTGTGAAGTCACATCTCCATTTTGCAGAATGAGAAAAGGGGCTCTGGAGAGCATAAAGAACCTTGATACAGTGCAGGATTTGCACCCATGTCTGCCAGACTTTGGGCTACCAAATCTGCTTATGGATGTGGCCCCCAAACACTGCTGGAAATAAAATTACCTGAAAGTTTAAAAAAACAAACAAACCAACCAACACTGAGATGTCACCCTGATCAGTTACATCTTAAGGGTCTAGGGGGACAGACAGTTGGGTATCCACAGGCTTAGGAGACCCTGACTTAATGTTGGTTCTCACCCTGGTTGCTTGTTAGAATCGAGGCAGACATTTCCACGATGGTGGTGGATGGCAGGAACTTCTGAGTTATATTGTGTGGTCCTTATGTCCAGCAGAGCCAAGGTTGTGGTATGATAGTGATTGGAGCCCCAGGAGGTATAGAAGCTAGTTGCCACCATTGAGTCGATATATAAAACAAATTGCTCCTCGGGGAATGGTGGTGCATGCCTTTATTCCCAGAGGCAGGGGAATCTCTGAGCTTGAGGCTAGCCTGGTCTAGGCAGGCCAGGGCTATATAGAGAAACAGTGCCTTAGAAAACCACACACACAGACACACAAAACCACAAACAAAAAGGCTTTGCTGAAGATGGCCTTGTCTTGCATTTGTGCTTCCTCAGGAATACTGCTGCTTATTAATTCCACTTGCTAGCAGGAGGGAGGGATTCTCACTGACTCAACCAGTGGGTGGAGGAGGCAGGGCAGGCAAGGATCAGCCCCAGAGTGTTACTACAACCATCCCACAGCACACCACACTTGCTTAGCTCAATAATGGGGTCAGCGCTATGCTCATCTGTCCCCCCTACGAAAAGGATCTGAAAAAAAAAAACCCTTATTATAAGGTCAAGCATGTCAATTTAAAAAACAACAACTCCTGCCACTGCTTTAAATTCTCTCAACTTGCTAATGATGCCAACTGGCATTCGTGTATGTGTTTCGACAACTCTGCCTTCCATTATTTTGGGTGAGGGGACAGTTACTGTGGTCAGTCATACTGCATTGTCGACCAATGCCCAAATCTCAGTGGCTTCATGAGAACTCATGATCCATTTTTAAGGTGGCTCTGGGGGCCAGGCAACTAGGGGCCCAGGCTGGCGTTATGCTCGCATAATTGTTCAGGCAAAATAAGGAACCCAGCACTGGGGGAACCCTTGAAACAATGTCTACTGGGTGGGGTGTGGCTGTTTAATCACGGACTCACAGCAGCTATGGCTTTCCTCACAAGACCGGCACACTCATGAACTAAGACAAGGAAGTAAGACTAGTTGAGAAGAACGGGGTCTGTAGGAGTCGGGAGGTGAGAGGAGTAACAGGGTAAACATATCATGTGTGAAATTGTCAAAAGTTACAATAACTTAAAGATGGTCAGCTCAAATTGGCGCATTCAGTATTGCTCACGTCTCACTGGCAGAAGAGCCGTGCTGTCTTAAAAGGAAGGTGACTTCAGCACGGCTCAGGAGGAGTGAGGAGGAGAGTATGAACAGCTGTCGTGATGAACCGGACACTGATATGCAGATATGATTTTTATTAGCACTTCCCCGAGAGCCTTGGCAGCTGTCCACAGAGTGCAACCCACATGGACGCAGCATCGGACTGTGGGTGTGGCTGCCTGGGTCGCTTGCTCCCGCTGGCAGTGAGCTGCCTGTAGGTCACTGCACGCTGCCAGCAACCCTAATATACAACAGGGTTCTGGTGTCACCATAATGACAGTCAGTAAAGATTACACAGGATCATATCTGATTAAAACAACAACCAACCACCACCACCAACAAAACCTAAACCCTTGTTCAACAATCAAAAATAATTGATATTAATTCTGAACTTATCTTGGACAAATCCCAGGGACGTATGAGAATCTTTTTTCTTTCTTCCCTCTTCCTTCCGGTCTGGCAAAGCCTTCTGTATTCTTCAGGACTCTTGCCAAACCGTGTGAGGTCCTTGTGAGGACCAGTCCCTTTAGATGCTCACTCTATGCTCGCCTGCACTCTTAACAGCACTCATCATGCTGTGCTACATCTTGCCTTTTGTCTAATGATTTATTTAACCAATGTGCATAGTTCTCTGCTTACTGTTTAGCCAGCATCACTTTGTCCAATCCCTGTGACCTGCCTATGAGGCGGCCACTGCTATTTCTACTTGGAATATGAGATGCCTGTCCCCAGAGGAGCAAGTACTTCCCCAAGGTGACTGAGGAGAAAACGCAGAGGCTGGAGCAGACCCGAATAGTTGGACTCTCTTGACTAGGTCAGGAGCCTAGGCCATCATGAGCTTAAGTATTCCCAAAGGCCTGGGTCGAGGCTTGGCATCAGGAATGGCTGTTCCATGAACAAACTTGCTGATACTCTGTGGTGCCTAATCTTGGTTTTCAAGATGATACATCTGGAATTAACTAAGACCCGAGCAACTGGACATGCAAGCCAGGGACTTTCTTGATTTATCAGAGTGAGTTAAGACCCACCCTAGATCTGGGCCACACCTTCTGGTGCAGCCCACATGAAGGACACAGAAGGAAGCTTTTGCTTTTTGCCTCCTTGCTCTCTCTCACTCTTGCTGCTAAGCCTGTCTACCCTGTCCCTGAGGCATTTCTTTGCTTTCCTAGAACCTAATTCTTCAGGATTCTGATGTAGGCTGAAGACAAACAATCCTCCAGGTATCCTACAGGACCCCAGCTCCAGAATGAGATGGCTGAGACATCTAGCCTCTTGGACAGAACAACGGTATCCTATCCTTTCTATTGGGCAACAGCCTTTGCTGGGCTACCTGGGCTACAGCCTGTAAGCCACTCGAATAAGCCATATATATATACATATATGTAAGAACCCTGACTAATCCGTGAACCATCACTTGGTCAGCCTGTGCCACATCTCACTGTGTGTTTGATCCCACACAGACCCTTTCCACAGACTACTCTGATCTCATTGAGGTTATTTGGGAACATACCCCCTAACTGAAATGACTCAAGACATAAAAATAGTTGTTTTAGGTGAGATAAATTCCTTTCTCTTTCAAGAAATTTGGAGCTTAAACTTACTATCATTCCCTCTTATTTTATTCATTGCATTTATTTTAATCAGTATAAAATGGTATTTGTAAGGGTCAGAGGTAGGCTGGGGCTGGCTGAGACACTGATGAATGTAAATTCATTCCAGGGTCACTGTGGGGATTCTGGGATTTTGTGTGTTCCTGGGGCCATGCTGAGGGTTAGCAGCTTGCTAGGAAATCAGGGAGTTTCAGTCTTTGCAATGGGATAGGTTGTCCCAATCCCACAGGAACTGGGCTGGAGAAATACGGTCAGGATCTATTCATGGCAATTTCATTCAGACTGGACCGTGCAGCACTGCCTAGTGGGCCACTGTCGCTCTCTCCAGCCAGCCTCGGCCATCCCCTCACAGAACAGTAAAACAAACAGGTAGACAGAGAAACAAACAGATGGATACTTACGCTGGCTAAATTACAAAGATCCAATGATTGCGTACAAGCGCCTAACCTTAAAGAATCACAGCACAAAAGTCCCGAGAACCCGGCTGTGAGATCTTATGCCTGGAGGGAGGAGCAAGCTGCCAGGCCTAGGAGGCGGCAGAAGACTAGATAAGGCATTTTAATCCAACCACAAGGGGTGGCTCTTGGGTTCCTAATCAGTGTGTGGGTTCTCTGCAGCACACCCCACTGGCCTGTTCTTTTGTGAGCCTGACTTGCCACTTGTGAGCCTGCCCAAGCCACCCTGAGTGCCTCCCTGCCTCAGCACCACAGCCTTGGACCCGGAAGCCTCTGCCTCTTCTTTGTCTGATGTTTACAGCTTGGAGGATTCACACACATTCGGGAACTCCTTTGCTTCTTACCTCCCAATGCCTTTGTTTTTCTATCTAGAGAACCCAAACCCTTCTCTGTGTATCCCTGGTCTCCCCATCTCCCCTCTCCCCCCCGCCCCACCCCTTAGATTTCACCTCTGTCCTCTCCAGAGCCCTTCTCTCCTTCCTCTAGCCACAGTGACCTTCTTCACTTCCTGACACACATGGCACTCCTGCTTTCCCATGGTGACTTTGCACAGGCTCTTCCTGCATAGGGATAGCATTTTGTTTAGAAACATCCCCTGCCTCCCCCCCAGATGACACATGGGTAACCCTCTTAGTCATGTAAGCACTCCCCAACACAAAATTAATTTATACTTATTCATCTTGTAAGAGACTTGAGCTATTCTCCTTCCCTAACGCCTAAACCCTGGTTACCTTTGACACTCAAGAAAGACCTGAGCCAACCTCAGCTCAGTTGCTTTCAGATCCTTGCTTGTCACTTGTCTTAGATGTCATTTGGGGCAACAATAAAGTGGGGGAGCCCTGTCAGTTTGGTGAAGGATGTTTCTCACTTGTTTCGTTTCAGGCCTTTGAAGATAGCTTTCCTTGTCTAGCTCAGAATTGTTGGAGCTACTGACTCCTTCTGTAGACTTTTAAGCGTCTGGTGGATCAGTGCGACAAAAGCCCCACCCTTTGGGTCATGCTAATGGGCCATTTCCTGAACATCCACCTTGCCCCTATGTATACCAATTTCTTCATGTCCCTTACCTCCAGTCCCCTCCCCTCCCACCCCAAGACCGCCTGTTTCTGGGTTGCAACCCTGGGGGAGGCAGACTTAAGCCTTCCTAGTCTATTTGGCTGCTTCGTGCAGACTGGCTGTGGTGTTTGGCATAGTAAGTGGCAGGCAAAATGGGCCCCGTTTGGTGACAGCTGCTCTCTATACCAAGGAAACTTTCCTGTTTGCATCACATCACCAAAACAAAAGCTCAGTAAGACTGAGGAGCTAATCTTTTCTGTCTCTGCTGCTTGCCACTCTGCACATGGTATCTCTCATTCAATAGGCATGACCTTAGCCCTCACACTACCCTAGCAAAGCAGACATTATTGCTACTGTTTTCCAACCACAGCGAAGTGGCCTGACGCTGCGTGTGTCTGAACCAGGATTTGACCCCAAGTCTTTGGATCTTAGTGCCATATGGATTCTGTGCTTTAAATATGTAGTGTCTTTCAAATTTATTAAAATAGCTTGTCTATGACTCAGCCTGTGTTCTTGCTATACATGACTCTGCTATACACTGTGTTCAGAGAGAGATGTAGGCCTATATGTAATCAAAGAAAATCATGAAAAAATATAGTAAGTGTGGGGGCCTCTTGCAACAGGGAAGTTTAAGGACTCCACCATGCCTGCTTCTTAGCAATCTTGTGAATCCTCTCCTTCGGAGGGAATGCTCTAGGCTGTTTAAAGGTAATCAAAGGCTTTCTTTTGTTTTAAAAATAGACATACACTGCCAACTACTAAATGGACATTCCAAATCCAGCCACAAAAATGAATGAGGTGAACCTGGTGGTGGCAACACACGCCTTTAATGCTAGCACTTCAGAAGCAGAGGCAGCTGAATCTCTGAGAACAAGGCCAGCCTGGTCTACAGTGAGTTCTAGGACAGCCAGGATGACAAAGAGAAACCCAAACAAACAAAAAGAATGAAGTTTTGTTACTGCTATAACATGGATGAAACCTGAAAACTCTATGCTAAGTGAAAAAAACTAGACACAGAAGGCCACATGGTCTAAAAAATACTCAATTACATGAGATTTTCTAAGTAAGCAAGACCCTGGAATGAAGCATGGTTAATGCATCTGAAATTGTAGATCCTGGAGTGTCTGTAAGATAGTAGTAATGGTTGGCAAAGCTTTGTGAGTTTACTACTAATGAAATATGCCTTTTTAAATGGTTTTAATGCCAGGTGTGGTGGCGCACACCTTTAACCCCAGCACTCGGGAGGTAGAGGCAGAAGCATCTTTACGAGTTCAAGGCCAGCCTGGTCTACAGATCAAGTTCCAAGATAACCAGGGCTACATAGTGACCCTGTCTCAAAAAAAGGGGGTGGTGGTGTGCTTAAATGGTAAAATTTTTACTACATATATTTTGCCACAACTTAAGAAGAAAAAAACAGGCAGTCCTACTTTTCAGATGCTTTAAAAAAAACATGAATATGCCCAATAACTCTCAAGTTTGACATCTAGGGTTCTGATATTCCATTTGAATATGGTATGTTTGTGACTTTTGCTAAAACAGTAAGAGTTTAGAGGCAGGTGTGATGGCCTGTAATCTCAGCACTGGGGAGGCCAGGGCAGGAAGGGTTAAGGCCAGCTGGGCTACATGGAGAGGTGTTCGCAAAAGACCCAGAGAGAGGAGGCTCTTGCCACAAAAGGAGTTACAATGTGAGCTTGGAGTGCCAATTTACTTGACATAGTAACATTCACCACGCATACCAAAACATTAAATGCATTCAATACAAATTTAAGAAGTATCTGCAAACCTCTTAGGTCATTTTTTTAGAAAAAGGTAACGAAAAATAATTAGAATTATGTGCACAGATATAAAAACTTGGTGCATAATATTGAAAACCTTAACATAGCATGTCACCTCCTGGGGCAAAAACGGAGGTCCCGGGGTGGGGCCACGGCACCTCCTTTGACTCTAGTCTGCGGAGGCCTCCAGGCTGCTGGAGCTGCCATCTCCTGTTGGGAAGGGCATGGATAGTGGAGAGTCTTGTTTCCTGGGGCTCAGGAATCTGCCACGTCTTTCTTTAGGACAGGAGAGCAGCTGGTGCGCGAATGGTAGCTGGTAGAGTTGCTTCCCAGGGCCCTTCCCTGCAGACAGCTGCTCTGCCTTCAGCGGACCCCAAACCCACAGAACTGCCTCAGCATCCATCTGGACAGACCAGTGGAAGATGATTTCATCCTACCGTCTTGCCTTTTAAAAAGTCTGAGTGGCTCTGCAATAGACCTAGGTATTCGGACATTCCAGATGGCTTTGTTCATGTGAGGTCCATAACCAGCCAGCTGCCTGGTGGGGCTGTCCTTATTAAAGCTTCCTGTACAACTCCCAACTCCCTCACTCTCACTGCAACACCGCTTAGACCGTCAGCACCAACCTGGAGAGTTTACCTTGTCCAACCGGGTGGTCAGAGCTAGTTCCCGCAACTTTGGGGTGTCCTGTAGCAACAAAAGCCTACGCTGACTTCCAGGCAGCCTCTTCCTTCTATTCTAACAGCTCTCAGACTCTCCTTCTGCTGCACCAGCCTGTCGCCATGATCAGCTCAGGAGACTGTGGAATAACACACTGTGATGTAACTTATTCCAAAAAAAAAAAAAAAAATAAGGAGCATCAAGTTGCTTATTATTATTATTAACAATCTATTTGCTTTGTTTCCCAGTTGTAGCCCCCTCCCTCATCTCCTCCTGGTCCCGCTTCCCTAGTCCATTGATAGGAGAAGTCCTCCTCCCCTACTGTCTGACCCTAGAATATCAGGTCCCATCAGGACTGCCTGGGCCCTCTTCCTCTGTATACTGGCTAGGCCACCCCACCAGTAAGAAGTGATCAAGGAGCTGAACCTTTTGGTGAGAACCACTTTCTCTAGGACTCCCAAAGTAACAGAAGTGCTGGGGGTCCAGAGGACGCATAGTTGGAGACAGCAGTCCTGACTTGTGCTGTGAGGCTCCCTTGTTGCTGGCTCCAACTGAATGAATGCTGGTATGCACCTGTCGGTGTCTCTTCCTGTTTTATTGGCTAGGATTTGAGCCCAAGGCTTCAAACATGCTAGGACTGCTCTGCCATGGAACCATCCATCAGCTACCACAAAACACTGGTTAGTTTATAAGTCCTCTGTTGTTACATAAAATTCTTATTTTTTCCATTAAAAGGGTTTGATCATGGTAAAATGTGCAAAAGCTTTACTGTGCTAGTTCTTTTAAGTGTTTTAATTCAGTGGCATTAAGTGTATTCTCACTGTTGGACAAACATTATCACTACCCACTACCCAGGACCTTTTCTCCTGCCTCCAACCCCCAGCCACCACTATTTTGTCCCAATGAATGGCTGTTAGTAAATATCATGAGAGGAGACCATACAATTATTTGTAACTGACTTATATCATTTACTAGGTCTTCAGCGTTCACCCACACTGTACCACAATGTCCTTCTTTCTTGCTGCCAGCTAATATTCCACTGTGCACACACATTGCATTTCCCCACTCACTTGTGGGTGGACATGTATGCTATTTCTGGTTTTGGCTGTCATAAAAAGCATTGTAAAGGTACCTACGGCTCTTATTTCCAGTTGAAAGCTCCATGTTCCCACCGTGGGAACAGCTGCCTCTACAGTAACTGTGATGGAAAAAAGAATGTTAGGCTGCCTTCCAGAGGGGCTGCACCACTTAACTTCTCCACCGGCAGGACTTCAGGGCTCCAACTGCTCCATCTTCTCTTTAACACTTGTCTTTTGAAACTATTTAAGGGGGAACTGTGTAATCCTGGGAAGGGGCCTTATTACCTCATCTTTAGAAGAAGAGAACTGTTGAGTTAATGAGACATCAAAGCCTTTTTGAATAGTTCTGTGCTCTTCAGCAGTGTCTTCATAACCCCACCCTCATACCACCCCAACACCAAAATGCTGGGCTGCATATCTGCGGAGGAGACGGCATGACGCCTGGAGCTGTGGACTACTCCCATATGGGAGCAGGTTCCTGCTTTATGTCCCCGCTCCCTGCATGTGCCAGCTACAGAAGACCCGGGGAAACCTTCCATTCAGAGCTGAGGAAGACGAAGGGGAGGAAGGCACCAGTGAACTGTGACACCAAGACCTTGCTGTCTCCTTGGAAGGACCTTTATTTCTGTGTCATCACAGTCTCAGACAGACTCTGAGGCACCACCATTTGTCTCAATTTGGCATCCGCGTGATTTTTTTTTTTT
The DNA here is from genome assembly GCA_028658305.1 of Pachyuromys duprasi. NCBI lineage: Eukaryota > Metazoa > Chordata > Mammalia > Rodentia > Muridae > Pachyuromys > Pachyuromys duprasi. Next base: position 10,392,352 of record CM053751.1, read on the forward strand.
GTAGTGCTTTTCCTTAAACAAGAAAATATTGAGTGAGCGTTGTACACCGCCAGTTAATGTTTTAACAATAATTTAAAATTGGTGCTGTTGTCTCAGTGGAACAAGCGGATAACAGTACAGTACAAGGAACGTCACGAGTTACAGTGGGCCAGACAGACACACACGCAGGTGATGGCAGGGACGGAGCGGTGTATGTACAGGTGCCCGAAGATGTGAGGCCAGGCTGAGCAGAAGGCGTGTCCGACAGTGAGCCGTAAGTCCATCTAAGGGCTCTGTACCGTTGCAGAAATGCTGACCTGCCCTTCCGGGTCACAGACACTCTTGTCTTCTGCCCTCATGGCCTTTTCACTACAAAGAGTTCACTGAGTTAGACAGTCCGAAGTATTAAAAAAGACTCCTAAAAAAAATTAATACTGGACAAAATAAAATTTAACTTAGGACACGCTGATCTCAACACAGAAAAACCCAAGCAAAATGGAACAGTGCAAATTTAACAGAGGCAGTCAGGATCGAGTTTCTGGGAATCCCTTAAAATGTACATTTTAAAACTCTTATATCTATTTATATCTTATTTACCTTTTTTGTTTAATATATTGTGTGTAAAAAAAGATGGAGACAAAAATAGTTTTCTGAGCTATGAAAAAAATTATTACAGGCACGCTTAACTGTTTCATTCCTGAAACATCTCAGGTTACCAGGTTGAACATTCAGCAGCCGTGTATTTGTAAAGACATCCTTTGACCTTGAGGAAGCTACGTCTCTCCTTCTCGGCAGAGGTTGGTTGATGGTGATGGTCTGGTTCTGCACATTACAGGGACTCATTCCCAAGATGATCCATGCAAGCTTGCATCATGTCACAGATGTGGCTTTTCCTCTGTCAGATCCTCCTCACCATGGTCCTCCAACACCACAGGGTCTCCGGGTGACTGAGACTGGGAGGCAGTGGGGGAAGGCGGGGCCCAACGGGATGGAAGGCGGCGGTTTGCTGGTCTCTCTGGCCTGGAGAAGCAGGGCTCTAGGGATGGCGCGAGCGCAGAACAAGGTAGTTCCTTCAGAGCCGAGAGAGGGAGACAGCATTACTCAGACCAGCAGCCTCATGTGGGCAATGGTCCCCGACATACCTCAAACACACCAAAGTCAAATGAACAGACCAGGTGGATTCAGCATCGGAATGATTATGGCATGCATGGAGAGCAACTTACAATGACCAGGAAAACACTCCATATGAATGATTAGTGACGTGACATACGACCTATTACACTGTGACAAAAATAGAGCAACACAGGGAGACAGGTCTTGCTTCTCCAGAATTGGCCTGAAACAGAGAGAATGAGGCAGCGACCTTGTCTCAGTACCATCCTTGAGCCTTTCGTAGGGCCCCTTCCTCTACTGAGCTGGTCTCGCAGGATCTCGGTCTACTGAGGTCCACAGAGACCTAGGGGCTGCATCCGGCTCTCTTAGCAGCGAGATCCAAACAGAACTCTTCCATCATTTATCCCAGGCTGACTGGCAGGGGCTAAACAAACTCCCACAATGTGGGAGAAAGAATGTTGCAGAGAGGAATTTTAATTGAGGTCTAGTTTTCTTTATAATGACTCCTGACCCAGGCAGCGCTCTTACCGACTGGGAACTACCCTGCACTTGTGCGGTTCAGCAGCTGTGGCGTGGCTGGGGGCTGACCACGTGACCCACGATGGCAGGCTGTGATGCAACTCATCCATAGCTGTTTGTTTGTTTGTTTAAGGGGAATGTGGCACTATGCGACCCCTGGCATGCATGTCAGGGATCAGGGACGTCCGACCTCGGAAGTTACCAATACTCAGAAATGTGGAAAGCCGAGTCACGTGAAGTGTGAGCCGTGGAGGACATACGAAACTGGTGTGCTACTGTGATGGAAGGTGCAGGGACGATGTCATGGAATAAGGCCCCACGGGAAGCCAAGGGGTAAACTGGAAGAGCTAGACATGACAAACAAACAAAAGAGCCAGAATGAAGAGACTAGAACAGTGGGGGGAGGGGCAGACACTGTGTCCAGGGGGTAGGAACTGGCTCTCGGGGGAAGATGAAACATGACAGACGATGCTCGGAGGTGGCCAGTGAGGATGGCATAGCCCGAAGGCAGCAAGAGACCCACAGGCCTCTGCCAGGGCAGTGCAGCAATGGGGCAGAGTCTTTCCCTCATCCCTGAGGGGCCAGGAAAAAAAGAAAACGTTAACACTGAGGGCATTCCATCAGATGCCTCTTTCTGACAGGCTTCCTATCTGACCTAGGAGGGGCCTCCCTGAGCCCTTACACCGACGATACCGTGACAGCCAGGGTACCTATAGCTACCATGTGGATACAAACTGAAGTCGAGGTGCTGCTGTACCTGTGTCTCATTGCCTCACCTCATGGTGCTGGAAGGAGGGTGGGTACAGTCTGCTAAATGTGTCCCCTGCTCCCACTACTGTCAGAGCGAGCGTGTGCATGTATGATGCATGTTGGTGTGGTTGCAGCTACAGGCCTAGCCAGCCCCAATTCACACTGAGGCGGAATAGCAGCAAGCTTTTCTCAGAGGCCATCACACCCTCCTGCCTGCATTGGTCTATGTAGGGAAAGCAGACAGCCATGACATCAAGGAAATTAAATTTTTCCCTAGTACGAACACTAGCGTACACGAACAAGCAGCTCTGTCTTTAACCCAGAAGCTGGTGGGGGTGGCTGTATGGAAATGGCCGTTCCTGCCACTTTCTTAGCTATTTCTCCCATCCTGCAAAATGGGGACACACCTTTTATCTGGTGGCGGCTCTGTCTCCCCAACACAGGGTCTCACTCTGCAGCCCTGGCTGCCCTGGACATTGTTCTGTAGACCGGGCTGGCCTCGAGTCTACAGCTATCCACTGCCTCTGCCTCCCCAGGGCTGGGATTAAAGGTGTGTACGGCCTTGACTAGCGCAGTTCTATCTTTCTTCTTAACTTCAAGCGGATCCTTTTCATAGATTTCACTTGGTTCAGGCTCTGGTGGCCACGCCCGGAGTTCTCAAAAACACTGGGAACAGGGACGTCTGTTATTAGTCCTTCAGCTAATCCTGCTCAAGAACTTACTTTTTCACCAATAGGCTCACTTGGGAGGACAAGAGACATTCGGGTTTATTCTTTCTGGCATGAGTATTTGGGAAAAAAGAAAAAGGAGAGAAGGCTTGGCACATTATGCATGCTACTATCCCGGCACATCCCGGCACACTGCAACACACATATGCAACTGAAATGCCAGGGGGCAGTGGTGGTAGGCCAAAAGCCTACAGAGGCTAGACTCAGACTCCCACAGGCAAGACCTGAGATGTGTCTGAGATGGCCCCTTCTTGAGCTGCAAACCACATGAGAGGAGAAACTCGCAGAATCTACATGCTACATGTACCCTCTGAGGGCAGGCAAGGTGGGGTATCTGAGCTCAGTGTCTGTCCCTGGGGGTGTGAGTGGATCTCCACAGATGGTGATGAATGCTTGATGCCAGCTATGAGCACAGCAGCTGCACACACAGTTCCAGACGGGCGGGAACGAGGAAAAAGGCACTTACAGTGTGAGGCAGGCAGGGCTAGAGTCCCCATGGGGCAGTTAGTAAGACAGTTTGGTTCTGGACAGACAGACAGACAAAGAGAAAAACAAGTTGGTTGGAAGGTTTGTTTCAAACGGAAGAACAGTACAAGTATGCCCCAAGTTGGCCTCCAGGAGAGAACACTGGTCTGTGTTCAATCAGAGGCAGGCTATGCAGGAGGTGGCCATGGCACTCAGCTCACAGGACTGTCTTCTGCCATGTATCAACAGACTGAAGAAGGAAGCAGAACCAAGGAGGGGCAGTGGCCTCCCAGTTCTCCGGCAGCATGGCATGGCTGGTTACAGTCTGGCTTGCTCTGGTCATCGTAAGCTACGGCTGCCCATGCTCAACAGTCCCCTCCTGGGCACATTTAGGTGTGGGAGGGAAGGATGGCCCCTGATGCCAGATGGTTCTCTCGGCACACCTCTGCCTTGCTGCCGAGCTTCAAGATCGAGGCCAGGGTCACCCAAGGGGTGAGAGGGAAAAGGGGAGGGAAGGATCACTTCCTGTCTCTTGTGTGTGGAGAGCCTGGTAACAAGGCCACACAGGGTGTGTGGCATGGGCTAGGCAGGCATCAGGGACTCCGCTGGCATGAAGCCAGATCCGCCACACATTTGCCAAGAGATGAGATGGGATTACCAATGGGCCTATCATGTGGGGTCGATCTAAGCAGAAATGACACTCCTCTGGCATCCAGAACAGGCTAAACTTGTGAGAGGGGGCAGAGCACACACTGAAATGCTGCGGGCAAGTCCCCCTGTGTGCTCTTGGGTCCTGAAGCTGCCTGTGCTCCTGGTGGCTAACAAGAAGGGAGATAGGGGGCTGAACACAGGCTTTCCAGGCGATAAGAGCAGAGCTGCGGTGACCTGAAGCGACAGGGCTTTGATTCCACCATTAAACCATGTCCTCTGGGCTACCTCTCAGGTTGCTCTAAGCATTCACCACCAGGAATATAAAGGTTTTAGTCCCCAAAATTAACTTCTGCTTGGTCTGACATGAGTAAAAACTCAAGATAACCCACTGACGATAGCCCTGGATCAAGCTCTATCTGACCTGATGGAGGAATGTTCATGTACAAACAGACCCTCCCACGCCACAGGCACTTATCTGAGGACCCCTGAGGGGTAGTAGTAAAAAGAGACAAGACACCACCTAAGAACTCTTGGCCTATGGTGTCCATTCTCCTCAGACCTTGTTCATGGAATTTCCACTTCTATAGGTAACCGTCAAAATCAACAATGGCATGGCCTATTTCTGGTCTGACCTCTGTATTTTGAGTTACATACTCCTAGGAAGGCTGGACTGGGAGCCTAATCATTTCTCCCCTGTGAGCAATTTGAGGCAAGGGGCAAAGGAAACACATCTTCCTCCTCCTGTCTCCAGGAAGCCAGGGTTGCTGATGCACGAGGAAGTGGCGAGTAGCCTGAGCTCAGCCTGCTGTCTTCTGCCCCTACCCTTGTTGTATGCAGGCTGGGCACATGCAGTCTCCCAGGACTTGCGGTTATGTGAGACTTCCTGGGCAGACCTGCTCCGTCCACCCTGCAGCGAGCAAATCCCCATTGCTGTCACCGCTCTTATTCTCAGGCTGCTACATTTTGCTGTGGACATAGGATTTTCTTTCTCTCTCTCAGGTTCTCATTACGTAGCCTCGGATGGCCTACAACCCTAAGAGATATACCTGCCTCTGCCTCCCAAGTGCTAGGATTAAAGGCGTGCAATAGCATGCCTGTGGGTTTTTTGTTGTTGTTGGCTTGTGGGTTTTGTTTTGTTTTTAGTGCAAGAATAGATGGGGGTAGGGAGGGTATATCAGGAGACATCAGTGATAACAGATTTGCATCACCATTGCCTCCTTCTACCAGGGCACGGTTTTTACCTTATCTGATTGAAGGGTGGATTATAAAATGACAAACTGCTGATCTATACTGAGGCGGCCTGAGAATCCAAAAGCTATTCTTATAGTTCCCAATAAATGAATTTTATGTCTGTGTGGCCCAAAGGCACTGTAACATGCCCCTCATGCAGCCACACATAAAGAGCTATAGTGTGTAGAAGTCCTGACAGACAGACAGACATACACACACACACACACACACACAAAAATTTTTCTTTGTTTTGTTTTTTGGAGACAGGGTTTCTCTATGTAGCCTTGGACGTCCTGGATGTACTCTGTAGACCAGGCTGGCCTCGAACTCACAGAGATCCGCCTGCCTCTGCCTTCTTGAGTGTTGGAATTACAGGGGTGCACCACCGCCCCTGGCTTGTACACACAGTTTTCACACTTGCACCAAGTCTCACACAGGAAGAGCAAACATGCCCCAGACCAAGAGAGAAAGACTTACCCAGACCAGAGAACAGAGACAGAAACAGCCTTATGATCTGAGAACAGTTAAACTTTCTTACAAGTCACTCAAGGCTTGTCTGTCTGCCTGTTCCATTTCTCTCTTCACTTCCTTCCTGCTGGAGCTACAAGAACTGGAACCACTGCCCAAGATCCGACCCAGGCTTCCTACGCTAGGCAGCCTAAAGCAGAGGTAACGGGGAAAGGGCCCAGTTTACCTCCATGGATCCTGGTTCGGCTGGTGCTTCTCCAGTGTGGCTGTCGCTGGTGAGGCCCAAGGGGCCGTGGGCGGCCTGCTTCCTCTCCTCCTTTAAGGCATGCTCCAACAACTTTTTGTTGAGGATCCGGGCCACGTTCTCAGTGAGTGTGTAGCCAGGGGGCGCCGACAAGTCCTGCCTCACTGGTGTGCTCTCTCCCCCATCCTCCCTGCATGCCTCTGAGCCCACCCCTATGGGGCTGGGCGACCTTCCCCTGGAACTGGTGCCCGTTTCCTGGCCCGGACCCAGCTCCTGTCGGGGTTCTGCTGAGCGAGACCGGCTCCCAGCCCGCAGCCCCACAGGACTGTGGTCGATGATGTTGAAGAGGCTGGAGAGGCCGTCGTTGATGGTGGTGTGCACGGGGCTCTCCCTCGTGGTGGTAGAGCGGGCCCAGGCCGACTCGCTGAACCCTTTCTGGGCTATGCCTGGCGAGGTCCTGCTATTTGGCTGGTCAGCTTTTGAGAGGGGCTTTCTCTGAAGTTTGGGGGAACCGTACTTTGGGGAGCAGCAGGTGCGTTCAAACTTGGCCTGTACCTTCTCGATGGCAGGGGCCACCTGTCGGCTCCTAAGGCTTCGGGAAGGAGAAGACACGGGGGTGGTGCCACCTCCGGCCTTTGGCGTGAGACACTTGTGGGGGCTGCTGGTGACGCCGCTGGCACGGAGGGCCTCGGTCTGCAGGCCCACGCTGATTGTCTGGACTGTCTGCGTCCCTGCCGTCCTGGACCCATTGGTCTGGCAGGCCATATCCCTGACTTGTGGCTCCACAGGACTGGAGCAGATGGCATTCCTGACAGAGAAGGCTACCTCCTTCATGTCATCACTCATGTTCTTAGACATGTCTAAGCTGTTCAGTGGGGAGGCAAATCCCAGGGAGGGGCAGACGGGTCTGTCCAGGGGGCGGAGAGACCCCTCCACATAGTCTCGGGGGTGTCTGGGTGGGGTGCAAGGCCACCTGTTGAGCACAGGTTCTGGATGGCCTCCCTTGGCATCTGCCAGGTTCCCTCTTGCTCTGCTCATGGGAAAGGGGCCCTCAGGGTCCACTCTGCTCCTGCCCTCACCCCCAGACACTAGACTGTCGACCCTGCGAATGGCAGGTGGGCTGTGCAGTACATGCACCCCAGACTGCTCCGTGAGGACGTGGCTCCGCAGTGGCTGCTTCTGGCAGTGCTCTGGACTGGTCATGGTGTCTGTAGTCATGGTGACACTTGTGGTCAGGTACCAGGATGAGTCAGGGAAAGGCTCTGTGGTGGCTTCCGGCCCTACCTGCCCCACCTCGGTCCTGTCTGCCCAGAGGTCTGAAGGCCTGCTGGGCCCAGCCCTGTGGGACGTGTAGTCCCAGTTTTTGCTGTTGAACTCCTCAATGTACTTCAGGTCATCAGGAGACAGGGGTGGAGTGACATCCTCCTTGCTGCTGGCAGACGGTGGGCCCTTCTCAGGCAGGAATGGGGAGATATCCATCAGACGCTGGAACTCAGACATACAGGACACAGACACAGCCCTGGGGAGAGAGGTAGAAAAGGAGTCGGCTCCCGGGCTCTGCTAATGCACAAGACAAGCCCATGGAGGTAGCTGCCTCTTAACACTCTTGAGTAACTTAATCTACCCATTCCTCGATACCCGTGTCTTCATTGTTCGCTCTAGAAGTCCCTCACTGGTGAGGCAAAGCAATCGCCGAGCTTTGGCAGCCAAGGCGCTTGTGCGTGGCTGTGGATTCCTCAGTGTTAGCATTTTAATGTCTCGTGTTTTAATCTGACATACGTTTGCTGAATGCTTCCCCATCTGCTCATCCGTCACCCCAGAGGTGGTGGAGTGGCATACTGGACAAGTCAGGAGGTGGCTGGGGTATTTGTGCAGCTTGTCTATGCACCAGGGCAAACAAACGTTCAGAGGCTGGGTGTGACCACCAACCCAGGGGGAGAACCTCTGTTGCCTGGAATCACTCCAGCTGCGGCTGAGGTAGGAGGCAAGCTAGCTAGCAGCTCACCATCACACTAGAGTGGTTTCCCTACCTTTGACACACAAGACTTTATACCTAGGGTTCTAGCTCAGCCCTAGCCATGCCATTAGGGGTCCCAGATCTAGCCACACACGCCTCCTCTACAGGGCCTGTTTATAGCAGCAAGGCCAGGCTGGGGCTCTCCCGGGAATGAGCCTCTCCTCTCAAGTGGTGGCTACACAGAAACAGCAGTGGCAGCCACAACTTGTGCCTCTGGAGTTAGCTGGCTAGAGGGGCTCAGGAGTGAGACAGAGAATGGAGGGGCATGGACCTTAGAAGCAGCCATGTTGACGGAACAAGACCAGGATGCACTGGGAGCACGCTGGCGCGCTTCCCGATGCAAGAAGTATGGTAGGACCCACCACATAGTTAGAACTCAAAGGGCACGTGGCCAGGGGAGGGCTTCGCACGTCCGTGGTTTTGTGTTGGACATTTTGATGCTACTCATAATTTATAATCCCCTAATTGACTGCTTTTGAAATCAACAGAAGCAAGTCAGACTTAGGAACACAGTTACAGTGCAAAAAGGAAACAGAAAGGCAGGAGGCTTGGGCTATCGAAAGCAAACAGCTCAAGGCCTTCACCTGGACCCACAGCGAATGCTGCTGTGAGTGGGCAAAGCAGCTCCAGCGGCAGCTACACTGTGTGGGTTCCCTGTGTCGGACACCAGCTGCCTTCCTGGGTGCTCAGACATGCAAACCACACAAAGAAGACAGAGCAACAGAATCTTTGAAAACTCTGAAGCTCTCCTGCTTACGGATGAAGCAACCTGAGGCCCAAAGCGCTTAGGTCGCAGACCCTCGGGAACAGAGCAGTAAGCGGCATGTGCAAATTGCTTCCAGAGCCCAAACCTACAATCGTCCTTTGCATCACCTGGGGCAAGACCAGAGAAGGGCAGATTGATCCAGCCCCAGCAACCCTGTTGTGTGTGGACAACAGAGACGGCACAGGCTGCAAAGGAGATGTCATTTACGGCCTCCAAGTTCACAGGAAAATAAAGGATGAGAGGAGGTAAAAGTGGCAAACTTCCAGAGAAATAACATGCGATGGAAATGACATGTATCCGCCTACAGAAGGAAGAAACGGCAAAGCCAGAGTGCAGGCTGGCGAGCAGGAAGCTGGTGTGTAACTAGCGTGAGGTTAGCAGGTCAGGTCTATTTTCTTCAGGGATTAAAGCAGGGAAAGACTCTAACAACAAGTCCCCAAACAGCAGGCAATGCTTCATAGGTGGAGAGCTTCTCTGAAGTTCATGAGAAGAAAGTTTTCCATGGACCATTTAACAGCTAGTCTTTTCAAGCACTCCTCTGGACATAGCACACTAAGTTCTTATCATAAAACACATACCAATGTGCATGGCCTTTTTGTTGCTAATACTAAAAACCAGCACATCCACGAAATGAATAATTTAAAAGCAACTATTTACTGTTAAGTTATTTTAAGGGCACTCACAAACGCTGCATCAAAATGGAGGGACTTGAAGAGTAAAAGATTTCTAATTTAGCAATCCATTTTACGTACCTTTGAAGATTTCCCTTGCGACTTTCTTCTTCCTGTAAAAAAGAAATATTTGTGGGAATCAAGACAATTTTCACTTCCTAGGAATCCTAGTGACTTGTTCTGCTCTGGTCCCTTAAGATGTGGTTTAAAATCCTCACTGAGGCCAAAGTGCTAAGACACTGCCCCGAGCCCTTTGAAGCCTAACAGTAAAGCAGCATCCCCAGCATCATGGGAGGGTAGGACCTCTGTAGTCTCCCCAGGGAGGGAGGGGCCTGCCTGAGTTAGAAAACTGCCTAAAGCTTGTTGAGTAAGTGGCTCTCTGGCGTTCCGAGACTCCCTTCTGTGTGGTGTTCAAAGAACTGGCAAGCCTGAGTGAGTCTAAGTCTGAGCGTGTTGGGGCAGGAGTAGAGGGCAATAGAGTGAGTAGAGTTGGGAGACTGATGTCCTCCGGTCCAAATCTTGCCACGGAGGTTGGTGTAGCATCCTTGGGGCCAGGACTCCTGCTTGCCTTTAAACATTCTTAGGATCCAAAGCAGAATAACAGTGATTCCCCTTAAGAGCAGCGAGAGCTGGGCTGGCAAACACTGACACAAATGAAAAGGTTGTCTGTCTACTGAGAAAAGCCTGAAGGGTGCCCTTCCTCATAGACGCCATGCCTCACAGCGGAGTAAAGGTCTGCCTTTGATCCTGTGCCCTCTCTGCTATGAAGGTGAACCACAGAGCCTGCCTGCGGATCCGTGGGCAATCCTACTGATCTGATACACACTGCTGAGAGTGACTTCACTGCTGTGACGGATGTACATGATTGAGCATCCCTTAATCCAAAAACGTGTCATCTGACATACTTCAAAACCTGAAAAACTTTGAGTGCTGCTGACATTTGTTTCACACATGAAAGAAACATATTGAGTAAAAATTACCTTTATGCCATGTGTATAAGGTGTATATGAAACTTAAATGATTTCTGTGTCTGACTTGAGTCCTATCCCCAAGACACCTTATTAGGCATATGTAAATATCCCAAACTCTTTATCAGTTGGAAATCTGAAATCCAATGGTCTCAGCATAGGTACATTCAAGTCATACAATGTCCCCATATTTCGACACTATCTGAGGCAAGTCCCTGTAAGCATGAAGTGTTTGAGAGAACACTATCTAGCACAGCCGCAGTTACCTGGTTCTCATGTAATGATTGCTAGACCAGGGTCCCGCCCTACCCACCCAGTCTCACTATCCCTACACCAGTTTCTCAAAAAGAAACATTGGGGGTGGGGGAGAAGCGATACTGTGTACTGTGCCACGGAAATGTGGTGGTAGTATGACTGTGGGGTGTCTGCCACCTTTGCCGGAATAACCTGACTATAGTGGCTGCCATTTAGTAATGCCCACTAAATGTTAAGAAATTTCTTAATATAGAATTATTTCTCAGTCACTAGTTCTCTAGAATCAAAGAACTGTATTATGATCTCAAGAAAAGTTGAAGATACACATGTTTTCTCTTTTGTATTTTGTTTACCACACCTGTTCTTTAGCATTCTCATGTGACAAAGGACCTTAGTCCAGCATTTCAGCAGGAGTACGGTCAGGTCCACCAAACAAAACCATCACACCACCTTTGGCAAAAGGTCACTTGGCTCGGGGCACAGGTTGTCTGGGGAACTTGCCAAGACGGACTCTGTCAGACACTGGCTGCATTTAATGACAGGCCCCTCCTGCTTTTAGGACCCTTAGGGGACAAACCGAGGCTGACCTCAGCAAGGCAGTTCCTGAGGGGCGGCATATCCTCAGCTTCATCATCCAGGGAAAGTGCATCCAAGTACAGGTTCTCGCTGCCTGAGCACCTGTCCGACTCCTTCAGTTTGGAGAGTGGCCGGTCCTCAAATGGGATGGAGTCAGTGTCTGCATGGGGCCACATGGACGTGGGTCGGGGTGCACGGAGCCCTCCTTGGTGTGGAAAAGGGTGGGCCTCGTCCTCTTTGGGACTGCAGAGGAAACCGCTGCTTCTCCGGGGACTGTTCTCTTTCTGTAACTGAGAGTGTTAAAAATGGAAATAATCAGCCTCCCTTTTCAGTGTGACAATCAACCAGGCTTTCTTCGCTGCGCTGAGGTGCTTGGGTCTATCTGAAAAGACTTGGCTAGAAGCAAATGCATTTACAGTTCGGACCTCAGTTTTAAAATGTCCCACAATATCACAAATGCTTTCTAAAGAAAAGCACGTTTTACTAGGACTACAGAATCTACATTCTTCCTGATGCAAATATTTCTATTTGGGGGCGGGAGGAGTTTTTTGTTGTTTTTTTTTTCATTTTTGTTGTAGTCATATAATTTGTTTATCAATCATCATGCTCATAGGAAATTAGACTTTTATTGTTGTTGTTGTTTAATGGGAACACACATCAGGTTTAGTACCTTCATTTGCAATTACCTCCAGCACTTCAGTTATGCTCTATGGAATAATGCCACAGATGGCAAACTCCTGAGGTGAACTCCATTTTCCTAACTGACCTGAAGCAGATAACAACTTATATATCTAATCTGAGTGATTGACCTGGATTATAGCTGTGCTGTTACAGTGCTAGTGACTTTAACTGCTTGGGAGGGTTAAAACTTAGTCTACTAAAGATCTGGCACGCTGGTTGGCCTAGCCTAGGAGACTGGGGCAGAAATGGGCAAGCACACATCACTCGAGTGAGAAGACAGACAGGAGATGAGGGGTGACAGATAAAGCCGGTGAGAGAGCAGTTAGTTGCCTGGCACATGCCAGGCACTGGTCCAATTTCCAGCACTTCAAGCTGAGGGGCCGGAGCTGTGGATGTGTGGCTTGCTGGTTTGCCAGCAGAAGTAATCTCCCCCAACCGTGGCTCAGCTCAGCGGAGCCTGTGCAGAAGGTGAGTCGGCAGAGAGGCCTGGCAAGTAAAGATCACTGTGCAGATAAACACCTTTCTTCCAGGGGAAGGTCTTGAGCCGGGGTAGTTTATCGGAGAACTACTTAAAATCATAGAGGAATGATGGGATGACCCAGGGGTGTGGCTCATGAATCCTCTTTCATACCACCTCCCTCCCTCCCTCCCTCCCTCCCTCCCTCCCTCCCTCCCTCTCTCTCTCTCTCTCTCTCTCTCTCTCTCTCAACACTTACGGAAAGTGCATTTGAGGCCTGGAGCTATTTTCACCTAGGACTTTCCAATGAGATCTTTACTGGCTGATAAGTACATACTCTGACTTTTCTCTTGAATAAGTACATTATCTAACGACAGAAGTGACATTTGGGTTTCACTGGGAGGAGTGGCCAACTAAAGAGTTCCAGTGGAAGAATTTCTAAAAAATCCCTCAAACCAGACAGATGGTTTTAAAAAGCATCTTACAAGCTGAGCTGCATCTCTGCAACCCAATTTGAGCTTACATCCATGAGCCAGCAGAAGCGTGCCTTGTGAGCCGTCAGGAGGAAGATGAACAGGACAAAAGGACCCTCTAGGAGTTCACAGAAAGCTCTAAACACTCTTTTTAGAAAGATGGGGATGGCAGTAGCAATATCTTAGATGCAGGTCTGCAGCAGGGTCACTGTTAAATCAGGGAATAAACAGTTCACCTCAGGTTCGAGCTCGGCCCCCTCTGCTTTCTCCTCCCTCTCCCTGATAACACATTTCTTTGCAGTTCCCTTAATGATGCTAAATGCTTTACTTAAAAATTATATATATATATATATATATATATATATTTTTTAAAGGAAAGCATTTCATTATATTCCTCTAACGCATGTCAGTGTAGCTGAGTTTCAACACATGATCATCTCCCAAGATATTTTGGGCAAAGAATTAAAATGCAAGAATCACGCTGGGAGCTGCAAATGTGCACCGAGGGTGTGTGTGAAGGAACAACTAAAGAGGAGAGCTATGAACAAACACGTTCTAACTCAGTAAAGTGGGATTTCAAAAATAAACCTGGGCAGCCAGCAGCAGTTTGCACTGGGACTGCTAAGTGTTAGGTTTCCTAAAAGAGAAAAAAAAAAAAAAGCCAGAGCAAGAGCTGGCAGTGCCTGCCGCTGAGATGCCAGAGCGCTACTGTCATAGAATAACGGGTCCTTGAGTCCTTGACAGATAGAGTTTCCAGGGCTGTGCACCTACTGTACTTGCAAACTTGCAGCAGAGTGACATTTAATGCAAAGAGAAAGCTTAACATGTTTGTGTTTCAAATAATCAAGCACAACAAAATCTCCAGAGCGTCACCTTACAACTGTGTGAAAAGAAAAAAGTCGCCCCTTGGACAGGTTTTAGAGGGTGGGCCGGCCGTTCAAGCTCTGAAGGCAGCTCTCTTGAGAAAGCTAGCGAAGGAGGTCAGGCCATCGGTCCTTTCTAGCCCCTAAGCACAAGGATAGCGGCACTCTGTGACTGAGAACTGGGGGCTTTTGCTCAGTCCTTTGGAGAGATCCAGGGTGACACCATGAAAGCTAACCACCCCCAATCAAATGCTGAGATAAGGGCTCCGCCAGGAGAGATGAGACAGGCTTCATGACCTGAGCCACATCCCACGGAGGTCCGTCATACAGACTGCCTCATGTGGGGCAGAAATTATGCGGGACTTTAACAACACTGGACAAGTATGAAGCACATGCTCTGCGAGTGGAAAATGGATTTAGTGCGACTTCTTTGTCCGCATCAAGCTATCACAGCCAAGGTTACACGGCTTCCCGGGGAGTCAAATATCAAGTGGACACTGTGAGGAATATTCGGTTACATTTCTTGTTCCTCTGTGGAATGTGCAGCTAAGACATTAAACTGGCAAGCAACTGGCCGAGTGATGAGACCCTGTGGCCATTTCCACTTGTGCACGCATCCCCGTGGGCATCTGAGCCAGCCTCTTTCGGATAATGCTTACGGCTACTGTCTTGGTTTACAAGTGCGGCAGCGAGGATCCTTGAAGATGCTGAGTGCGTCCACTGTTTCTGAGAGCTGCTGTGTCTGCACCCATGCAGCACCCTTTCACTGTGGACAGCTCTGATGAGCAGAGAAATCCTGCACAGATGCTGGGGTCTCTACAGCACAGGAGTGGGCCCAGGTGGACACCTGAAATGCCGGGCTGCTGCGACGCTGAGGACACAGAAATGCAGCTCAGCTCTTGGTCCTTGTTATCTTTCCCCAGAATAGTCTCAAAGTCGGGTGACAGCCAGCCCTGGGTCACTTCAGGAACTGAGTGTCGTCGGGATGTGTCTGACCAGGTTTTTCTTTGCTGGAAATTCCTCATTCCCCAAAGAGACTGAAGAAGACTGGGGCAGGGTCAACAAGCAATAGTGACTAGGCAAAGGGGATTCCCATAGGCCCAAGATGGGTGTGGCAGGGATGCTCAAGGTGAGCAATCCAAAGCAGTGGCCAGGAGTGAAGGTTCCCTAGCACCAGGCTGCCACTAGTCACCTGTTCTTTCCTGGGAGATGCCTCTTGGAGGAGGGAGAAAGCTTCATGCAACTTACGGGGTCCAGGGAGCAGAGAAAGTTCAAAGATTCCCTGAGTCTTCCCCAAGGTTATGTAAACAGTAACAGTTGTGGAGGAAGAAGACACCAGTCGGCTGAGCTGCCTGCAATTTGCTCCCCAGAGATGCACCCCTCACAAAGCATCGTGCTATGGTGGGCTTTTCGTGAGGTGCTCCAATAAGAGTCCCCAATAAATTCACTGGCGCACTAAACTAGATGTGGGTGGTGTCATTCTCTGGTCTGTAGTCAGAACTCCATCTGGGGCAGAGACATCTGTTCATGTCTCCTAAGAAAAAGTCAAGTTCGGTGTGATAAATTGGTGATCGTTTTATAAAAATACATGCTACTGTTGGCTCTAGATATCCGCCTCAAAGCAGACCCACGCGACAGCACACACGTGCTAGGCACAGTCTGGAAGACGCTTCATGGCACTGTATTTCCATACCCAACAGGAAATGATGACTTTCCTCCTGGTAGTATTTGGAGAATTTTGAAATGGAGCCATATCAAATATTACCAAGGTGACTCATCAGTGATCAAACCCAGAAGAGTCTCCATTCCTTCCGTCTGTAGTGTGCTGTCTTTCTCTCTACAGTTTCCAAGGCAAAGGCTCTGGGTCATTTCTAAACCACTTAATTCACCCATTGTCCCTCCCTATGCAAATTTAAACTTGAATTGACCTTTGCCTGAGCCTTAGCATAGGCACTGTGTCACACACTATTGTAGGAGCACACTTCCCAACAGGCTCTCTATTAACGCAGGCCGAGTGAGTACTGTTTCTAACTGATATTTCTTGAGGTTCTGTGCATTTATGAGAGTGACAGGTGGGAAAGAGGCAAGATATCTGTGGGGTAAAAATCCAGCCAGGGAGGAATTCAAGAACCTCCTGTCAGTGTGATGTGAAAAACTGGATTTGCACATCAGTCTGGGCCTGCTCTGCAGCCGCACAAACTGCACCAGGTGCCTGCGAGGCGGAGAGTGGTGATGCAGGCGGCAGTAACAGCTCCCTTCGTGCTCCCCACGTCCATCTGAGTTTGTTTATCAGAAGATGATGAGCTACCACATCCCTCCCTTGATTCTGGTCCTATCTAATCACAGCTCAGCAATCCTCACAGCAGGCGCAGTCACCAGGAAACAGAGGCTTCTAACTCAATTTGGTAATTACTTCACTAATGGTAACAAGTCCATTCAGGCTGCAGCCACCGCCATGACCACATCTTCCGAGGCAATTCTAGGCGTTCTTTGACTCTGGAGCACAAATCAATGGAGACAACCCCAAATAACCTCCCCTTTCAAGTTTAATCTTCGGATCCCTCTGGAGGGTCACTTCCCAGGCCCTGCACACAAAGGCAAGTCGCCTACAAACTGCAATGAAAGGTATGTGTGATGTTAGGTTGTGATCATTAACCTTAATTGTCAGCTTCACCAGATTGAGAAATACCTACATTAAGTAAGGCTGACCTGGGTGTGCCTGCGGAAGCCTTTCAATGAATTACATCCTGGGGGCTCTGACCTCATAAAGGAATTAATTCCTAGGGGTGAATTCATGGTTGATGGGAGCATTATTGGGAGGCAGTAGAAGAGGAGGGGGTCTGGCTACAGCTTGCCCAATTCTTCTGATCTTTCTCTGTGCCTCCTGTCCACCAGGAGATGACGTACCTCCTCTACCATGAGCTCCAGGCCCCATGTACCACCCAAGCACACAGCACCAAGCAGTCACTGACCGCCCCAGAGCTAACCACACCCTTTTTATGTTGTCCTCACGGGTCTTCTGGTCACGGGTATACAAAGTAACGCCTCACACATCTCACTTCCTCTGGTTGCCCTCGATAGAAAGCGGATGACAGCAGCAAGGTCCCTGCTCTGCGTTCCTGGCTCCCAGGGCTGTGCGCACAGCTGCTGCTGCTCGCGCTCTGAGGCTGGGGCTCACCCACCTGCTCCACCTGCCACAGGAGCTCCTCCTTCTGTCGTCCCCACTCCTGCCGCTCGCTGTCCAGACGCTCCAGCAGCTCCACCTTCTCTCGGTTCCAGTTCTTCTCTCGGAGGTGGAGCTGCCAGCGCAGGTCCATGACCAGGCCGTGGCTGTCAGCCAGCAGCTTCTGGTGTGCTTCTCTCTCCTTTTTCAGGGCACCTTTGCCCTCAGAGGAGTCCAGCTCTCCCAGGCTCTTCTCGGTCTTCTCCTCCAGCTGCAAGAAGAAAAGACATAGGAACACCCTTTCTGGAAGTCGGGCGTTGGAGGGAGAAAGAAAGCTCAGTATATCTACACATGATTTCCAGGATGAATACTTAAGCCAAGCTGGACTAATGGTGTGGGAAAACAAAGCTAATTTTTTTCCTGTTTGTTTGAATATGAGACAGGGTTTCTCTGTAGAACAGCTCTGGCTGTCCTGGGACTCGCTCTATATACCAGGCTGGCCTCAAACTCCCAAAGATCAGCCTGTCTCTGCTTCCCAAGTGCTGGGATTAAAGGCATACACCTCCACTGCCTGGCTAGAAATTTCATTTTTTAAAGCTGGAAATAAAAAAACAAAAATGCAAAATCTCAGAGATTATTGGGCACAGCTCTTACAGACTCCTTCTTAGCTCTGTCCCCCAGACTAAATCACTCTGTCTCCTGCCTCTACAACTCCTTGAAGGCGGTACCATGCCTGGTCCAATATTCTTGGCCCCTATATGAGACAACCATGGAACCTGATATTCTTTAGTAAGTGTTTGTCAAATACCTGGAGGTTAAATATCTAAAGCAAAGATAATATTTTACATCTATATGGCCAAACTGGTAGAAGCCAGAGAGAAAAAACATGCACACAGAGGCACGAGGGCTCGCATGCAGGTCTTCCTTCCTCTGGGTACCCATGATGCATCCTGTTTTTCTAAGTGTTCTTGGTTCCTAGAAGCACTGATCCCTGCACATGATGTTCAAGGATTACATAAGACTTCTCATCAGAAACCATGCAAGCCAGGTAACGACAGGTACCTCTTAATGGCTGAGGCAAAAAAAAAAAAAAAAAAAAATCAAACTGGATAAATACGCTGTTAGTTCCTGTCAAGTTGACACAACCCTAAACAGATCTGGGAAGAGGAAGTCTTAATTAAGAAAATGCGTCCATAAGACTGGCCTGTAGGCAAGTCTGTGTGGTATGGCCTTAATTGATAATTGATTGGGGAGGGCCCAGAACATTATTGGTGGGTGGTGCTGTCCCTGGCTGATGGGCCTGGGTTTTTGTTGTTGTTTTTTTAAAGCGGGCTGAGCAAGCCACGAGAAGCAAGCCAGTAAGCAGTGCCTGTCCATGGCTTTAGTTCCGGTCCCCAGATTCCTGCCTTGAGTTTCTGCCATGACTTCCTTCAGTGATGGACAGTGATATGGAAGTATAGGCTGAAATGAACTATTTCCTCCCTAAGTTGCTTTTGTTTATGGCGTTTTATCAGAGAAGTCGAAACCTAACTACAACAATAAAACTCTAAATTTCAAAACTGAAGGAGAAACCCTTTCTTTCACAGAGAAATGAAAGCACACAATAAAAACAGAAACAACCCTTGCCAGCAGACTGCCCTTCCGGGCAGTCAGAAAGCATATGGATCAGTACTTTGATCTATCAAAAAAATTGTACAATGGAAGTAGCAGAAATAAATATAAAACTTATTTCTTCACTTTAATTGAGTTTAACATCACTTATTGTCTGAAGCAAAACCAGATGTGATACTTTTATATTTAGAACGCATACAGACATAAACAGTGATGCCACAGAGGATAGCCTTTGGATAAAGTATGTGCTGGTCAAAGATGGCTACCCAGCATGTGGAGGTGCTCAACAACCCCGAGGTATGTTGGTTAGTTTTTACAGTCACCCAAGGAAGAGGGAGCCTCAACTGAGGAACTGCCTCCATCAGGTTGGCCTGTGGGCATAAGAATATTCCGAGTGCCTCGCTACTTGGACCAGGTTGGTATAGCTTCACTCAGTAGAAGAGAAAAGTTGTGTCTTGCTATGTTTCCCCCACACTAGAGATGCAGCCACTGGCCTCACGAATGCTAGGCAGGTAGGTGCCTTTATTTTGAAACTGATACCACTTTTTTACCAAGTGGTGAAAAACAGACTTAGCATTTCCCCTGCCTCAGCTTTCCGACAGGCAATGTGCCACCAAGCCCAGCTAAACAAAGACCATCCCATTTGCTGCTGGATCCTGGTTATTTAGAGCAAGGCTTAGTTTGGGAGAAAACAAAACCAAAACCAAACAGAGATTTGAGCTCTATTGAAAATACCTAGGTTTTTGTTTCATATTTAAAAAGAAGAGTGTCAAGGGAGGGTCGAAAGCCATAGCATGAGCTGCCCCTCACGGATCTGGGCAGCGCGTGTTGAAGAAACTTCCTAAACAGTTGGGGCAGGAGGTGAAGGCTGTGGTACCGCCTGGCTTCTGAACCTGAGGTATAAGCTCATTTCCTGACAGGAAGTCCCTCTTCTCCCTGAGGCTTTGCTTGCAGCCAGCACGCGGAGATGTCTGAACGTGGCTCGCATCAACAGTGACGTCTTCCTTCTCTGCACACATCCCCTGCACCTGTGATCCCTCTAGAGGCTTTAGCGGCAGCTCCTGCAACAGCACCCTTGCACATCTCTCCCAGTGGCTCATGGCTGCACCAGCTCCTAAAGACTTGGCCTGGAAGCCTCTGTTCCTGACTCTACACGTACATAGTTCCCGACTATGAGCCCCAAACCTGAAGCCAGAGGCCAGGGTGGGCGGGCTTGTGGGATCTGATGGCTGACGGCCACAGTGGGGCACAGCATCAGCGGCAGCAAACAGGTGAACCTGGAGGTACCTAAGTCCATGCAACACAACAGGTGAACTTGAGGGGTACCTGGGGGGGGCAGGTTCTGGGGTCAGTGGTAATGCAGACAAACATAACAGGTATCAGGGACACCTGGAGGCTGTGTGGTCTGCCAGTGAACTTGAGGAGTCCTAGGAGAGCTGTTTCCTTTGAATTGATGGGCCCTTTTCATCTTTTATCATAACTGAGGCTATCTGTTTGTAAGATATCTCCTTTGTGGGGAACTTTTTCCTTTCACAACTGAGCCAATTCATATAAAATTTTAATTACCTTATAGTTTGCCTCACAACAAAGGCTAGAAAATAAATGGCCAACAACACAAAGACCCTGTTCCCGCCTTATCACCTGGAAGCACCTCAGAGCAGCAGACGCTGTGTGGGAGACACCCTGAGCTAAGCAAAGGCTGCTCCCTCTGGCCTGAGCCACACCCCACAGGCTGCACTGTCACTCCTCTCTGGAGGTGGGTAGGACAAGTGGGCTCCTCCCCATCCTAGCATGGACTCAGATCTGAGGCAAGCTGCCCCTTATGGGCCTCAGTTTCCTCGGTATAAAAAGGAAATTGGATTTGACAAGGCTTCCAAGCCGTGAGTGGAAGCTATTCTCAATATTCTGAAGATTCTAAAGGGCAGCTGGTCACACGTCCCCTTTTTCATAGGTCACATGACCACAGTCTGAAGACAGCACAGGGGATGCATATTTATCTCAGCACTTGGGAGTCTGTGAGGCCAGCCTGGTCTACAAGGCAAAATCCAGTCCAGCCAGGGCTAAAATGTGAGATGCTGTCTCAAAAGAAAAGAAAAGAAAAGAAAAAGTCTGCTCTGCTTTTTGTGGTCCAGAACGGTCAGCCTCACATAGAGACATCTCCACACGGTGACAGCTTCACACTGCCATTCCTCCATGGGGCCCCTCCATGGCTGTGTTTAGTGCCGAGGGGGAGGGGCCAAGCAACACAACGGAATGTCTCCCTGGGGAGGAGACTAGTGCGAGCAGAGGGGCTGGGGTGGTGCAGCGCTTCCTCAGGGCCTCGGCTGCTCCGGGGCTGCCCTGGAGAGCCCACCTGTGGCTCTGACCCACCCGTCCTGGCGAGGGGAGAGGGGGACAGATGCACTGTTCAGGAGGGAGGTGGGACAAAGGGCGGGTACCTGTTCCAGGCGGCACTTGAGCACAGCCCACTCCACATCCCAAGCAGCCTTGTCGCTGGCATACTGCTGCTGCAGGCGCAGCCGGGCATGTTCGTCCTCACGCAGCTCGGAACGGAAGTCCTCCAGCAGGGCCCTGAGGGCCCTGAACAGCTGCTGATTCTCCGCCACCTGTGGGGAGAGAGCCAGCTTAGCCTACTGATGGGTGTCTCCTGGAGGCAGAGGGGCTCAGGCAGCAGAGGCTGGAGAACCTGCCAGGGTCGATGCACGAAGGCACAATCACTGAGTAATGGTGGGATGGTCAGCAGCCAGAGGCCTTCTCACGACAAGGCCCTGAGCAGCTCTCTTCAGAGGCTGGACCACGGGTTGGTGCTCTGGACCCTGAAGGTTAGAACCAATAGGTTGCCAAAAGCCACAGGGAGCCCCCGAAGCCAGGCTGTCAGGACACTTTGTGGGACTTGAGACAGCCAAGGGCTCTGAGTTGGGCTGGGCACTGTGTCACACCGTCACTCCAGTGCTAGATACTGAAGTAATCGCTGAGAGCGATTACTAGTGGCTGTCAGAGACACAGGGTGGCTGCCCTTTGACTTAAGCTTACTAAGAGACTGTTAACAGTGACAAGCAAGGCGGGGTGGGGAGGGGAGCTTCTGAGAGTTCCTAATTAAAGCCGGAGGCGAAACACACAATTTACTTACACAGGGTTTGCCAATCCCAAGATTGAACTGTTACTTCATTACGGTCTGTGTTTCACATAAAGGCTACTAGGCTTTCCAGGCCATGCCCACCCTTTGAAGGCATGCTTTAAAATTCCGATTTCTGTTTTAGTGTGTGCTGGCATGGGCATTATATATCACAAAGTCTGGCACAGGACTGAGGAGGCTAAGACAGGGAGGTTGCAAGTTCCATGCTATCCTGGGCTGCACAGTGAGAATTTGTCTCTTACTAACTGGAGAGGAGAAAGGAAAATAAAGGAGGGGAAGGTTTGTCTAAACTGAATACTCCTAAGTCCATTATAGCTCTTTGATAATATGGGCAGCCATGACCCCAGTTAGACAAAAAGCAGCGAGTCCATGAATCCTTGACTGGATGTTCTCAGGGTGCTCTTGGTTTTGTTTACTCAGGAAAGCACAAGGAACTAAAACCTAAATCCTGCCTCAAGCATCTAAGCTCTACCTCAGGACATCAGGGGCTCACCCCCGCAGGCTCACACAATAGCTCTGTGTGGTGGTTTGAATAGGTATGGCTCCCATAGACTTATGTGTTTGAATGCTTGCCCATAGCAAGTGGCACTGTTAAGAGGTGTGGCCTTGTTGGAGGAAGTGTGTCCCTGTGGCGGCTGTCTTTTAAATTATATATGCTCAAGCTACACCCAGTGTGGCATACAATCTCTCCTAGCAGCCTTCCCATCAAGACATAGAATTTTGAGCTCCTTCAGCACTGTGTCTGCCTGCATGCCTCTGTGGTTCCCACCGTGATGATAATGGACCGAACCTGTGGAACTGTAATCCAGCCCCAATTAAATGGTCTTCTTTATATAAGTTGTCATGGTGTCTCTTCACAGCAATAAAACCCTCACTAAGACAGCAGTTGGTACCAGGGACTGGGTTGTTGCTGTGATAGGCCCAATCATGCTTTTGTTTGGAGGGATGTGAATATGGGGACTTTAGATTAGGAAAGCATTGGAATGCTTCAAGCAAGGCTTTACTGGGTCATCCTAGTAGAAGCATGAAAGACAGTAGTGCTGAGGGTGATTTGAACTGTGGAGGCTCAGCTCAAGAGGTTTCAGAGAAGAATTTTAGTATGTCGCCTAGAGAATGTTGCTGTGAGATTTTGGTGATGACTGTGGCTGGTTTTTTACCTTGTCCAAAGCGTCTGAGGCTAAGGTGAAGAGGTTTAACTGAGTTGCACAAGTAAAAGTCTCAAAAGAGCCTACAATAGACTCTGTCCTGTTGTTTATGCTGGTGAAGACCATTTTGATGAAACTGATGAGCAAGGGCAAATATTAACTGTACGGCTCAAGGATTAAGGAGGCACCAGGAAGTAGAATGGAAATAAATCCTGTGTTCAGAGAGATACACGGATTAAAGACAGCAAATGGAATCAAGGGAGTAGTGACCTCAAGGCAGGAGCCCAACCAGCTAAGCTTCCATCTGTGAAAAGGAATTAAAAAAACCTTAGTTAATTCCCTCACTCCGGAGACAGAGGCAAGGAGATTTCTGAGTTCAAGGCCAGTCTGGTCTACAGAGCAAGTTCCAGGACAGCCGAGCTTAGGCAATGAAGGAAACACTGAAAGCTGAAAGGGTGTAACTAATTGAACAAGGTGGTCACGTTCCAGCCCCAGCAAGCAGCAGAATTTGGCAGCTTTGGCAATGTGGTTCTGGATAGAAGAAAGACGCTTACAGCATCTCCTTTTGCGACTAAGGAACGGTGCTGAGGCCAGGTATGTGGCCTGTATGGAGGCCTACACAGGCCACAGTTTGACCCCTTCACGGGATGTCAGAGATGCCACAGCTGTGGGATGACAGCCGTGAGAGAGCTGCTGCAGGAAGCTGCTAACGGGGAGTGGAGCCAGCCCGAGAGAAAGAAGTGTGTTTAAGTCAAGAGAGCTAAAAGGAGTTGGAGATCTGAAGAGCATCTTGACATCAGACATGGAGATATGAAGTTTGGAGCTTACTCGGCTGTGTTTTTGGTCTTGCTTTGGTTCGGCTTTTCCTCACTGTGCTCCACTCCCTATGTTTTGGAAGGGTAATATATATCATTACCATTATGGCATTATATGTTGGAAGCATGTGATCTGTTTTTTGATTTTGATTTAATAGAGGATTACAGTTAAGAGATTGCATGAATCTCAGAAGAGACTTTAATCTTAACATTGTTGAGACTATGATAGACTATAGGGACTTTTGAAGTTGGACTAAATGGATTTTGCATTATGTTATGGCTATAAGCCTGTATGACCAAGGAGTGTAACTTGGTGGTGTGAATAGGTATAGATGGCCCGGATAGACTGATGTGTTTGAATGCTTGGCCCATACAGAAAGGCACTATTAGGAGGTGTGGCCTTGTTGGAGTAGGTGTGGTCTTCTTAGAGGACGTGTGTCACCGTGGTAGCAGGCTTTGAGGTCTCCCGTGCTCTAGCTATACCCATTGTGGAACAGCCTCTTCTTGCTGCCTCTGGATCAAGATGTAGAATTCCCTTCTCCAGCAAGCACTATGCCTGCCTGCACGCTGCCATGTCCCCCACCATGACGATAATGGACTATACCTCTGAAATTGTAAGCCAGCCCCAATTAAATGTTTTCCTTTAAGCGTTGCCTTGGTCATGGTTTTCTTCACGGCAATAAAATCCTAACTAAGATACTCTGGTACTCAGGATACTCAGCCACTGCTCTTTTCAGCCAGCTACACAGGCCCCACTCAGATTCTACACAGAAGACCCCTTCCCACTCAAGGGTCTATGGTCATCTATCATGGGCCACACATGGCTCAGGATGGGCTATGAATGTAGACCAACACACAACATCAAACTCACTGAGAACACTAATAAATGCTATTGTATGGTCACAAGGTGTGAATGCCATAGGTGACAGCATTGTGTCGCACGGTCATACCTACAGATTGTGCAAATGTAAATTATGAGAACAGTTGAATAAGAAGAGGTGCTGCAACAGTCCTTCCAGAAATGTACATCTTCAGAGAGGTGCAGGGATGGCTCAGGGGTAGGGCAATGGTGCTCTTCCAGGGTTTGAGTCCCACCACCCAACAGTGGCTTATAGCCCTGAGCTCCACTCCAGAGATCCAATGCTCTATTCTGGTCTCTGTAGGCACTACACACACACAGTGCAGCCAAATTACCCATCAACATGAGAAAGAGAACTACACATTTTCACATGTCATTTTCCAGAAAATCCTACGTGAATATGATTTTTCTTTCTTATGTCCTATGAAATGTATTTTCATCTTTAGATCTTTAAAAATCACTACCTTTCAGCAGTACAGTAGCAGCACATACCTTTAATCCCAGCACTCAGGAGGCAGAAGAAGGCAGATCTATGAGTTCCAGGCCAGCCTGGTATATAGAGTAAGTTTAAGGACAGCCAAGGCTATACAGAGAAACCCTGTCTCAAAAAAGAAAAAAAAAAAGTCACTACCTTTTGAATCAAATGTAAATCAAATGTAAGTGTAAAATAACCATAATAATTTTGACCTAGCCTTGGGGATAGTCAGTTATCCTATATACATGGAAGAGAAAGCAGTGAACCATGAAACACATTCTTACATGTGCTCAACAGTTTTCCATGAATCTCAGGTCGTAAAGGCTCAGCCAGTGATGGCTCAGAATCTGAGCTTTACAGCCTTTTTTGCAGATTGGAATTTTACTTTCTCTGGAAGCAAAGCTGGCACTTTTTTGGCATTAGCAGACGCTGGATCCAATAAAATTAAGCCTTAATGTTTCTATGCACATTTGGGTCCAAGTCATCAATGTAATCTCCTATGAAGCCCAGGACAGTTTTTGTTAGCATAGAATGAGCTACAATACTGCTCTGGGGTGAAGGAGGCCAGTGAGAACAAGCAAGCCCAGCAAATCAATGTGACTGCCACTTGTTACTATAATCCCCCAGGAGCCCCGTGTTGGGTGGCAGGAAGCCAGAGAAGCTTCTGCCATGAACATGCAACATCTATGTCAACATTTCCGGAGACCCTCATGCCATGGATATTCATGGTTCTTCTAAATGGTTTTGATGAACAGACATAAGTCCAGTAATGATAGTCACTATTACTTACTAGTTATCTTTTTAAATTGTATGTGTATGTATGCTGAGCCTACATATATGTTGATGAACCACATGCATAGTTAACAGATGGTTCTAGGCCACCATGTGGGTACCGGGAATCAAACCTGGGTCCTACCCATCAAGTCATCTCTCTATCCCCTACCTATCATTTCTTATGGGCCAAGCTGTGTGCTAACTCACTCATCTGTATGACATTATATTTCCTATCAATCTTGATGCACTTTATAGAGGAAGAACTAAAGCTTTTAGCACACATGTGTGCCAAGTCCCACTCTTGAACAAAACTTAGGCCCACCTCCACCAACTACAGACAGCCCAAGCCAGAAACATTTAAAACTTCACACTGCACAACTTCACAGTTCTTTTCATTTTGGAAGAAGCCATCCTATCCTTGAGAAACTGTTATCAATTTTCTCAGGTCTTTCCTCATGCCTCTTGCTGGAATAAGTTTCAGGGTGAAGAGATGAGCCAATGTACAAGGCAAATCCATCAACAACAAGAGGGTCTGTGAGTTCAAGGCTAGCCAGAGCCACTTAATGACGACTCTGGTCCATAGATTTCTTGATCCACAAAGCCATTTGGACACAAGAGCTGTTTGAACTTTTCATGCCAGAGCCCAATACTTTTCAGTACAGGTAAGTTTTAACCCAGACAAAACAAAATCAAACAAAACCACACATGGCTTTCCAATTTCTTCAGACTGGATGTTTGATACCAAGGGCTTTACTATTTCCTGTTCCTTAATTTAAGGGCATCCCAGTCTTTCATAGCACATCTCTCTTGGGTGGGGCATTTTAAAATCCAAAATTGAAGTCTATGCTCTTGGATCATGCTTTATGACAGGTTCAAGGTTGCCCTTCAGTCACCCAGACTGCCTTGCAAGCCTGTGGTTCTATTCATGGCAAGTGAAGCAGAAGTGTGGCTAGGGTATATACCAAGACACTTGTAGTGCAATGCCAGCCATTTTTTTCAGAACCCGAGACTTCTGAGACATAGGCATCACATAAAATTGCAACTGTGTAAAGAGTGATTAATGTGAAGAGGCAAGTGCTCCCGGGCTTACCTCTGAGCCATTACCTTTGGAAACAGGCTTAATCTAAAGGTGAATGGGATGCAATGACCTGCCCCTGTGGGGTGATTCAAAAAATGACAGTCACAACAGAGGCACTGGCCTCTGTCTCCTATTTATTTCAGCTATTCCCACGGGACGGAGGGTTCTGCAACGTTGAGGGTGCTGTCCTGATTGCCTGACCCATGCATGGCTAGTTCCTATTTGACAAAGATGAGAAAGGAGCTTACGTGGCATTCAGTAAAGGCAAATGAATCAATTCCAGGCAGTCCTGTCTATTGGCAGGAAACCCCAAACACGACCTTAAAATGACAGGTCTGAATATCAGCAACATTTTCCTAAATAAGCCATTTGTCACTCCTGCCTTTGTTGTTACACTGAGATTAAATTCAACATTTCTCTCCAAAGCTGTTATCTTTCTGCCGATAAAAGAGAATGGGCCACTGAAGGCTGGCCTAAGTATAATATAAGGTCCGAGCTTCCATGAGTGATAGTCACTGTCATCTGCCTTCTGGCTGGGACAGGGGCTCATGACCAGGAAGGAGGGCTCTCTACCTACAGTCTGAATCCCCTCTGCAAGGACTCTGATTCAGCTAATGACTAATAACTCACTAGGTATAACCTGAGCTGAGAAATCAAGACAAGTCAGAAGAAAACAGAACCACTGTTCAGAGAGCTCTAGCATGCACACACACACACACACACACACACACACTTTGTGGAAGGTATGTTATAAACTACTGCGTGGGAAGGAGGCTGAGGACGTTGAGAGAATCCATGTACTAAGTACCTGTGAACCTTTACCTGTGTGGAGACAATAGCAGCAAAGACGCAACAGAGACTGGCTGTGTGTGACCATATGCTCTAGTCTCATTTGCTGTAGTCTTGCTCCTAGGGAAACTACAGAAGCTGCAGGGTCTAAAGAACACCCCAGGCATAGTGCACAAAGGCAAAATGCAAACACTATCTAGGCACAAGTGGGGGGCTTTCAAAAGAATTAATTTTTTGGAGTGAGCAGAGACTGAATCCAGGGCTTTGTGCATTCCAGGCAAATGCTCTACTTCTGAACTACATTGGCATCCTGTCATTGAAGTTTGATTGCTTTTTAATAATTTTTATTTCGTTTTATGTGCTTTGGTGTCTTGCCTGCATGTATGTCTATATGAGGATGTCAGATACCCCAGAAGTGGAGTCGCAGATGGTTGTGAGCTGCCACATGGTTGCTGGGAACTGAACCGGGACCCTCTGGAAGGGCAACTAGTGCTCTTAACCTCTGAGTCATCCCTCCAGCTCTTGTTTGTTTTTTGAGACAAGGTTTTGCTATGAGGCTCAGGTTGCCCTCTAGCTTGAAATTTCATGAGTCTTAAGATCATATATGTATCATATCTACGGGGAAAAAAAAAAAAAGAGAACAGAATGATGGTTCATAGTTCTGACATGCTGTTTTCATCTATAAGAAGTGTTCTTTCAAGCTGTTTCTATATCTTGGGAAAAACAAACAACAGCTAGAAAGCAAGGCTTCAAATACTAGAGTTAGTCAAAGCCTATTAGCTCAGAGTTAGGCCAGCTCTGAGGCAGCCCCTTAAGGCTGGACTGGGGATGAAAGACTCCAGCAGCAGGGTGAATAAAATTGTAGAGCTCAATGTGAAATCACATTTCTTAAGCTATTGCTGTGAATCTTACCTTTGGCATTCTACCTTCACAGTATAAATTTTGTCATATCTCTGAATGTCAGAGTAACTTTCCTTTAATTAATTATTCTAATGCCAGCAGAACGAGCTGTTTTCTCCCTAACTGTCCAAGCCACCCCCTTTGCTTTGCCACATGACCACAGGATCTCAATTCTGGCAATGTGAATCGCCTGTGTTTCAGTCCTCCGTTTCAGAGATTACTAAGCAGTGCAAAATGCATAACCAGCCTTGGGAATGCTGGCATCCCATGGCCATGGGGCAGCCAACAGCGGAAAGCCAGTGTGAACTATACAGCTGGTTCTCCCTGCTCTCAGCTTCAGCTTATCTGAGCACCAAGGAAAATGAAAGCGCACACAGGGTTTGGGAGCAGGCTGACTGGCGTGGGACTGGGTGACTGGACACAGGGAAGCCGGGAGCATCGCTTGCCATTCTGATAAAACTTGCTTCTGACCTGTACTCAATGTTGAATGGAAACATGAAATATTTTTTAACTTCTCTGGACATGACAAAATGTTGCCACCTATGGTGTTCCACTGTGAGAATCGCAGCAAAACACAAATCAAAGTTGAAGGGAGGGGGAGGTATTGGTGGTAAATTTTGTTACTTGCTCATTTATCCTTGGGAAAGCCGTTTGGCCATGTTTCCCATGCTGCTGAGGTTCCTGGGGCTTTCAAGGGGCCACGGTTCTGCACAGAAGCGTTTTAAAACACTTGCAGCGGCTCTTGCATCCCGGCTGCCTGGTTAATAACCATACCACTCCCAGAGAGTCGAGTCTCCTAATGGAGAATGTTCGCTCTCATGAGCCAGCTGTCGCTTACAGTAGAGCTCATTAATCTCCTGCCCTCACCCGAATGCCACTGTGGGCACATTTGCTTTCACTACCGCAGGCTGGTGGATCCAGTGAGATGCAGACCTGAATCTGACATGCGCACTCCCCACCCACCGGTCCTCCAGCAAGCACACTGTATGCAGTGGAAATTCACATGGCTGTCCTACTTTTAAGAGTAAGCACAGAAGGCAAGGGGAGATAAACATTCAAACACACTGATGGGAGGTTCCGGCTGAGTGACTTTACATTATTTTTCACCCCAAGGGTAATAGTTTCCATGACTATTTAGAAAACCAGATGTGTTACATCTCTTCCCCCTTTTAGAGCGTTTCTATGCACTCTTGGGAAATGCTCACCACACAGTCTTAGCACTGGCAGGTTTCTGTGTAAGTATTGGTTGGAGCCAATCACAGACACTTCAGACAACTGACAATACCTCTTTTCAAACCAATAAAATGCCTACATTTTAAAGCTTTATTCATAATTTGTAACGTTCTAGTTTCTAACCAGAGTGCTGCTGGAAAACTTATTCCATGACCTCAAATCTCCCCAGGGATTCCGGCACATTGACGCACTTCCTGATGACTGTGAGGAGAGGCTCCTTTGAAAGTTATTATCTCCGTCCTGAGTCACACTGCTCAGAGAAAATGAAGGTGGGTGGGGTACAGACAACTGTTCTGATTTGTGTATGAAGAGAAAGTGGTGGGAGAGACCCCACATATCCCTTAGCCTGCGCTCCAAATAGCACCACTAGCCCTGTTTTCTCCTTGGAATCTGCACTGACGTCCTGCTGACAGCCATTTCCCACTTGATACACACAACTGGGCAGAGAGGACAGGTGAAGATGGAGAGGCAGCTGCAAAGGGCACTGCAGGGGTCATCCAGAATGCCTGTGGCTGGAAGGCAGGGCTGTGCCCAGTGCCCACACCTGCACCCTTCACCCAGCAAGCAGGCAGCCAGGGTGGGGACCCCAGGCTTTCTGTTGGGACCCTCCGGGAAGCCAAGGAGGCTCAGAAAGTACTCAGAGATCTCTTGGGATCGCAAGTCTCCAAATGAAATACAGACGCCACTTTGTTATAGAAATGCAAAATAAACAAAAATAATGTTTATGTGGGTTTGGAAGGAGCTTGTTTTCAGGGTTTCTGTCTGTGGTGCTCAGTGACACTAAACATTTAATAATATTTAATCCTCATTCCTCTTTATATTCACTGTGATTTTTTTTCCCAAAATATCACCATGCCTTTTCATTTGGGTATGTGTTTCAAGTGGTCAAAGAGAAACTCCAAATACTTCATGCACAATAGGAAACTAAACAAATACTTCTAGATGTTTTTCCTCGTAAACTATGTTACTAATGCAGTGCTGTTGGCAATGACTATTCTGTTAAATAGTAACAGAATAGTTGCTACCTTAAAGGTAGCAAAGTTACTACCTCACTACAATGAAGTCAAATATTCGTTCTTTTTAGAGTCTGTCTATTGAATTTCTTCTTTCTGAGACCAATTTTCTGGATCCAAGAGGTCACATACGCAATAGAGCTGATCTCACTATGGTCCTAAGTTATGGTTAACCAAGACTGAATGGGCTGATACTGGAGTGAAAGAGCATGACAGCTAGTAACATTCTAGCCACCAACACTCTCTCCCTAATACCTACAGGTATTCAGAGTCAGTTGAGGACTTTTCTGCACCAGGAACATCAGCATTTGAAATAAGATGATACATACTTCAGCATTTGGAATAAGATGATGCATACATACAATAGGATGGTACATACAGACTCCCTTCTGGGTGTAGAGAATGCTGGGCTGAAAGTGAGGCACCCACCTGCCTGTTGAGCGGTCCCCCATCTGCAGCCGGCAGCCGTGATCCACGTTCGCTCATCTGTCCCGGGGAGTGTGGGGCATGGTCTCCCAGGGGAAGGCCGCAGCTTCTGTCGGAATCCTCTTGGTCGGCTCTGTCTGTCTGGTGACTGTCCTGGACTTCAAGCTCAGCAAGCCCATGCGCACTGTCTCGATGTTCGCTCTGAAACTGGCAGACACGAGGATCAAAACTTCGCCTGTGTTCTTCTGTTCTACAGACCAACTTTTCACCTGACTCACGAGACTGTCAAGAAGAGCCTTCAACTCGTGGTCTCCCACAAGCCTCCTCCTCACACTGGAGCACTGTGTGTGGCCTGAGCCAGTGAGCGCGTACCTTCTCAGTCTTCTCCCTAAGAGGCTCATCTCACCTACTGCGCTTCTTTCATTTAAGCAGCACGGGACAGATGCTCATTTTATTAGAAAAGATTAATGAAAAGTTTCTCTTTTTTTTTGTAAATTATGATTGCTTTTGCTCACAGTGGCAGTTTTATAAATGAGAGGGGGAGAAGGAATTCTAATATGCTGATCAACAAGAAACCTCACAGCCACAGGGTAACTTGGGATGACATATGCTGTTCACTGGAGTTGAAAGTACGATAAAGGCCTCAACAGCTCAGAGGGGCCCAAGTTCCCACAGTGCGGGAGCAGCTGAGTAAGTAGCTTGTGTGGCTGCACAGGCCGCCCAGAAAGCAAACCTTGGGGGTCAGGACATGCAAAGCCACAGGGCACTCAATGGGCAGTAAAAAGTGGGTCACTGCCAAGTACAGTGGCTCATATCTGCAAATCTCAGCAACTAGCAGGCTGAGGTATAAGAATCTTGAGTTCAAGACTAGCCTAGGCTACATACGAAGATCCTGTTTCAAAACCAAAAACCTGAGGGGCAGAATGGATGGTTCAGAGGCTAAGAGTATGTTCTGCTTTTGCAAAGAGGGACCTGGGTTTAGTTCCCAGCACCCACGTGGTGACTCACAATTGTCTTGTAACTCCAGTACAGGGGGATCCAACACCCACTTCTGGGTGCTGCCGGCACCAGGCACACACATGCCTATAGACATGTGTCTACACAAGACATTCATATACCAAACCAACAAAAACTACACAGAAGGCAACAAACCTGCTCTCTAAATCTAGGAACTAAGACACATGGGGTAAACATATACAAATGTCAGAGGTGACAAAGGGACCTGTGTGAGGCTTAGAAGGAACCCATATGAAGCTGGAGAAATTGGCTTCAGCGTGTGAGAACTGTAAGGACAGGAAACATTTGTACATGGGCTTTTATAAACCAGTGAGCTTGAATGAGACCGTGAAGACCCCAGGGTGATTGATGACTTTAAAGATTCACACCCATCCACAACAAAGGGGATGTGAGCAAAACTGTTCCAGGATGGAATTAAAGACGGGGATGTTCTTAGAACCAATCCCGGGTACAGAACTCAGCTTGTTTTCATGCACACCTGGACAGACCGTTCTGTTTCTGTGGCTTGGGTCAATATTGGAAGATAAATAAAAAGCAAGAAGATACAGTGGGTGAGACAGTGGTGTGTGGGTACCAAGCATAAAACAGATGCAAATTAAGTGGTCTGCATGGGTGGGCGGCGTTACCTCCGTGAAATCCTCTCCTCCCTCCTCCGTCTGCTTCCCTTGTCGCCAGTGCTTCAGCAGCCACCTGAGCTTGACATAGAAAAGGAAAATGTTCTGCTTCAAGGACCGGAGCTCCTGCTGCAGCAGATTCTTCTCGTCACTCCAGGTTCGCTTGTGGAGGGTGTTCTGCAAGGCCAGGCTGTGCATTTCCAGCTCTTTCCAACGCAAGGCATACAGGTGGTCCTCCTCCATCTTGAACAGAATCAAGAAGAAGCCGTGAAAAGCAGCCAGGCCCTGTGCTGCCCAAACCCAACCAAGGTTCTCTAGAGCAGCCTATGGTCCAATCTTGATGGCGTGCATACACAGGATATGAAACACAGGTATCCTTGTAAGTTTAGGGTGACTAATAACCCGATGCATAAAACCTCGTGAAATTTTGTGTTTTAGAAGCAAGTGCTGTTTCAGAGGAAGGCATCGCAACCTCCTTCACTGCCAGTCTCTCTCAGTACTTTATAGAAATGTCTAGTTCCCCATCAGGAAAATGTTACCTGGGTGCATAGCTTGTGACTGACTCAGGTGTCACTGAAGGGAACCCTGTTTCCCCTGGGTGCCTGTGCTTGGCCCACAGGGCTCTTTACAATGGCAGAGAAGAAAAGAATTACAAATCTCCTTCGTCCTTCCTTCCTGAGGTTTCTGACTTCTCTCAAGCCCTGGTTGAGAATACTGAGAGAATGGAAGGCCTGCTATGCAATGGAAAACTACAGCAGTTGGGCCAGGGGAAAACAGAACAAAACAAAACAACAACTCTTCCTGAGCATAAAGGACTCAACTGCATATACCAGTCAGCAAATGTGATAGCCAGCTTCCATACTTTAGGCTTGGGTACCTAATCAATGCGATGGTTGCCGAGGGAAACAAAAGCATCATTAAGGAATTACCCATCTTCACCTCTGTATTCAGTTCCTGGGATTTTTCTTTTTTAAGATTGGGGTGGGAGGTGTCTCACTGTATCCCTCAGACTGCCCTCCTACTCTTGGGCTAAGAGCAAATCTCTTGCCTCACCCTTCAAAGTAGCTGGGACCATGCTCAAAGGCCAGGTGTGGTGGCCACACCTCGGTAAGCCCTTTTTAAAAACAAAACACAAAAAAACATATGGAGCTCTTCCAAGCAGGAAGCAATTACCATGTGTCAGTGCAACAAAAGGGGTGCAAACAAATCCTACTTTGCAGAGAAAGGCTCAAAGATGCCGGAAAGCAATGGCGCCTGAACCGGACTGACAGGAGGGTTACCACGGCAGCCCTGCCACTGCCTTCTGACTTCACACTTAGACCAAAAGCCAAGGAAGTGCGTTCCCCGTAAACCACTGGATTAATTCTCAAGAACCATTCGAATGTAACTACGGCTGCCCGGCGGAGACAGCAACACGCCCGCTGTGCTAAGAGAAGGCTGATACCTTCTGCGAAGGTCCACGTGGCCGTGCAGTGTGGCTGCACTGGCTACTGCCATAACACCTGCTCTACATTGGATTTCAAGCTGGAAGTGGAGGAAACACCGCTAATTTAGTCCCTGTGAGTTTCAACGCTGGTTATCTCCATAAGGACACGACGGCATGGAGGGGAGAACAGCCAGATACCTTGGAGATCCGGCCCTGCATCTGCTCACTGTGCTGTCCCAACAACAGCAACTGCTTCCACGATTCTGTGGAAAGGTGTCAGCACTCAAGGAGATGGACCTGTAGGTGCTCTACAGTCCTCTTGGCAGTACCCTGTCCAGACTCTGGGGACCTGTGGCCCTCTCTCCATAGGTCTCTGTCTGCTTTCTTTGTTCCGGTCCATTAGGTGCCTCTAGAGCACAAAGCTTGGCATTTCGCCCTCTGGAGCCATTCAGAGAGAACATCCTTTCTGTACTCAACAAGCTAAAAAGACAATACCTCCTCCTCTGATGACACCTTTATTGTAAGCCCAATGTGCTCACCAGGGACTCTGCCACTGCGTCACCAGCATCTCTGGTGACACTTTGCCTTCCAAACCATTTCTCAGAGCAATGCAGGTGCCTATGGGCATGTACATTCATGTGGGGGTAGGGGACATTTCTCTCGTATGTAAATTTTTTTCTCCCTGGTAACAATATGTGAAACTCACATCTACAGGAAATGTCTGGAAAGGACTGTGCAACTTTGGAGAACACAGCAAGAGACCCTTAAGAGTCTGGCATTTAGTTCTGCCCTTTGTACACTGCAAGGTATAGCTGACACTCTCTTCATTAGCCTTTGACCCACTTAGAACCTTTTGGCCTCAGTCACCACGGAGGTATATGCCCACAGTATATATTCCTGGCCAAAACAAATTCTTGGATATACCAAATGACTCATTTTGCATAGTGAATGTGTTTGGAGCATCAAGATATATGTGTATATATATATATATATCTTGTGTATATATCTCCGCTTTGTCTCTGTTCGAAGCTACCGATGTCCTCTGAGAACAAGCACAAGGGGAGAAGAGGAGCCCAGACCATTCTGCATCTGGATGTCTGCTCGGAGCTTAATTAGATTTGAGTGGCAGGGCAGTGTCTTTGGAGGTCCAGGGCAGGAGTGCTTGGGTCTGAAACCCCTTGGTGGGTAAAGGATAATTAGCCTGTAACATGTAATTTTAAAAATAACTACAAGTTAATCAGGCCAGAGCTCAATTAGTGGCAGCTTCTCTGACGACAACAGTTTAGGGTGAGCTGATGTTTCTACCAGAAAACTCTCCTCATAATGACGGACACACTGGTTCATTCAAAGCCCTTGTTTCGTGTTAGTTTGCTGGCATCATCACAGGAAAGCTCAACCTGACCTGAAGATTCTCCTGAAACTACACATCTCCCTTTCCAAGGCTTTGCTTTCTGTGGTTTGATATTCGTCGGCCAATCACGGTCCAAAAATAGTAATTAGGGAATCCCCCAAATAGCTGAGTCATCCATCTTAAACAGTGTTTACCGCAGTGTACTGCTGTAACGGTTTTATTGTATGGGTAGTTATTGCTGTTCCTCTCTCCTGTGCGTGATCCACAAGTCAAACAGTACAGGAACAGACAGCAGATGAGAGGTTTGGTACTCTCTGTAGCTTCAAGGCCATGCTGGAATGTTCAAGAATGGCCTGCCTGTGGATCAGGGGAGGCAACATGACTGCAAAGTGTGCTGTGGAGGGGGAAAGGTCTATGGATATTGGCACTTGCATGCAACGGAGAGCGTTTACTTTAAAATGCATCACGGCACTGCTCCCGAGGGGCTCTGTAGTATACTCAAGCAGGTATGCTGCGATCCTCAGGAAATATTTACCTTACGGATCTTGTTTGTGTACGTCTCTGTCTCCTCCTGATGCAGTCTGGCCGCCTGCGCGAGCTGACCCTGTAGCTCTTCTACCGACACACTCTGCTCAGGTAAAACAGGGGAGCCCCTGAGCTGATTGGTGGGATAAAGCAAGGGTTTAGTGGAAGTGAGGACTCTGCCCCAGGTGAGGACGTGGGACACACATCTGTACAAGGTGACACACACAGGGGAAGGGGGGACACAGCACAGAGGCTGCAGCAGTGGAGTGACCACAGCG
This sequence comes from Pachyuromys duprasi, assembly GCA_028658305.1. Taxonomy (NCBI): domain Eukaryota; kingdom Metazoa; phylum Chordata; class Mammalia; order Rodentia; family Muridae; genus Pachyuromys; species Pachyuromys duprasi. The sequence goes on from CM053751.1 coordinate 10,428,854, forward strand.
ACCTCCCCTGGGGTTTCTGACAGGGGAGCACCTGCTGGTCTGCCCCCCCCCCCCGGCTCCTTAAACTGCCCTGTATCTCTTTTGTGTAAGACATGGGGCAGGCACGTGGGGACCTTTAATCACAACAACCATAAACCAGGCCGAGAAAAACAACCGAGATGGCTCTCTGCTACCACACAGCAGCAGGACTTGGTGGTGACACCTTAGTCCAGCCTCTACTGCAGTCAGCCTCCTAGGTTCAATTCTTTGAGCCATCTGGGGTCTTTCTAGGTTGCTTAACTAATCCGTCCATATGCTTATTGGAGATTGCCCTGCCTCGCTTTCTTTAATCCCACAGCACGGGGTCGCCGCAGGTAGGGCTCCTTGCCAGGCAGACACTTGCTTCTAAGTTTCTCTGTACTATATCCAGGAATCACGCAGCTCTATAAACGCCAGCTTAGGGATAGGTCAAGGAATCTGTACTGTTACTGTTATTGATGAAGCTCATACTTAATGGCCAAATGACCATGAAAGACAGATTATTAATCACTACTATTCAACGAATGTGTCACTAAAATTGGAGGCACCATTAAATGTTAAGCAAAACATTTACTCATTTTATAAATTATTAAGTAGCAAGTTTGGCTACTTAAGGTAGATGATTTAAAAAAAAAAAAAAGACGGGGTCTCTCTATGTAACCCTGGCTGTCTTCATACTCTGTGTATTCCAGGCTAGCCTCCTGCCTCTGCCTCTTGGATTAAAGGAGTGTGCACTATACCGGCCTGGGCAAAGTGATTTTGAAAACTGGGAACTAGAGTGGACTATAGTAATAAAGACATATTATCTCACCAGCTCCTTCTGCCTGTCCCACCAGGAACTGGCTCTTTTGGATGCTGCCATTACTTAGGTTGGCATTGGGGAACGACCACACCTTCAGGAGAGAAAATACAGAACTCAAAATGGTGGAGCCCCTCCTTCTTACAGTCAGAGGCAGGGCGAACTAGACACTGTGGGTCTGGCAACTCTACAGCAAACCTTTGGGCACAAAAGATTTAAACTCACCGGGCATGGTGCTACCTACGTATGTTTAATCACAATACTTGGGAGGCAGGGGCAGTTGGAAGCCATTCTTCCTGGCCTACATAGTGAGTTCCAGGGTTCTACAGTGAGCCTCTGTCTCCAAAGACAAAAGCTGGAGTGCAGCTCAGTGGTAGGGCACTTGCTTCACCCAACTTTAAGAAACTCAAGAACAGGGATCATGAAATGTTTCTCTGGTCTGTGATTTGTTGGGCACTGTTATAGATCCTCTCTGAATTTATCACGATGCCCAAGTTTAATTACTTTTAAAATGAGTGCCTCCTTCTGTAATAACAACTCACTCTTTCCTAACGCCTCTCTTACTGCTTACTGATAATCTAACTTGTTATCTGAAGATCTCAGAGTTGAATCCTGGCGTCTGCCCACTCGTATTCTTTCATTTTAATTTAATTAATTTATTCATTTTGAACTTTGGTATTTTTATAAATAAAAAGTCTTTGCCAGGTTCACACATGTATATAATGTATTTTGCTCCTACTCATTTCCTAGTCCCTTCTTTTATCCCTTCCCACTCTCTTCTTCCTAAAACTTTCTTTTCCAGGCTGGCCACAAACTCAGAGATCTGCTTGCCTCTGCCTCCTAAGTACTAGGACTAACGATGTTTGCTATCACAGGCGGCTAATCCGCTCAGTTTAACTATGATTGTTCGCATGTGCATAGCTGGAGGGTTATTTGCCTGCTCTAACTTGGTGGGCATTTAAAAACTGTGTGTTTGACGTTCTGCACTGTGAGCTCGTCCTCAACAGGCACTTATTTGATGGTCTTGCATACGACATGTTTGACAGTGTGGGAGCACAGGATGACTTTGTGTTGCATGACAGGCACAGTCCTTGGATATTCTTAGAACAAACTGCTAACATACGTCCGAATCTTGATCCTGAGTGAGGTTTCTGAGTAAGCCGTGGCTCTTCTTCCTCTCAACCCCACAGCCTGAGCTGGTAGACAAGTTTCTGTTGCTTCACCTCTGCCTATCCAACCTGTAGGCAAATGTCTCTCCTGCCAGTGCTTGGCCCAGCGCTTTGTCTCCTGTTCCCTTGGAGTTCCTGAGGCCAGTGTCACCAACCCTGGTAACAATCCTCCAAAGCCGCCGGTCTAAAAGCCGGATACAGCTCTCTGTCCACTGTGGAGTGACTTCCAGTTCTGGTGGAAGTATTTTCTATATATTTTACCTGTTTATTTATATATGTGTGACTGTGTGAATTTATGTCCACCTGTGTATGAAGGTGCCTGCAGAGGCCAGAGAAGGTGTCAGATCCTCTGAAAGCGGCTTTATACTTGGTTGAGAGCTACCCAATTGTAGGTGCTGGGAACCAAACCCAGGTCCTTTGAAAAGCAACAAGTGCTCTTAACCTTTAAGGCAGCTTCCAGCCTTGGTATGTTTCATATTTTATACAGTGTGACTGGGTACTTAGTATGCTGGGCACCACCCTCACACTGGGGTCAGAGCAGGAACCTGCAGTTCACGTGTTTTCTTTCTTTCTTTCCTTCCTTCCTTCCTTCCTTCTTTCTTTCTATTTATTATTTGTATGGTGTTCTGCCTACATGTGTGCCTGCATGCCAGCAGAGGGCACCAGATCTCATTATAGATGGTTGTGAGTTACCATGCGGTTGCTGGAAATTGAACTCAAGACCTTCAAAAGAGCAGCCAGCGCCCTTAACCATCTCTCCAGCCCCAGCTCAGGTGTTTTCTGGATGGTTGTTTCAGGAGGCCTGGGTGCTAGCTGCTAACTTCACTTTCCAGTTACACACTGTAGAGTCCAAGTGTAAACACCCTCTAGATTTCAGTGCATTAGATCCTAGGCAATGCATTGCATTATTAGACAGAAAACATTCTAATCAAGTCATTGTTAAGAAAAGCATATAGTAAGATACATTGGAAACAGCACCCAAGACTAAATACAAAAATTCATTTGTTTTATATATATACCTTATACTCATAGTCTGGAGGTGATTTTATACAGTATTTTTACTAATTCTGTGTGTGATGCTGCACGGTATGGAAATTTCTATTTATTTTTTATGTAAGTATTTCAAAGTTTCAGACTTTGGGGCATTTCGGGTTTCAATCCAGATATCCTCAGTTTATCTTACTTTAGTTTTAATCTTAATAAATATTTAAAATGTTATAAAGAGATAAGCCTTATACTTTAGCAGCATCCAATTATTAGCATGCCTTTCTGATTGAGCCACACGGGTGCAAGGTCAAGGAGAGAGTCCTTGAGGCCACCTGAGCGTATCACCGGGGCCACAGTTTATTACAGAGAGCAATGCTGTCTGCGCAGGCCGTGAGCGCTGAGAATCCTGCTTCTTCAAGTTTTCTTTTCATGTACTGTTCCTCGTGCTAATGAAATACTAAAACACTTGTGGTCACTCCAGTGTTACAAAGAACAGACTACAAACATACTGTGTCAAAAACTCCTTCTAGAACGATTCTACTGCCACACAACTGCGAACAATCACATACACTTAGGGAACATTTTCACACAAAACATATTTCCTGTAGAAAAAAAATAATAATGCTTTTTGTTATCACCAAATCCCAAAGGTTTGAATTTTAAAAAACTTCCTTTGCTTGCTTATTTTGATCATAACGACAAATGGACTCATTTTAATCCTAACGACAAATGGTTTTTCTATGAAATCAGTTTATGTAAGCACACACCGGATGTGCCTGTTTTGAGGCTGCTGGGATACCAGCCTTGACATCATGACCTCCCTTCCACTAGGTCAGCTCTTGGAAACCCACCATCCATGACCCTCGCCAGCCAGAGGCTGTGTCTCACACTCATCCACATTACTAACTTTTAACCAGCTTCAGATGAAGCAGCTTGTAAGTCAGTTCAAGGCTTAGCAGGGACACTAAGCAAAAGGAAGGTGGTTTTCACTGTGACCCCTCTTCTGCCCAGCAACTCCACCACCACCTAAGGATCATGCCTTCATTTCTGGTGACCTCCATTTTGTCCCCACAACTTTCCTAGCACTTCTTCCAACCTCATTATATGAGGTCTACACATGTACAGATACTTGGCATAGACCCCGCGTGGTTTTCCTGAGACTGGTATTTCACAGTTGAGACACGAGGCCGCACAGATGCTGTGTGCTTCAGTGATTAAAGGCTAAAGGGGAGGAGTGAGTAAGAAGAGCCCTTCGAGATCCTGAGGCAGAAACCCGATCTTCTGGGCACCGGCTTGGTTTCATTTATATATGAAACCTGACCAGTGTCCATGCTTGGCCACTTCTTACTCGGGACTATTTTTAAGGTGCCTTGTACATTCCATGTGAACTGTCCTAAACAATGCTTGCTCTTAACATAAGCAAATCTCTTGGCAGACTTAATGGGAAGCGTAGGGGGGCAAAGTCAGGGGTGGGGAGTCCAGAGAGTGGTAGTAGCCGACCGCCAGTACACACTAGGATGAACACTCGTTCTTCTAAGTCTGGTTGGTTTTTAGCCGTGAATTTCTGTGCACTTGCATTAGTGAGGTTACAGGTGTGGATGGGCTCTGGCTTCTCTTTTAGAGATTGCTGGCTTGGGCCCATCATTCCTTTCCTAGGCATCTGACCAGCAGGCCAGCTGTATGGCATCTGTTTGTTATCTGCTAAGAGTGGCCTTTTCCTCCTTGCTGTACACAACACTGACACTAGTGTTACTAGCAGTAATCACAGCTTAAACCCAGAAGAAAAAAAATCTGGTCTTCCAAAGTAGCAACTCGCCCTATTTCTTCCAGCCTGAACCGCAGCACTGAGAAGGTCAAAGCTACCTTTGATGGCCTATGACAAATGGGGCTGGAGGTTCTTCCAATGCCGGGGTCCCTTCTCCCCTCCCCCCTGAGAACTTAGGACAGAGAGCTAAAGAAGGTTCAGGCAAGGGTACACGTTGGCTCAAGGGCAGACTCGGTGGGTATTTACAGGGGATGCAGGCGGGTGCATGCCAGGCCTCCTCGGGATCAGTGTCTACAATGGGGCTGGAGTGTGCGCATGGCTCGATGGTGGAGGAGTGGCTTAGCATGCACACGGTCCTGGCTCCAACCCCAGCACAGCAAAAAAGAAGTGTCTGTGTTTGCTCTGCCATTCCCCTCCTCCTCCCTTTCCCCCTCCCCCAATGACTGGAGTCTGTGTGGGTCTTCAATCCAGAGCACCTCTGTGGTCACGATGCCCTGCTAACTCTCAGGAGCTCCACGCTGCCTCCAGGGCCAGCAGGGAACTGAGGGAGTTCTACACTAGGAGGCTTTTCTTGCTCCTTGGAATGTCCCATTATACAGTCCTTTAGCATAATGTAATATTGCAGCCAGCAAGGCTATGGGAGTGACACACCACACCAGGTCAGCCAGCCTCCCTGGCTGGAACCCTACAAGGGAGGGCTCTTCTGACAAAAGGGGAAAGCACAGCAGGATCAAAGTTAATTAAAATTTTAAAAGTGTGTGTGCTTACATACTTGACCCTTTCTGTACTCCACGTGAAATGCCTCTGTGAATAAAAGCACCCCTTCTAGGAAAACATGTTCCCTTGACCTAGTCATTGGTTTTCTCACTTCCCCCTTTAAAAGGAACTTGAGCTGATATTTAAGAGAATGATGGCGCTATGGTAATATAGAGGCTATTGAATGACAGTGGCCAGAAACATAGCCATGGAGAGTGTAGGCTCTGGGCTGTCTGCCCCTGCTGTCACAGAACAGTGGGGCATGCAGAGAAAACTGTCCCCACTGGCCTGAGAGGGACAAGGAGGAGGGACTTAGGGTCATTTCTCTTCCAAGGCTGAAGGTCAGATGTTTCCCCTCGGGCTCACTTTGTGTCACCTCCCAGATTTACTCTTCTACCTGGAGACTGACTGTCCCTCTGCATTTGATTTAATTCTATTTTCTCTCTGCAACCCTGCGGCTGGTTTCTGAATTCCCTGATGCCTGTGTGCACGCGGCGCCTTGCCATCGCGTCAGCATACACAGGACCCAGGAGGGGTCTAGCTGGTGAGCTCTGAGGCTTACAGACCTTCCCTAGCCACAACATACAAGAACAGCCAGTCTCCTGAGGTGGGGGATACAACTCTCAAACAGTCCATCACAGGAAGAGGCCACGTGCCACAGAATTCTGGTTTTCACCCGAACACTGGGAAGGGGCCTGGAACATTCTACCCATTGTTCTTAACCCTCCACAGCATGTGGTACCTAGAGAGGCAATCCCCACTCACAGCTTAAAGAATCACCTGAGACTTGTCACAGTTACAGAAAAGCACAGGAAGTAAGCGGAGCAGCACCCTCACCCACTTCACAGATGAGAAAACGACACAGAGCCTTGCTCAGGAGACCAAGCTGGTAATACACACCCAGGCTAGAGCACCCGGGCTCTCAGTGCCCCTGACAGGAAGACAGTGGTGCAGCACTCAATGGAAGTTAGGAAAAGTGTCTTCCTGGGGTGTCTATCCTGGTGATGAGTCACCCAAGAACCATTTGAAAAGTGTGCGTTTGAGCCTACTCAAGCGACTACCAGCCTTCTCAGATGGAGACCCTATGTGCTGTACAGGCTAACAAAGGTGTTTCCTGTGAAGGCTTCAGAGTCCTAAGACATTCGTGAAATCCGTGGGGGAAATGAGCACCTCTAGCATGTGACTGCTCTGTTACGCTTCACTCTTGGAATGAGGAGCATCTAACTTGGGATTTAAAGCAGATACACTTAACAGTACAGATGAGGCACAGATGCGCATGTGCATGGCAGTGTTCGGCCCTCTCTGCCCCTCCTGAGGGAGGGGAAGGCAAAGACAAGCAGTGAGCACGGCAGCTCACTTACCTCTAGGCTGAAGCAGCTCTGGCCTCCCAGCCTGTGGCTGCCAGAATCCCCATCAGCACGGCGGTGCAGCTCCCGGGCGGCTCGGAGGCGAGGGCCCTCTCGCTCATCCCCGCGATCCTGATTCAGCTGCCACTCCAGCTGGTCCCTCAGTTTGGACTGTTAGGTGCAGGAAGGGATTTATTTGTTTCACTTTTAATTTTTTAATGAGAAACAAACAAACAAAAAGACACAGGGGCAGGTAAAAAGTGGAGGAGGTGGAGGGGTGGGAAACGAAAGGGGTAGACGATGGAAAAAAAAACTACCAGACAGAGAAAAGCGTGAATGAAATAGAAAAAAACAAAAACAAACAAACAAAAAAACAGGCAACTTAAACGCTTAAGAGAGTAAAGAGAACAAAACCAAAAGGAGCATGAGTGAAAGGATGAGCTACCATGGAAAGCTGGTGAAGGGGGCAGCTATGCGGAACACTGGCTAGAAGACGCATGCAACGGAGATACTACCCATGAAGGACACGGGGAAGAGGGTCTGCCTTCCTTACTTGTGGGTTGAGCAGCCAAAGCCACAGTCCGGGGCAGCAGCTGGGCCATGCACCCAGGGCGAAGGTCCCCTGGGCCCTCACCCTGGGCGGTGAGGGGGGGTAGCAGTGGGATTTTCCATCCAAAGCAGCCTTCTCAGAACCGGCTCCTTTCCCCATCCTGGCTTATCTTCCAGAGGGGGTAGGTGGGCCTGGGGTGCCTGAGGCTTCTCAGAACTGCACTTGTCCCTCTGGTGATAGACCAGAGGGAGCCGGGCGCGTTTACTGAGTCTGCTAAGTTTCCTGACCGTGACGGGAGTTGCTGTTTTTGTCTTAAACTCCTCATAGCTTCTTCGTCAGGGTGGCTGGTTGGTTGAGACACCAAGAAAGGAGCAATGGAAGACTGCATCGGTCCCTAGCCCCTCCACTGGGCTTGGCCTTGTCATGAAAGGCCCTCTAAACCACAAATAGTGGTGCAATTAAAAGAAAACAGGAGAACAGGGAAAGGAACAAGGAAATAAGGGAACTTATAAAACAAAACAAAACAGAAACCAAACGAGAGAAAGGATTTGGTTGACGACGAGGCTTTAGTACAGTGCAGGTCTGAAATTAAAACCAAGCAGCCGAGAGCAGTGCCAGCCCCAGAGCAGCAATGCCAGCGAGAAGGAGGAAGAATGAGACGAAGCAGGAAGGCGACGCTGGGAGCCCCCTTACCTGCAGGTCCGGGCCCAGCTCCTTCCCCAGGGTCCCGACGGGGGAGTCCCGGGACACAGAAGTCACGGTGGAGAGGAAGCTGGATGACTCTGTGAGGTGGGACAAGGGCGACAGACCATCTACGATCCGGGCCATCTGCTCCAGGAAGGCCTGCAGCTCCTTCCTGAAAGCCTTCATCCTCGTGTTGATGGTCTCCAACAAGTGGGGTTCCTTGGGGCTGCCCTCGCCTTCACCTTGGAGGCCTGAATCGTGGATGAAACCATCCATGTCGGTGATGAGGCGCTCCACAGTCCGCTCAAGCCGCTGGGCCTCATGCTTTATGGTCACCAGGCACTCGGCATCCTCCCGGACCCTCAGGAGTTCTGCCGGGCATGGCTCACTTGCCTCAGATGGCTTTCCACTGCCGAAGCCTGAGGTCTTCTCAAATATGTCCTCTGAGTCACTCTCCCCACCGACAGGGCCTTCTCGCTTTGGCTGGGGTGGGCGACCTTCCTCCCCATCGCTCTCTTTCTTGCCCGCGTCGCTCTCGGCGTCACTGTCTCGGGGGCTTGGGGCACGTAGCCCTAGATGTGCAGCCAGGTCACACCGTTGGACATTGGACAGCAGCAGCCGGTTCTCATACTGCAACTTCAACACCTTCCCGCTGAGCTCATCGATTTGCAGCTTGGCTGACTTCAGCTCCTCCTGGAGGGGAATGCTGGCCCCAGGGCCCTTAGATCCGCCGTCCCCCAGCCACCCTGACTCCTGGCGAGGCTCAAACTTGAACTTGCTCAGCTCATGGGTCAACTGCCGATTGTGGTCTTCTATCTCAGATATGGATCTCCTCAACAGCTCAGCTTCCTCCTCCACGAACTGTAGGTGCCGGCGGAGCTCCGTGGAGGACTCCAAGGAGTCTCCAAAGGGTGAGGTAGGAATGCTCGGCACGTGGTCCCTGACTGTTCCCTGCTCGTGCTGAACCCGCATGTCCTCCATCTCTGCCTTGAGGCCACGGTTTTCCACCTCCAGTTCCACGATCTTCCGGCCCAAGATGCTGGCCTCCTCCTCCACCAGCTTCAGCCGCAGCTTCAGCTCTGCCTCCCTGGTGCTGGGGGGCCCGCCAGCCTCCCCTGTTGGGAGGGGACTGTCCACATCGCCATAGAGGGACTTATACTTCTGCAATTCCTGCTCCAACTCGTCCTTCTCCCGCCCCAACTTGGCCATCTTTCTGCGCATCAGGGAGGCTTCCTCTTTGGCAAACTGAAGCTGGCACTGCAAATCCGCACTGTCATCCTGCTAGGCAAGAACAGCCGAGGGAAGGTTATCCGAAAACACCAAATTCGTGTTTTTATGATTCCCCTCGCACCTCACCCAACACATACACCACCCCATTCTTCCGGTTGGTGCTTCCATGACAAAGGAACAGTGAGCCCCCGAGCCCTTGCAGGTGGGTCCTGAAACGACCCATAATTTGTTGCTTTGTCAAGAAGCTTAATGGTTAGTTTTTGGGAAAACCACGCACGCTGAAACCACCATACGAATTATAAATGAAGAGAGAGAGCGTTTAGTGAAGTATAAGAGCCCCCAGTAAGGTGGTGGCCCGTTGGTGACTTTATGGATCCGAGCTGGTTCATATCAGCCTGTGACCACTCACACGTCTGCTAATCCAGACGGTTGCACAGGGACAGTGAGGTTGAACAACTCTAAGTTGGAGCCTAGCTTTTCCACTGACCAGCTGAGGTACAGGAGACAGAATAATTCACCTTCCCTCTTGTCCCATCTCCTTCCTAAAGGCTCCCAAAATGACATGAACAAGGCTACAGTGGGCATCCACCAAGGAGCTTGCAAAGTTGACGTACCACATACGAACACACGCTGATATCCAGCACATTTTGGCAACCGCAAACGAAGACACCTGGGCTCCTTGCCATGCAAGGGCCACTTTAGAGCCTTTTGTTCCCAGCCTCTGTTTCAACTGCTGTGACATGGCAGGAAATTAAACAGAGACCAAAGAGAGAAGCTAAGTGTTTGAAAATCTGAGAAGTGGTTCTCAGAATACCAGAGAATCCAGAGGGCAGGTATTGCTGCTCCTCATGCCCCTACTGCCTGGCAGAGGTTAAGAAAATCAACTGCCTTTCCAGCCCCGGGCCCATGCCTTGAGGCAATCTATACTATCCTGGCTTAGGAATTTGGCTCACTCTTTGTGTTCAGTGCGTAGGGACAGTGAATTTCGAAATACAGTCCCGTTTGGTTGATGGGGTGGGGGTGATGCCCGCCAAGGTCCCCGTTGCATGGAGAAAACAGTGACACCAGCTCCAAGACTTGCTGAACTGCTGCGGTCCAGACTGCCAACCACGTGATAGAAGAAGTCAGCCTTCCCTGCGTGGCCGACTGCTTGTATTCCTGCCGTCCAGGATAGATTAAGTTCTTGAGCTCAGAGAACTGCAGCTACTCTCTGCCACACCCTGGCAACACTAAGCCAGTTGGGAGTGAGATACAGAAACTGCTTCCTTGGGGCCATCCAGCTTTCTGCCTGGCCTGCTTCTTTCTGAACACAAACTCATGGAGGGAGAACCAAGTGTGACCTGGGAGACTCAGAAGAAATCTACAGCCAAACTGCGGAAAGCATGATCTGCAAGGTGGCCCCTTTATGTACCCTATGAGTGATATGTTCCCATCATTGTCCCCTGGGACCTCTTCACCAATACACACCCTTGGCACACTATGGAGAGTGATCTATGTCAGTCTTCAGATGCTGAGAATTTTCGCACTAAGCCATTTAGTTTCAGTTAGGCAGACAAAAAAAGAGCATAACTAGAAGTAAGGCTACCAGCCCTATTTCTTTTCTTGCTTTGTTTTCTGAGACAGGGATTCTCTCTACAGGTCTAACTGTCGTAGAACTCACTATGGTGACCAAGCTGGCCTCGAACTTACAGAGATTGGCCTGTTTCTGCCTCTTGAGTGCTAGGATTAAAGGCATGCACCACCATGCCTGGCTACTCTACTGTTTTAATCACTAGCAAAATGGGTTCACAGACTGTGGGGTTGTAATTTCTCTCAGATAGGACTTCATGCACGGAAGGATACAGAGTGTGCTTGGTCTGACGCCATCGAAAGCACACCTGCCTGCTCCTTCCCTCCATCACTCACTCATTCCTTCATTGTCTGTTGAATTCTATCTGCAGAGCAGCAGTGACTGGCATGCATTTTTAAACAACCCCGATGTCTCACAACATTCTAAAGTAGAACAATGAAAACTCACTCTCCCAGCTTCCTGTTAACAAAGATATGCACAGAATCCACACACACTGACAGGTCTCTGCTGTTCACACGAAGAAATGGAGTCTAAAGGAAGCTATGCTACTTTATCAATGGAGACGGATTGTGAATACTTTCCAACTGAATTCATTTGGGATTTCAATGCGGGACCTGGAAGAGAGAAGGGTTTCAGTCTATCCTTAACTGGGGGGAGGGGGAGGGGGCGGGGAGGAGGCAGTGTCACCAAAATTGCCTAAATGGCCTCATGACTACTGCTGAGGCAGATGAATCCTTCAGCAGAGATCACTGATGAGAACGTGGCTCAGCCACAGATATACATCCTCTGCCGTCTTCCACAGAAGTGCAGGGCCACCTGTTGTAACACATGTGAGGCCTTGGAAGCACCAGGCACCAGGGGGGATCCTGCTCACCTCGGGAAGCAAATGTCTTGAAACAGAAACTTAGATTGGACTCTCAGCAATCTCTCCTGTAGCCAAGGTGAGCCAAGTGATTGGGGAAGGGGGCGGGGGGATGTCTGAAAATCCTGAGACTCTGAAGCTCTGAAGCTGAAGTGTTTGTCATCACCTGCTTTGAGCGTCCCACAGAGCCCTGCAGTCACCCTGACCTCTAGAAAAGCTGACCCTCATACTTCCTCCACCCACCACCTCTTGCAAGTCATCCCCAATGCCATTCTCTCTATCTCCTTAAGCCTAAACCAAGGACAGTCACAGCAGCAGTTCCACAAACTGGCTGAAAGAGTGTCCAATCTGCAGATCACCTGAAGATTCATCATTGTCCCGTCTTCTTTTCCTTGAGGAAAGAAAGCATACAAACAGCAGGCACGCCGACACGTGACAAAGCATGCCGTCATTTCTACCAACACCCATGCACACTACCAGGCCTGCCGCCAGAGCTAAAGCGGGGAGGGGGAGAGATGGCGAGAACCTCGAAGCCTGGTAAATGAAGGAAGTAAGTGAAGGAGTTGGTCTCCCTCCCTGATGTCAAGGCAGCTGAAGCAGGAGCTACCACTCTGGGAGGTCCATGAGAGAGAGGGGTCCCTCTACCCTAGGGAAGCTGAGCTCAGCCTGTCCTGAGGAGCGGCCTACTCCTAGTGAGACAGGTTCAGTTCAAACAGCTGGCAGCTGTGTTACCAACTTGGAACCAAAGACTTCTGGAAGATGCTGCCAACACTCTGGGGATCTAGGTTGACTCCTAAGCTTGGGAATATGAAGCTCAAGTTTCAAGAGCCCATGGATAGCTCCAGACACAGTGTGAAAGCACAAGGCCCAACCCATCTTTCCAGTGGAAACTACGGACAGGAATACAAGCAAGGTATGGGGTCAGACACACGGGGACCAGCACCATCACCAGCAGCCAGAAAGGCTTGTCAAGCGACAGAAATATATCACTGCTGGTATATATTCTTTGGCTTGCAAGTCTGCCATCTAGCTAGCACCCCAGCAGCCAACTGCCCATGTGCCTACCTTGCGCCTTGGTGCCAGTTTCCTTTGGGTTTTGGTGGCCAACCTGCAGTTCCCAGGGCGTTCGATTCCACCATTCTGCTGAACAGAAACTCCTTTCTCAATCACCCTGCAGGCTATATGGGGCAACTCCACACAGCGCAGCCTGCTTTCATACGCACTCTAGAAGCTACAGTTCATGTGCTGGACATGTTACGCCCAACCTCTTCATCACTTGTTAATTGCACTTTGAGGAAAGAGCTCTTTGCTGGGCAAGAGATGGGGAACTAGAAAAATATTATAAACCAAGGATGCTAAAAACACTTAGCCGCGGGGTACCTTTAATTTCCTTGTGATCAACAGATTCTGAAATGAGATTTGGGGGAACTAGTCAGGAATGAAAGAGAAATTAGCCTTGTGCTGTGTCCTTGAATGACACTGAATTCCTGGAGGGCCCAGGAATCAGGCAGTTGGAGTAAGACGTTCCCCATAGTCTCTAGCACTTGAACACTTGGTCCCTAATTGGTGACGCCGCTTGCTGAGGCTTAGGAGGTGTGGCTTTGCTGGACAAAGTGCACCACTGGGGAGGGGCTCTGAGACTAAAAGGCCTCTAGTCATCCCATGTCTGGTCTCTCTACTTGCTGCCTGGGGTTCAAGATGCAAGCTCTCGGGCAGCTGCTCCAGCAGCCATGCCTGCCTGCTGCCATGTTCCCTACCTTGACGGTGACGGGCCACCTAGACGACTAACCCAAATAAATCTTCCTTCCATAAGTCGCTTTGGTCGTAACTGTTCTTATCACAGCAATAGAAAAGTAACTGATGAAGAGGGGGATCATGAAGAGGGGGTTTCTAGGGACAGGGTGAACCCAGGCCCTTGAACCCTGATGCATTGCATCTCTCTAGTTACCACTCTGCTGAGATTATATACCAATAACACCCTTGTTCTCTTCAAAGACCTAATATGAAAAGCAACTGTAGAAAAGAGAAAAATCAGTCCAGAAAGGCAACTTCAGCAAAGCTAGAGAGCCTGGAAGAAGACATACCCTATAGTAAAAAGGGGCTGAACTTTCTCAGTTTTTCTGCTAGAATGTTTTACTTTTCAGTGCTGATATAAGGTATTGTTCAGCTACACATTTAAAGTACACACATTTACAAAATAATGGCAAATAAATGACCACAACCATCCAGTGACAGCAGGACTTCACTCTGTGTACAACTGTGAAGGCCATAACATTTTCTGCAGTTAGGGGAGCCTCCAGACCCCTGGACTACACTAACTGCGAGTTCACACAGAGCCAGTTTGTTCTCTTTCCTAAAGAGCTAGCAGGTTATCAGAGCAGAAGAGGAAAGGGTGGGGCGGTGGATGCGGTAAGAAAATTCACCCTGTGAGGGTGAGAGTGAACCCCAGTGTGTTGTAGGTGAGTGATGCTTCTTTTCATGTCTCAGATGCAAAGAGAAAATTCAGAATGGGATGGCTCCTTGTCAGGAGTAGACATTTGGGATGAAACCCTCAGCTTACCTGGCTAACGGTTTTCTTCTCTTTGTATATTTCCCGGCTGCCTCTTCTCTTCAGAGAACTCTGAAAAAGATCCACGTGATACTTTGTTACTGAGGGGCCACATGTGACAGGTGGCACTTGTTCTGACTGGCAGAGGTACTTCCTAACTCCAGAGAGAAAACAGAAAGCAAAATAAACAAAGAAAAAACGCAGCTCAGGCAACATTTAAATGAGTTTGTATGTTTGGTGAGTCTCTGACTGCTAAGGTATTTTACGTTTTAATTATTGTATCTGGGGGTGCATTCCCCAGTTACACTGTTTAATGCAAAAAGAGGATGGCTTGGATGAACCGACAGTGAAGAGAAGGCGAGAAGACAAACACAGAAAGTTTCAGAAACAGATACAAAGTAGTTCCGGAGTTGGCTTATTCCCTAATTACACTTTTTTTAAAGCTAATATTAAAATTAATTCTTGTATTCTGATGGCCCGATTAAAATGTGGCAGGCTCTTATTTATGGAGAAAATAATCTAGCTTGCAATATTATCAATAACCTGATACCATGAAAGCAATGTCTTTTTAAAAAAGGTTTATTTATTATGTATACAATAGTCTATGTACATGCACCTTACATACCAGAAGAGGACACCAGATCTCATCATAGATGGTTGTGAGCCACCATGTGGTTGCTGGGAATTGAACTCAGGACCTCTGGAAGTGCAGCCAGCGCTCTTAACCTCTGAGCCATCTCTCCAGCCATCTTTCCTAAAGCAATGTCCTAAGGGTCTCCCATTATATTCTTATACAGCGGCCTTGGCTGTGTGGCTCACTAGGCTATGTGCCTGCCTAGATTCCATACAGTCAACTTGCAGTGTCTAGACAGGCCCTCTTTCTGGAGCCTGCAGATTCCAAACTCCATGGATGTCTAAGTACCTTCAATAAAGTACTGTGGTGTTTGCATATAACCCACAAACACCCTTGTATATACTCTGAATCATCTCTAGAGTACTTACAATGCCTAATGTAAAGTAAATACTATTAATAATACTACACTATCTTGTCTGGGTGGCACTAACAAAAAGCCTAATGTGTTCTACATGCATACAATTTTTTCCCCAAATATTTTCAACATGCAGCTGGTTGACTGTATAGACATGGAGCTCCGGTAAATACATCCCATTAGGGCCACTTAGTGACAGGAGACCTTTGCATCAACAAACTCAACAAACTGCATGCATGTACGGAACACAAATGTGAGTATAACTAAGAGAACCAAGGGGTGACTAGGACAGACAAACAGGGATCCAGGACTGCTCTTGCTAAGATAAAGCATGAAAACAGACACAACAGACTAGTAGAAGAGCAGCATCCTGGAAGAACTGGATGGGATGTGGATACCCCCAGTCTGAGGCGATTGCATTAATAGTTCTAAGGAAAAGCTGGAGAGGGCTAATGGGGGGAAGGGATGTGGCAAGCTCAGCTGGCCAGCGCCTGCATTCCCTGGGACCACTAGGTTCTCCTAACAACTCTCTCTTCCCTCCCTGGCTCAGCTCAGGCATCAGCGTGCCCTCCTGGGTTCTCCTGACCTGTTTTGAAGCGAGCTTTGTCCCTCTGCAATGCTATCCCTTTCTTCCAGTGTCACCGTGGCTAGGGAAGGTGGCTCCTGAACTCCTGTCAGAGTTCATTAACTCAGCACAGTTTCCACTTGAAGTGCCTCCCTCTCTGAGTGCCATGTCTTGTGTTTACTATGGAATTTTAGGCTAAAAAAATTATAAGTAGCTAACTCTTAGCCTCTAGGAGGCTGAAGACCCAGGGGGTAAAACAAACAAGTGAGACCAGTTAAGGCATCAGGAAGGCTAGCGGAAGGGGTTGAGGTTACGGTCTACAAATGCCAGCTAGAGCTGATGCTCTTTCCTTTTCTAATTTTTAGAAAAGGTGGGCTAGAACTACGAAGCGAAATGCCGTCCTGTAGCAGATACAGGGAAGCCTGCTCTAAGGTTGGGACTCATTTCCCCACAGTTAGGGGGCTTCCCAAGGTTTTCCTCTTCACCCTGCAGCTAAGGAGTGGGTTTGTTTAGATGAGAAGACTGAGCCACAAGCCTCAGGTGATTCTGGCCTGGAGAAGTACAGAAGAGCAGCACACGGGGCTCCCGATCCTCAGCTCAGCTCAAGCAATATAAATGCAAAGGTCTACAACAGTGATAAAGTGCATCTGTGAGCCAGGTCCGCCACCGACACGGACTCCATGCTTTACCACAGTATTCTAATAAGAGCAGAGGCCATGTGCTAGAAGGAAATCAACTCTGCAGATGTGAAACGGAAGCTAGAAGCAAAGGCAGAGGTTTCTTCACTCGGATGTAGAATCACTGAGTGCTGGAGGGTGGATCACATCCAGGGTGAGGTCTGCCGGGGGCAGGGAGCCGGTGGGGAGACTCCTCCAGTCCTGTGATCTAACAAACCCCAGACCAGGCTGGGAGTCTTGACGTGGCTGAAACCGACTGACTTTATAACAGCAACTAGAGTGGAAGCTAGTACAAGGGCTTAACATTTACCAGGAATCCGCAGAAGGGCAAACGTGAAATACTGGTGATCAAACACTTATGATGGATGCTGCCCACTAGGACGTCTTTATGCTATAGAGATACTACTTTT
Source organism: Pachyuromys duprasi (assembly GCA_028658305.1). Lineage (NCBI taxonomy): Eukaryota > Metazoa > Chordata > Mammalia > Rodentia > Muridae > Pachyuromys > Pachyuromys duprasi. The sequence continues at coordinate 10,445,779 of CM053751.1, forward strand.
CTTTAAGAAGACTGTGTCATTTTGCCCAAATCCTTCTCCCTTTACTATGTAATATGTGTGAGAATAATATGCAATGTAGCAATCTGTCTATAATAGGCAAAGTAAGCACACTGTGTGTGTGCGCGTGCGTGCGTGCAGTCAGAATTTATAAGGACTTAAAGTAAGCTGCCTGATGTACAAATGTGCTGTGAGGATGCAGCCTTCATCCTTCCTGGATGCTCTGAGTAGCAGAGGCAGAGCTAAATACTAGGGCAAGCTATCATCACCTGCAAAACTGAAGACATTTACCTCCAGCCTTTGGCTGAAAAACTCTGAATCAAGAGCAGCAAATTGGTGAAAATAGGCACAGATGCATTGAAAGGGAAAACAATGATAGTAGAGAAATACAACATAATGGCACTGCAACAAGCTTACAAAGATTAATGAAACAGCACAATAAGCTTAGAAATAGCATTTGAGAAATATGACCTTTTAACAATCTACACCGACAACACTTTAAACCAATGAGGAAAGGATGAGCTAGCTGGTGTACGTTTTTAGAACAATGTATAAAAATTCTGAGGTAAAAGAAGCATTTTTAAAAAGTGGGGGCTGGGGTGATGGCTCAGCAGTTAGGAGCACTATCTGCTCTTCCAGAGGAACCAAGATTGATTACCAGCACCCACATGGCGGCTTGTAACCATCTACAACTCTAGCTCAAAAACAAGCAAACAAACAAACAAAAGCCAAAAATTGTTTTATCTATAACACGCAATTAAAACAAAAGATTGCATTTTGTTTGTTTTGTTTTGTTTTTTTTTCCTGCTTGAATACTTACAGATACAACAAAATCAGGACACCTGGTGTTAGGACAAACCCACCAAGAGAGGCATGTCCAGAAAGAAAATGGAAGTAGGAGGCTGGGCTCTACCTTCTGGGAAATGTCCTGACACAATAATTTACCTCTGTGGATGGACCCTGAGAACAGATGCTGAGCTGTACAGTCACAATTCACTTAACATGCAACACATTTTTTAAGTAAATAAGCACCGTGGAGCACTGTAAAGACACCCTGCTTTGTGCTTAGTGTGCACAGGAAGATGTCTTGATATGTAATAGGCAAGTGGAGTGATTATTAAGCCAATCAAGCTAATACCACACATCACCCCACAGTCCCTTTTCTTTCCTTTTTTAAGAGTATCTAAAATTTACTCCAGGAAATCACCAGTATACAAGACAAGCTATTACATTAAACAGCCATCTGCTACACTGTATCTTCAGATACAATGATACTTTTGGAAAATATGGGAAGATATGGGAAATGCTCAGGATGTGTCAAAAGGAAAAGTGCACACAATGAACACCTTAGGATTGGAAAACAAATGTCACCATATTACAGGCGTAATCTTGGAATGTGGAAAGTAGGTTGAAGGAATACAATGTTGGTGAACATTTTGAGGTGACAGACTCATGGGCATTTTTCACTCTCTTTGATGGCTTTTCACAGTCCCCACATCATCTACCATATATGTCATTGTTTTTAAAATACAAGGGTACTGCAAGATGGTGCATGTGCTCAGTGTACATAAGACCCTGGGTTAAAGCCAGTCCCTGAAAAAAATAAGTAGAAAAGGTGAGGAAATTAAAATGTACACTCAAAAACCAACAGAAAAGGGGGGGAGCACAACTGCCCCTGACCTCTTATGCAGGTTTGCAGCAGCAAGTTATTCACCAATTTCTTGGACGAACCAATTTCTCCACGAACTGGTAGTTTTTATGAGGCTGGTCCTTCAGGTAGTACATATACATGTGAAATCCCAAGGATTGGAGAAACTGGGTAGGCACCTCACTATTACTGAGGGTCTCAAGGCAGAGAGAGGCAAGCCATAGTGAGTGATAATTGCTGCTCTCAGCAAAGGTCTCCTCCGGAGTCTGGTCCAATATGGAGTTCCAGGGGACTCTACAGAAGGGGCCCTGGGAGGGGAGTGGTTTGTGTGGCATGTTTTATGCCCAGCTTATTATTGGTGGGCATGACCCACCAATCCATGTGTACTATGCATGCCGTGGCACATATGTGGAGGTCAAAGGACAACTGGTGGGGGTCAGTTCTGTCTGTTCTACCATGTGGGTTCCGGCGGCTGAACTCAGGCCGTCACACTTGACAGCAAACAACTCTGTCGGCTGAACCATCCCGCCAGCTCAATTGTTTGGACTTTCTATTTAAGCCAATTTCTTTCAAGTAATTTCAGAAGAACTGGCAAGGCGGTTGCTGAAGTGTTTCAGAGGCAGGCCAAAGCTTGAAATGTGAATTATTGGTACATAGACCCAAATAAAAATGAGGACATTGTAAAATGAGTCAGTAAATGAGCCGGATGCAGAGGCAGGCTGATGGCCCTAGAGGCTCTGCACACTCTTAATTTTTTTAGAAAGCTTCTTTTTTTCTTCTTTTTAATTTTTGGCACACAAAGAAACAACACCAGATTGAGACATGAGGGTGCTCTAGTTTCGTTTCTGTTCCTAGGAAGACAGTTACACTACAGGGGCCCAAGACACACAGACTCCTCTTCTGCTCAATGGAAAATGTCACAGTTACAGTTCAGGACCCCCCTTCCAGGCCTACCGGTCTGTCAAAAGGACAAGGATGATCTTATCCTCCAACTATCTGTCAAGGCCTGAGTGTTTATCTCTCCCAGCTCATCCGCTGAAGCCCCTAAGATCCAATGTGATGGTGTGAGGAGAGAAAGTCTTTGAGAGATAACTGGGTCTGCTGAGGTCCTGAAGGTGAAGACGCTATAATGGGGCTGATATCATCCTAAGAGAAAGACAGCAGCGCTTCCTCTGTGTACTGTTGGATGAGTCTAAGGATGCAAGCCGGGAAGGAGCCTTGGGTTCAGCTCAGCCGTGCTAGGACCCTGGACCCAACGGCTTCCAGAACTGAGAGAAACAGTGACCTGTTGTTTATGTCGGGGCTTCATGATCAGACCTTTTCTATTCCTGGTGTCTTTGTGCCTGACAAATCTTCATGTGACTCCAAGCACATAGTCATACAGACTATGTCTATGAAACAAAGACTTACTGGTAATAAATAAATTATAAAGAAAGTTATCTAAAATCAATTCTGCCATCCACAGACTTTTTCCACCTATTAGACATTAAAGCAAATTTTCACACTAACGAGGTACATGTCCTTGTTTACTTTTACATAATGAATAGCATCTTGGCTGAATATTTGGCAGCAGAGGCTACGAAACACCTTTAACATTTTCCATAGTTAATATTTTGATTTTATGATTGTCAATGCTAAGAACACCACATGGCATGACTATGAAGTAAAATTTTTTTTAAAAAAAGCATATTTAGGACCATTTCAAGAACAGTTGGAAATTCTATCCTATTTCTAAAGCAAATTCCACACAAAATATTATTTTATAAAACCTAAGTCAGCAACTTAAGCAGAAATCTTTAAAATTAAACACTCTAACAATATAATTCAAAGATATACTAATATGAACCTACACACTGAAGTGAAGGTGAAAAAAATAATTTTTTACTTTATTTCATTTTATTTTTATTATTATTATTATTACTTCTGTAACTAAACCATTAGGCTTTTTTAGGAGGCTAAATTTCTTTTTTGTTGTTGTTTTTTTTTTTTTTTTTTGAGACAGGGTTTCTCTGTGTAGCCTTGGCTATACTGAACTTGCTCCATAGACCAGGCTGGCCTTGAAGTCACAGAGATCAGCCTGCCTCTCTGAGAAAATTCTTAATTTTCAGTAAAAACACTGAAATTCTTAATACAGCCTGATCCAAGGTTTCTGAGACAGCGTCCTATGACTCAGGTTGGCGTGAGGGCAAGCGCAGGGGCTGTGCTCACGGGAGATGTTCAGCGCCCAGGCTGCTGCAATGATGCTGCATGGTGAACACGCACAGGCCCTGACAGGTACAGTTTTGTGAGCCACAGTTTGCGAAGCCGTGGTGTGTGCCACCCTGCCTGGGACATTTGGTTACAGAAGAGCAACCAAGCGAACACACTACCCAACTAAAGCTGAATGAGAGAGGGCAGAAGAGACAGGGAAAGGAAGGGGGAGAAGGAGAATGAATCACTGACTACCACACTGTAAATAAGGTGATGCTGACAGCCTCAAACCAGGAATACCAGCCTGAGAAATCTCTCACCCTGCCAGGCATGGTGGTCCACATCTTTAATCCCAGCACTCAGAGGCTGAAGCAGGCAGATCTCTGAGTTCAAGGCCAGCTTGGTCTACAAAGCCAATCCAGGACAGCCAAGGCTACACACACACACACACACACACACACACACACACACACACACACAAAACCCTGTCTTGAGAGAGAGACAGAGAGAGAGATCTTACCCTGTGCTCTTGGTCTTGGTTCCCAGATTGTCAGAGCAATCTCCCATAGTTTACATAGTCTCAATCTGTACATTTTAGCTTTTTTTTTTTTTTCCTGAGCCCCTGACTGGCAAGTTTTTTCATTCCCAAAATGCCTCGCCTTCCTTTAGCCAGGGCCCAAAGAACTATTCTAGGAATGGCTGCGGGCGGCTGGTCTCGAGGCGCCTTGTGCACGGCTATGGAGGTGCACTTGCTGGCATCCTTGGTTTCTGAAAGATCTGAGCTGCTGGCAGCTCACCTCCTTATTTGGAAAAGTCAGTCAGAAAACTGTCATCAGTAGGCAAAAAATACCACAAAGTCAACGAGGGAAATTATCTTAAGAAAGACTGGGCTGAAGAAAAATATAGCAATAGAAGCCGAATCCCAGTGGCCAAAACCTGAAGAGGTAAAGGGGACAGACAAGGGCCACACCACCCATGACCACAAGGCCCACAGATGGACAGAGGCCCGCAGGAAGCGCACACCGGTCCTAGGAAATGCAACTTTCCCACAGCAAACTCGGTGATAAAAATGGCAGGACAGAACACACACAACCTTACAGACATGTCTCTTGAAACTTAGTTATTGGAAAATTGCTCTACCAAATACTATAAAATAAGCTGAAGGTATTGACAGTAAATTATAACGTATGCGATGAAAAATGAGAAATCATGATCTCTGTAAAACCACAATGATTCACCCACAGCAAAGTAACCCATCCCCAAACTATAAGAATCCCAAATAACCCCACCACCAAGCACTAGAAGGCTGAATCTGCATTTCAGAAGCCCTGGCTGGGTCCTTTAGTGGTAGGGGTGGGGTGGAGAGAAAGTAGCCCTTGCATGGTGATAAGAGTTGGAGAAAGGAAGGCCAACTGCCTCAAGAGAACTCTGTGCACAATCTGTCTCTGGGAGGAGCCGGGTGGGTGCGGTGGCACTTGCTAGTTCTCCCAGACCTCAGGAGGGTGAGGAAGGAGAATCAAGATAGAAGCCAGTCTGGGCTACATAAAAAGTCTCAGTCTCAAAGAAACCAAAACCAAAACCCAATCTGCCTCAGTGCCCCCTCTCATTCATGAGAGGGAAATAACCCAGTCCGAAGACACTCAAATTATTTCCTAGCCTGATAAAATAAAAAGAAAAACATGTTGAAAAGTGAAGCGGAGTTGAGAAATTACATGAACAAACATAATTAAAACATCATGCCCTTTATAGGGACACTTTGTGGGCCACTTTTTCTTCACATGCATTGTGATTAAAAAAAAGTATTTATTGTTTTCACTTATTTTTCTTTTTTTATCTATTAATTTATTTTTAGTTTTTCAAGACAGGGTTTCTTTGTGTAGTCTTGGCTGTCTTGGAATTGCTTTGTAGACCAGGCAGGCCTCGAACTCACAGAGCTCAGCCTTCCTCTGCCTCCCTGAGTGCTGGGATTATAGGCGTGCATCACCACCACTCCTGGCTTTCCCTTAATTTTCAAACACAAATGTACATGAAGTTGTGAGCCACATTGGGTAGCATTTTATACTGATCTAACACAACGCTTCAATTTGACTTAGTGTATCGCTTTGATTAAAGTCTTGTTAATGTAATTTTTTAAATCCTTTATGAAAGCAATTAAAGGAACGGTGGGTTTATCTGAATTCATAGCCAGCAGTAGATAAAGGTGACTATGGCTACACTGTATCCAGTCAGGAAACAGACAGCAGGAAAGATTGGCTATGACAGCTTCTACAACTAGGACCAAGTGTAGCGAATGAAAAGTCCCTCCATCCTTTGGGGGGGGGGTCTTCCGGATTCACTCAGCCTAATCAAGATAATCCCCCACAGGTATGGCCAGAGGCTGATCTAATCTGAATAATCCCTCACAGATGTGTCCGTGGCTTCTCTCATAGCTGATTCTAGATCCTGAGACCTCTTTGACAGACAACATTGGCCACAGATCATCCATCATCCCAGGTCATGGAATGCACTGTGCTACTCATAACCCTTACACTTGTCAAAACTCTATGAGTAAAAAAATCCAAGACCTGTGCATTTCAGTAAAGTAAAACATCTCTAATTAACAGTGTACATTTAGGGGAAAGGCTGTAATTTATTTTCAAATGCACCAAAAAATAAGATGTTTGGGATGTAAAGTGAATTAATTAATTAATTAAAAATTTAAAAAGATGTAATGGTAAATGGGCAGATGAGATGAACCAAGTGTGCCAAAATGTTAGTGTGTAATATAAGAGGAACAAAGGTGTTCACTATAAAGTTAACTTTATGAAATGTTTGAAAATGTTCATAATAAAATAGGAGGAAAGCTTTAAGTCTGTAATCTTTCTATGACACTGAAAACAGTCAACATAACATTGCACTGCCATGAAAACGATTATTTAAAACATTTAAGGACATGGAAGATTTTTTTCATAAAAGCTTACACTTTTCAATGTAGCTTTTAAAAACCACATATAATCTCAACAGGATTAAATATTTTGGTTTTGAAAATGTTCAGATGCTAACACACTTTTAAAATGCCAACATGGCTGGTCTGGACAGTACAGCAGTCAAAAGCTCTTGCTGCTTTTCCAGGGGATCGAGGTTCAATTCCCAGCACCCACATGGCTGCATACAACTATCAATCACTCCAGTCCTAGCACAGCTGATGCTTCTTCTGACCTCTGCAGCATCAGGACACACGAAGTACAGACATACATGAAGGCAAACACTCAAACACGTAAGCTAATAAAATAAATACATCTTTTACAAATTAAAATGCTAACAGCTATTTGTCAGTGAGTAGTGGAATTATGAGTGGCTACAGATTTTTACAATTCCATTAAAAATCGAAATTAGATTAGAAAGTAGATGTTCTTTGAGGCACAATGGGATCATATCCCAATACACACATTGTAGACAGAAAAAAAAATCCTACTTCAAAAAAACGCTTTAATACATTTTCTCTACCAAATGGCACAGCACAGCACACAGAGGGTGCTGGTGACTTCCACTTAAGCCTGCAGCTGACTGGGAGCTGCTGTCCAGCACGGGAGAGGGTAGGACCTTGCATCGAATAGCCCCAGCCCAGGAAAAGATCAAAACCCAGAATTCCAAGGACAGCTTCTGCTGAATGCACACCATTTTTGCAACTCTACAACGCTGATAAATTCGAAGTCACAACACCCTCGGTCAAGGATGATCTATACTATTCTTTCCAATCAGAGAAGACTTTTGTTTTAACAATGATGGAATCAAACAGTCAACATCCCAATTAATAAGCCTTTGTTATCCCACCTACCTATGATGGGTGAGACTGAGGGGCCCTGAGCCTCAGACCAGGCAGAAACCAACAGGAAATTAAGCAGGGAATTAACCTCCAGGCAAGATTAGCTAGCTCTGTGTGACCTGGGCTCTTCACATCTTTGCAGAGGGCAAAGCAAGGTCTAGTGGACACCTGGGGCTCATAAATGGAATTCCGAATCCCTGATTGCCTTCCCAGGCTCAGGGCTTCCTACCTGCAGGCTCTCCTACTAGACAAAGTATAATGTCCATCTGACTTACTGACCCGGATTTGCCTAAGATCTCTGTTACTAGAGGCACAGCCTGGTTCCATGAATCATCCACCGCTCTGTTCAGACACTGGCCTGTCTGGCACCATGCAGAAGAGCCATATCCCAGCTCTAAGGGCAGATCTCCAGCAGTTCAGTTGCCTGCCTAGATCCTTTCCCCAGGCATCAACTAGGGCACACCCCAAATGATGTGTGCGAGGTGGGGGTGGGGAGAACTTGGCCCGTGCTTTTATGATTCTCAGGGGCCAGAGCTTTCTCTCTCTGCTTTCCACGCATCCTGAGAATTATGAGTGATTTAATTAGGCAAAGGCAGTAACTGGGCAGTAGGGGAGGGGCGGGTGTGTGAGAAGGCCCCAGAGGCCTGGGCAGCCCTGATGCTTTGGAAGGGCTGGCCAGTCCTGGTGAGGCCCCGGAACAAACCTGTGTCCGGTGGAAGGCGACCTGGGAGCACAAGGGCTTCAAGATCGATAACTGACCTTGGGGCTAAGGACAGGCAGAGGGAAGAACAGATGGAGGGCTACACAGGCTGACACCTGCTTGCCCTTGGCTGTCTTGATTGTGCCTTGACGAGAAAGGTGGCTAGGAAAGGGTTGTACCAGGAAGCGCACAAACAACCTAAGCTTTATATGGTGAAAAAAAGAAAATAAAATCAAAGGAGGTAGTTTCATTATCTCCAGGGCTTGGTGCCTTTCTTTAAGTGCATGCTCTGGGCAGGCAGCTCAACACGCCAAACCATGAACATTTCTGCTACGGTATTATATTTCTGAGACAGAGCTTCTCACAGTCTGAAGACATGGTCAGTTACTAGTCCAAATGTTTCCAATGCAGCCCCTCAACACCTAATCGAGAGAGCCATGATTTGAGCCACCGTTACCCGCTAGACTAGACCCCCATGGCACTAAGCTGATGCAGTGACCCCACAACAGAGCCGGGCAGCACCGGGCTAGCTGCAACAGCTGGTGTCCAGATGAGGCTGCAGCAAGAGGACCAACTCACAAGGCAGAAACCACCCAGACAGGGACAGAGCAGCCTCACCAGGCCCCACTCTGTGTGCCCTCTGCTGACATGCAGGGCTATGGTGCTCCTGAGCTGTGCCTGTGTGACGGGGTGGGGGGGGCAGATAGGCTTGTTCCTTGCACAGCTTTATTTGTGGGCTTCTAAATGACATCAAATCTACAGGCAGCTCCTCCACTGCTGTGGTGAGGCCATGACCGAACTTACAGAAGAGTTCGTTGGGGCTCACAGTTCAAGGGGCGTAGTCCCTGATCATCATGACAGGAGCAGGTGGCAAGCAGGCAGGCATGGCCACGGAGCAGTAGGGAAGAGCTCACATCCTGAGACAACAACTACAAGTCAGAGGGAAAGAACTGGGAAACAGCATGGGCTTCTGAAACCTCAAAGCCCCCCTCTCTGACAAGGCCACGCCTCCTAATCCTTCCCAAACAGTCCCATCACTGGAGACCAAGTATTCAAACACATGAGCCTGTGGGGGTCATTCTCATTTGAACCGCCACATCTTCTTGATAGGGATTTCCTTACTTATAATTGGGACTAACAGCAATGATTGGCTCTGAGTATGGTGGCAAGCGTCTTTAATCCCGTCACACTGGAGACAGAGGCGGGGAAATCACTGTGAGTTCAAAGCTAGCCTGGTCTATATGGTGAGTTTCCGAACAGCTTGGGTACATAGATTGTCTCAAACCAAAACCAAGCAAATAATAGTAATAGCTGCCTTACAGAAAGGGTTCCTGTAGGGATGGAGTGCAGCAGTGGGCTTAGTAAGTGACAGCCACAATAAGCAAAACTAGATTAAAAACAAGTATGCCTTTTCCTGGTTAAAAATTTAAGTGCTAGTTGCCGGGAGGTGGTGCCTCATGCCTTTAATCCCAGCACATGGGAGGTAGGGGCAGGCAGATCTCTGAGTTCGACACCAGCCTGGAACTGAGTGAGTTCCAGGATAGCCAAGACTACACAGAGAAACCCTGCCTCAAAACACAAACAAACAAAACAAGAGAAAATGAAAGAAAATTTAAGGGTTAATAAAAAAAAATTTAAGCACAGAGAAAGTCACTATGAATCACTCTAGCTCTCTTCTCTCTAGGAGAAACCCAATGTTCAGAAAAGTGTTTTCCATCCTGCATAGGAATGTATACTTCGGAGGATAAACTTCAACTCTGCGGGTTTCTGTATGTACTTTCTGGGTGATTCAGAGTCCAAGCAGTACCTCACAGTTCACACGATGTCTTGCTGGGAAAATGTCTTACTGTTACTGCCTGCTCATACCCACAGGAGAGATTTTAACAGTAAAACTTTCCCATCTGCTTCCATCACGAAGGGAGGTTAAGTAGGTCAGAGTTTGCATGATGCGACTAAGTACAGGCGAGAGCCAAGGGGGGCAATAATTTCACACACGATTTATGGGATGTGTCAAACCACCAGAATACACATAGCAACAATGCTCTCTCCCCGCTGTCCATCCTAAGTACTAGAGGGGAGAGTTTCCTGAGGAGACTGACACTAATCAGCTTTGTGGGGATTCAAGTCTGGGTGACCGCAGAGGACGGCCCCAGCCAGCCTGCCTTGCATCTGCCCCACCTACCCCCGTCCCTTGGCCCTGCCTCTCTCTTGGACATTTTAACCAACTCCTTTCTTTCCAATCCCCTGATCATTTCCGGGTTTCTGCTTTTTCTTCTCCCAAACTGTGCAGCTCAGCCTGTCCCCTTCACTCGTTAGGAACATCTGTTTGGGTCTAAAGAGAACTATGAATGAGTACAGAGAACTGTGAATTAGTACTCCAGAGCAGAAAATTTCTTTATGTAGCTGCAAAGTCCCTTCTGGCTACAGAACATATAGATTTTCCAGGTACCTCCAAAACAACTAAGAATGAAACGGACAAGGAAGAGAAAGAATAGAGAAACAGAAACACAGGCGGACAGACACAGAAGGCTAAGGGGCTGCTTTCCACAACCCATTTTCTGGTGTTGTCTCTGTGGATCCTAGATCCTCTGCTTTCCTGTCTCCTGTGGGTGACGCTTCTCTCCACATGGTGATCATCAATTCTCCATCACGTTGGGCCCGTAGAGGCCCACTCTCCAATCCCAAGGACTTGTGTCTCCAGTCATCATTGCCTCATCTCCCTCTTCACTCCACATGTGCACCTCCCAACCATAATACATCATCCTTCCTTCCCCTCTCCCATAGCCTACGGAAGACTAGCTCATCTGGACTATTTCTGGGAAGCATCCACACTAGGGGCATCGCCTTGGTGTGGCTCTCCTCCATCATCCCTGAGCTATTTAATAACATGATGCCTTGGGAAGCCACAGTGGCATCTCTACCCGTGTGCATATGCAGCGGCCAGGCATTCTTTATGCTCCCTCTTTCCAAATGCTTCCCGAGCCTTAGTGGAAAGGTATAAATGTCTTACTCATCTATAACTTATTCTCAGCACCTGAAGCAGCCAGGAGTCTTCTGAATTCACCACCATCCTCTGCTCTCCATCTATCTAATGTCACGTATGCACCTGCAATCTGGCGGCTTCTCTGACTGAGGTGCACGTTCTGTGCTGAGCAGTCCTTGTAGGTAGGTATGTGGGCATTGTCACAAATAGGGAATGTGCGACACAACGCCATGCGCCCATTCTGCTAGTCACTACCATGTCCTTACATGTTCTCCCTAAAAAATCTCAACCCATACAATCTTTTTAAAACACTGATTACTGGGAACTCAAACAGACAACGCACCAGTGTTCCAACCACACTCTTCACAGCAGTCAAACCGTGAGTGTAACCCAAGGATCTGTCAAGAGACGGGTGGATAGCCAAAGTGTGGCTACAATGGACTTACTAGACAGAAAGAAGAAAGTAACTCTGTTACGTAGATTAACTTTGAAAACATCATGTTAGGTGAAATAAATAAGACAGAAGTACAGACAAATGCTTTTGATTCCACTAGCACACGACACCTGGAATATACAAACTCACAGAGATGGAGGGGAGAACAGGGTCACCACCAGAAGGTGATGGACCCGGGCAATAAACTAACTCTTGCTTAAAGACGCAGGACGCCTCTCGGGGATGATGAAAATGTGCAGGAGGTAGTAGTCATGGCTGCCGAGCACTGGAAAAGCCACTGAATTATATACCTAAGAGTTAAAATGGCAGCCGGGCAAGGTGATGCACACCTGTAACCCCAGCACTCAGGAAGAGAGACAGGCAGGTCTCTGTGAGTTAGAGGCCAGCCTGGTCCAGGACAGCCAAGGCTACCCAGAGAAACTGTGTCTTGAAAAACCAAACCAAACCAAAACAAAACAAAAAACAAACACGACTCTAAATGGCAACTTGTGCATTGTGCATATTTACTATAATAAAAAAAAATCACATCCAGAGTAGTCTATTTTAAGAGTTTGAAAGGCACGCCCACCTCATGTGGGTGTCATGGCTTAGTTTGGGGTGCCATGATGGACCCTCATGATTTACTGCTTGCCCCCCTGTGCAAAGCTATACATTCTGCTTTCTCTCCTTTTATGGCCACACAGCTAAGATTAGCCAGCTCTGTTTTCAATCTGTAAAATACACACTCAGGCCGACTCACACTGTTTACAGACGTTGTGAAGGCAGCTTTTAAACAGACCAAGGCTTCAGGGAGGGTTTTCTCTAATCGCCTTTTTAATAGTAATATACTTTTTGTATTTTCTTACACCTCCTCTACTGATACTTCAAGTCTGTCTACACTGATAACCACTGTGTATATGCTTTCTTTTTAAATAAGTTGGTTCTCCTTTATTCATTTGAGGGTATTTCTAAAATTTACTAAAAAAAAAAAAAAACAAAACAAAAAACTAGTGAGAGAAATTTTGATCCGTAACAGAGTAATCTTAAGGTTCGTTGGAGGCACAAGTTTTACATTCCAGAAAACACCTTCTGACGTGTCTCATACTGTTGCTTACACGCACACATGCACCTAATTGCACATGCACGCACACACAACACCATTTTGTGGAAACATAAGAAGAAAAACTGACAGGCATAAAAGGATTTGGAAAGAATGGGGGTAGGTAAACAGGGATCTAAAACAGGAAAAAGCATGGGTCTCACCTTCTCTTCTTAGCACAGTTCTAGTATGTGTGTTCTAGTATTAACCCCTGAGTTAGCTGAGAGTGATTTTATGTGGGCTCAAAGGAAAAGGAGACCAGATGACAGTGTGTAAACCAAAGGACTGCCATGCAGATGGCAGGAGAGTTGGTGAACACGTGGCTTCTATTTTGTGTCTAGCCACTTAGCCCGTTAGAGCCAAACACTTTGGAGCCAAGACACCTCCTGACACACAGGAGGTAGATATTACTCTTACTTCATATGTCAAAGCACAGAAAGTAGCTTGCTGCCCCACAGCCATATTTGGACCCGCTCCCTTGGAAGCCCAAGTCTTCCTACAACCTCTTGCAGGCAGGAACTCCAGGGGTAAACAAGGCCCAGAAAGATGGCTTCATCTGTGCTGAAAGCAGCCAGGATCAGGATCAGGATCAGGTGAGATCAGCCCACGAGGGTCTATGAGTGTATGAGGCTGTGACCTGGATATTTGAGCGACTCCAAAAAGGGCAAGTTGAGGGCTATGTGCACTCCTTATACAGGACAGCACAGCCACGCCCTAGATGTCCCAAGGCCCTAAGACCACATGTTCTGTGAATCAATCCCCTGAAGAGACCTAGAACCCCAAGCCCATGACTTTCCGTCAGCCACTCCTGTGTGCCAGCCTTGTGTTCCACCTCCTTCCAGCTCCAGTGGGCACAGGCCAACGTCTAATGTTTCCTGAGATACTGGTAGAAACAGAAAGCCTATTTTCACAACAATCAGCCATTCATGACCATTGCACTTTCTCTAGAAATGTGTGCCAATTACAAGCCTTTCCAAAGGTCCCCTGCTCGGGCAGGCAGCTCGCCCTTAAATAAGGGCCTCATTATGGCACTCTGCCTTTTGAAATGTTTTCTTCTCATGAGACTGTTTTCATGCTACTGATAACAAATGAAACCTCTCCAATTGTTCTACAAGCAGGTTTTCAGAGTGCCCTTTGGGGAAGCGCTCTCTCCTCTTTCCCCGAATTAATGATGGAGAGAAAGGTTTAAGTGCAGTCCTGACTGTATAAAGGTGATATAAGCAACCCTTAAACTGCTACCAAAAAAAGTGTTCCAGCCCAATCTGAAATCTGCAGGATTCTTTCTGAATGCCTCCCTAATGATGGAGAGAAAGGTTAGCCGTACAGCTAAAAACCTGCTTAGGGCTTAGAACAGAATGGGTTGAGCCTCAGAAAAGATGGTGACAATGTTGCCAAATTTCCTTCTGCTCTGGGCAGAGCTCGTGTTAACTTGTGGACACTAAGCCTCAGAGCCTAATCTCCTGCAAATGATCTCAATTGAGAACTTTAAAGCTGGAAACAGTTGTCTGCTTTCCCCTACATCCCAATGTCCACACACACACACACACACACACACACACACACACACACCCTCTTCATCTTTTCCCTTTCTGTTCCATGGCAACGAATGACTGTCCCAGACCGTAAGAACTAGAAGGAGAAAGGGAGAGAGTACCACAAAGATGGTATATTCTGTTCTCCACAACTCTATTTTGAAAACATGTTGTCTGGTTCCCTGGCTCTCAGCAAAACCTACAGATCCTTTGTTCCCAAGCCACTGCTGTTGTCTACTGTCTGATCACAAACACCAGATGACTTAAACATGTGTAAGCATGGGGAGGTTTCAGGAAGCCTCCACAGTACCAGAGGCCATAGCTTTGTGCTCAACCCCATTCCTATAGATTTACCAAGTTGTATGACTGAAAATACCAAGGCAGAAGCATGATCAACCAGAAAGATTTACCCACTGTCTTCAAATTACACCAAATCCTATGGTTGAAGGAACATTCTATGAATTATCTACAGAAAAAGAAAACTTAGTAATATTTTTCCTGGGGAAATACGAGGTGAGCCATGCCAGTTGGGTAACTGGAAAGAAAATTCTCAGTGGTCCCCCTCACTGTGCTGAGAAGGGAGGCCATCGGCAAGCTTTATGAGACACTGCCATGAACTCTCCCCAAAAGGCAGCTTGACAGCTTTTATCTTCTATGCATCAAAAATGAACAAGCTGGCTTTTAAAACGCTTTTAGCCAAATCCACAATTTGGGAGCCAATTAAGGGAAGATTCACCCTCATCAAAAGAATGAGCATATCTTATTACCACAGCAAAATGGTACTGCGTTCTAAGATCTAGAAAATATTATCAAACCATCCCATCAGAAGAGATTCTTTCTCCCAGAAGGAAAAATCCTCAGAGACACGGCCGTTTTCTTCTGTGGATGTGCTGCTGGTGACACGTGTGTGTTTACTCTGGCTGAGCTTCTGCAAAAAGATGAAAGCCGGGCAGAGACACACACCTCCTTCCTGCCCCCTCTGCAATATCCAGACTTCCTCCAGGCTTCTGGCCCAGGGTCAATGGCAGAAAGTAGTCTCTTCCCCTCCACAGACGTCCTGCCTCTGGCCACCTCTACTTTTGCTTCTGACCTGCATTTCTCTTCTATTCATGTATTTCTCATGAGAAGAGCCCTTCAAAAGATGAGTCATCGCTGCAAAGTCAGCGTTAGTTACTACAGCGATGGTTTAAGTACCCAACATCCTTGGGAGGCGGGGGGGGGCACTCAACTTTCCTTTGCAAAAGCTGGAAAGTAAAACAACAGAAAACAAAGTCCACCACTATAGAAGGCTATGGCTTTCTAGACTCCTGGACATTTGGGGTCAAAGGACAGATAGTATGCTGAAGTGGTCTGGGGCACCCCTTAACAATTTGAATATTCTTTCCAAAATGCTTGGGATCAGAAGTATTCACATTTCAGGGTTGTTCCCCCTCTCCCAGATATTAGAATATCAGCACATACAAAGTGAAATTATCTTGAAGGACCAAAATCTAAACACATAATTCATGTATGCATTAACACATAGGCTGAAGGTGAGTTTACATGGCATTTTAAAATGACATTGAACACAAAACAGTTTGGGGAGTGGAATTTTCCATTTGTGGTGTCATACAAGTGCTCAGAAAGGTTTGAACTATGGAGGATTTTTGACTTTCAGATTATGAATTTGTATTATGAATCTGTGTTTATAACTCCTGTCTATTCTTTCAGAAAGCCACTGAACTTGTTCTTGCTTTCTTCCTTCCTCCCCCCCATCCCAACCCCACTCCTGTTTTTCGTGGAATTTGTAGAATATAGGTTAACTTTTTCCTTGTATCCGAGGCTCCCAATAGCAATCCCTAGCAACATGACTGTAGGGCTTGGTGGCTGGCTATTCCATGGTGCTAATTCTGTTCCCCTCGCTTGTAACTGGGGAGTTAGCAGGACCTACTTCGTGCCCTGTTAATTTCAAGTCGTTTGAGGGCAGGACAGTAGACAACCACAGCCTCTAGGAGTGGGTGAAAGCCAGCCACCTTCATGTATCAAAGGGGTCCCTGAGGCATGAATACATTCCACTGATTACTTAAGACTTACTATACACAATTCTTCAGAATTAAAAGACTTTGAGCAAAAAAATACTCAAGAATTTCTGACCATATCACAGATGCTAAAAGCTAACAATACCTGGATGCTAGCTAGACAAACAGAACATCACCATCTAACATGACAAAGACACTCTCAATCTTTGCTTCTCTCCCTCCCTTGCAAAGGCTTGAAATATTTCCTTTCTCTCAAAAAAGTTTGCTTCTATACTTCAGTATTACTGAAAATCTTCCTGCATATGACTTTAACTCATTGCTGTGGGTAGATAACGTTCTTTATTCATGCCTAGCTAAGACTTTAGTTCTCAGCCTGCTCTACAGTAGAAACATGGTGAGGGCCATACGCCACTACAACCTCCAAGAAGTCCAAAAAACCCCGCAAGAGAGCCTAGGATTCTGTGCCAAAGCATATTGGGAGAGAGCTGCGCACATGGTAGTCACGTGAGAGCTGTGCACTCTTGCTGGCCACACTGCATCCAGAAGCATGTCCCATTCTGTGCAGGATCATGTGCTCTCAGGGAGGGGGAGGGTTTGCCTTTAAAAGGTGCCATAGACATTAAAAATAGTAATCTGTCACAAATGGGTCAGGTTAACCTGGAGCCCCTGAGAGACGTCCTGGAAGAATCAGGGCTACACTGGCTCAGGATGGTTTTCTGGGACAAGGTCAGTCCCAGGGAAAGAAAGCAGAGGAGGATGTGTCCTTGATTGGTTCTTGGCAGAAGGGACAGATGCCCCCTTCTATCAGACTTTCATAAAGAGTAGCAAACATTGCTGGAAAGAAGCCTCCCAGCACCTCCTCTCTTACAGAGGAGAGAGAATCAAAGAGTAAACACTGATGTTTTGTACCTCTGTGGCCATTTTCACCTCAAATGCACCAGCAGCAAGCAGATCCCAAACAGCAACTGCAAGCCTCAAATCAGGGAGTCTGGGCTCTAGAACCTCGTGCTCTTTACTTGTCTGACTTCAAACAAGTCCGTTGGTGGAAGGAGGAGATTTATGGAGAAGCCGCCCCTAACTCCAGAGTAGGGCTGGGAAGCAACCACAGCCTTTGGCAGGCTGTGTTAGTGTGGCCATCTTCCCAGGGACACCAAAGCAATGTCTGTGGTGACTAACTGCCCCGCCCCCAGCAGTCTGTGAAGGGCTGGGCTACTCACACCAGGGGGCCTCTTTGATGCTGTAATGCAGACTGCATCAAAGAGTTAAGGGCTTTTAGAGAGACTTTCAGATGTAGCCACCTGTAAACTATTTATTTCCTACTGCCCAGCCAGAACAGCTCTCTTCCCACAAATACTCCTGGTGCTTCAGACCTCAGGGAGCTGAAGATGACAAGGAAATAGACAATGGGAGAAAAACACAAGGCAGAGAAGTAGGGGAAGGTGACACCAGGCATACTATGGATCCTGGGCACCCGGGTGGGTGTGGGTACAGAGACACAGGAAAATGAAAAGGTGTGAAATCGTTCTCCACAGAAATCCCTTCTCTCTCACTGGTGTTCCATTATAAAGCAGTTGGATTGATTCACATTGGCTGGCTCATGGTTCTCAGGTTATAAAGCCTAGGACAGGGACTGACTCATTTATGCCTTCCATAGTCACAACAGCACTGAGTATTAGCATTGCTTTATAAAGATGACTGATTGATTGATTGAGGGAGAGATGAAGGAAGTAGTCAAGAAAGACCTGGAAGGAGGTACTAGTTATGTAAGTCTACAGGAAAGTATCCGGAATGGTAATAGTTTGAAATAAAAAGTAACAAACTTCAGAAATTTAAAAATGCAGGGTGGTGGTGGTGCACGCCTGTAATCCCAGCACTCAGGAGGCAGAGGAAGGCGGATCTCTGAGTTTCAGGCCATCCCAGTCTAAAGCATGAGTTCTAGGACAGCCAAGGCTACACAGAGAAACCCTGTTTCAAAGCAAAACAAAACAGAATTTAAGATCTATAACCAAGTAATGTGCTGTGAAATGGCTTGAATTAGTCACAATTCACAACACACTCCTGGATGATTTTATATTATATAGCACTGTCTCTGCGGGGCTCACACTCTGCAGTGTGTGCCATGAACCCAAGGCTATGACCAGTCTTCATGTGGACCATTTCTGAGAATTGGTGGCATGAGCCCTTGAGGGATGAGGCTATACATCATCTCTTTACACAGAACAGGCCTGCTGAGTACAAATGATGGCTAGAAGACAGTAGATTCCATGTTCAGTTCTTTTCAGCTGAGATCCCAACCCAGAACAGACATAGCATCCACCTGGGCCCACCAGGTCACACTTCCCGGATGTGGAGTAGAAGGGGAGCTTCCGGGGGTGTCCTGAAGGATGAGATCCTTTGTCCTGAGAAAAGCAGCGAGCTCACTTTTAAGGCTACAAGTAGGCTAAGATCTACTTTCAAGTGTCAGTATCTTTATTTTAAATAATGATTTATTCCAACTTAAAAAATAACTCTAGGGGCTGTAGAAATGACTTAGCAGTTGAGTGTGCACACTGCTCTCATAATGGGTGCCTCACAAATGCTTGTAAATCCGACTGCAGGGGATCTCACGCCATTCTGGCCTCCACAGGCATGCACACATGCACACATTCATACATATACATATACGTACATACATGTATATGTAAATAAAAATTATGAAAATAAACCCCTGAAAAAGCTTAGCCTTTACAATTGAACCAAAGAAAAATAATTGGATTAGAGAAGAAAACAAACAAAACCCACACGCTTTAAAATGGGATTTATCTAGCACCTGACATTTTAAACATCTTTCCCACGTTGTACCCTTGAAACCCACTGACAAGCCGCTATGTGCATTAGGACTTCTATCCAAAACACCCACACTCAGCCACGAAACCCCACTGACTCCTTAGGAGTTTGGCCTATTCGTTCTACTCTCACTCCTAAGGCTTCTCGGGCTTCTACTGAAGTCAGCAGTAAAAGTTGGAACTGGGATAGAAAATCAGCCCTGATCTTAGCTGCATGCCACTCTCCAGAAGCACAAGAGAGGTGGGTTAGAAATGCTGATGAGGCTGTTTGCCCACCTCATTTGTTGGTTTCTCCCTGCTTCCCAGAACTGTACCTATGTCTCCCTATAGCAACTGCGACCATACAAACCTCTGGGGCTCCTCACTGTCTCGGGGTTTCGGAGTAGGATACATACCCAAAGTAGGTGTCCACTAGAAATGCATCTCATTCAACATCACCTCTTGCTCTTATCTGTAACCATATTTTCGGTATCATTCTCCTGGGATTAACAGCTGGGTTGTTAGCGAGGAAATTTTGTTGACTGGTTTATCACAAGAACCTCAAAATTACTGAGAGTCTGCAAAATAAAAATTACTACATTTTCAAAACGTGCAACGGTGTTTTCCTTGTGTGTGCAGATGTGCGGTGTGTGCCTGTGATGTGAACTTGTGTCTGTGGAGGCCAGAAGGGGCCTTGAATCCTTTGGAAATGGAGTCATAGACAGTTGCAAGCCGCTAAGTGGATGCTGGAGACGTGGATCCCTCTTAAGTGCTCATAACCACTGAGACACCTCTGCATCCCCCAAATCACTCCATCCTAAGCCCTCCTCTGAAACAAAGGGGAAACCCTAACCCCTATCTTCAGCTTACACACTCATGAACAACCTCCATTCAAGGTGCCACCACGTTGGCTTTTCCTCCTGTTTCTGGTCTAAGCGGATCTTAAACACCCAAGTTAGTGAGATACATTCAAAAGGGAGCTACACAGGCTCTGCCTGTCCAACTCTGGGCACTTCTATTTTAACCTAGTCTTTCATGCTAAATGGCAAATAACTTCTATTACAATGCGCACATAAGCCCCTGGCACGGTGCACAGTGCCAATGTTACTTCAACCACATCATGCAGTTTGCCCATAAACCTGGTTCTGCATTGAGTCACTGGGATTCTATTTCACCAGAGTTCACTTCAGGTTTCCTCCATGATGGAAAGGCATAATGCTAGTGGCCAAGAATGCAGCAATTATTTTCAGGTTACTGGCATAGGAGAAATGGATACCAAACACAGCATCCCAATTAAAAACAAAGCAAACCAAAACAAAACATAGCAGAGGATTCAGGATTGTACTCTCGGGAAGCTTACTCTTAGCCACTCTTAAACCCGGAATAGTAGTAGGATGTTACATCTTTAGACGCATAGATAAAGTATCATGTTATCCTCCTGGGTGGTCTCGGGAAGAGGCGTGTTTCACATCTATGCCTATAAAATCTGAAACACAGAACCCATTACTTGGCACAGTTCCCTTCTGGGGCCTCTTAGGACAGAACCCACACGAGCTATGTCCAAACACATCAAAAGTCTATTTAAACATTTAAGCAAAAGTCTAGAGTAAGGACAAGTCAGAACCTTTTTTTTTTTCTGCGTAAACTTTCTTCTCCATACAATCCAGACAGGCACAGACCCAGGACTGATGGAGAGACAGGCACAGGATGATAGGTGTGGTCACATGCCTGTGCCCAGTGCCTCTGCCAGCCCAGTCTTCTTCATCTCAGGGCACATGAGGGCAGTGGTGACCTGGCACCGGGACCTGGCCACGGGGCGCTCTGCTGCAGTTAATAGTGCCTGCCCCACCCCAGGGCTGCACTGCTCACTAGCAACACGTAAACACACAAGAGCCCCAAGGGCCTTGGTCCAGCAAAGCCAGTGGGCACCTCTTGTGACTCCCACGGGGAACTTGTTTTATCTCCGAGCCACTTCGCTGTCCTCTAAAAAGTAAGTCCCTCTAGTCAGGTGGGTTGCTGCAGCTCATTAAAAGTATGGTAATAATGTTGTAGGTCCAGAAAAAATATATATATATTTAAGTCCTATTTCTTCAGGATGTAGACACTCAGGGTTGGAGCATGGAGCCTCAAGAGTACAGAGTAGTCAATACTTCCTCCCTGCCCCCCATCTGATGTAAATATGGACACTTCCTGCTTTTGTACATCCAGCCAGCGAGGTGACAGCTACTGCCTTGGTAGCTGTCATTGAGAAGTGAGGAACACAGAGAAAGTAGCAGGTACACCCTTATCGAAGGCAGGCTTGGCTCTGGGTTCTTCCCAGGACCCTTTGTTCTAGCAGCGACACAGGAGACATAAAATGCCATTGTCACCAGGTTAACACTGGATTTACTATCCCCCACTATGGAGTCACAGGGGCAAATTTCAAATAGCATCTTAGGTGGTCTTCCAGAGCAAAGTTTTAGCTCACAGAGACAGGGCAACCAGCTCAGAAGGGGCCGCTGGCATGCCTGCTTTGTTCAGGTCATCAGGCCATTTGTCCACAGACACCTAGCTGCTAAATGACAGGCCAGAACTTCTGTCTAAACACTGTCAGGCTCATGCTCTGGGCACTGCTCACTGTGATGCACCATCACAGGGCTGTCCTTCCAGGTGTCTAACAGGCAGCCACGCCCTCCACGATCTCTCCTGGCTGCGGAAGCCTGTCTTTGTCAGAAACACCATTGTTTAGGTTGTTTTCTTCCCACATATCTTTGCTATAGCATCCTAAACAGCTCTCTCTCTCCATTCTATCCTAACGTCCACTACGCTCTTCCAAAATCCTGCTGGGGCCCACTGCTTTCAAACGCATCCAACAACCCAAGCAGGACGCAAGACCCACAGGGCTCGTCCTTGTCCTGCACAGCCTCCCTCAGGCTCACCTCTGACCTTTATGCATCCTACATCCCTTGCTGCAGTGACACCAGCTGTACAGCCCCAGGCCAGAAGACTCTTTCTTATCCTCTGACCACAGGCCTCTTCAAGGCTGATGTAATGGTGATACTGAGACCCAAGGCAGCTAGCTGATCCAGATGCCCTGTGGTGCATCTAGCTTTCTGTGTGCTCATCCGTGTCATGATGCAATAAGTGAGGAGACGCTTCTCAAAGAACACCACCCCAGGAGCTGAAAATACAGTAAGTGGCCAAATGCCTCTCGAGGTCATCTGGGGCAAGCCCAGTGTCTCTCTATGTAACAGAACTAAAAGTGGAGATGATATGTGTGTCACTTGCAGAGAGGCCATCAAGGGACCTCATTTGTCCTCATAGGTAAGAAACTGCAGGGGAAGGATTTACCTCTTGGATGACTGTAAGGATCCTAGAGGCAACTGTGACCACTTGGAAGAAGAAATATGGATGCCGTGTCAGATGGCCCTGGTGTACTAACCATGCAGCCTCCTTCACTGAAATTTCTCCTTGATCTACCAACACTGCGAAGGACAGCAGAAGCCCTCCTGAACTAACATAAAAAGTACTTCTGAAGAATACGTAAACAAACCAATAATCCTTCTCCACCACCCCCTCCAAACACACCACACACACACACCCCTTCTCTTCTGTCAGAAGCTTCGGGGACTGGGAAGTGGCCTAGTGCTTGCTGCTAGGCCTTACAACACAAGTTCAAGGCCCAGAACACATGTGGTAGGAGGAGAGAGCTGTCTCCCCACAAGTTTTGCCCCCTGACCTCCACACATGCACCATGGCAAATATGCTAAATAAACAAATAAATAAATAAAAGCATTTTCAAAGTGACTGTTCTGTTTTCTTGATTGTCTGAATTTCCATTCTTCCTTAGTTATAAATCTATTTCCATTAGCTATTTCTGTTTTCTTAGTTATAACTATTGGCTTAAGTCTGTTGGGGTTTGTGTGTGTGTGTGTGTTTTATGGGGGTTTTTTTGCTTAATATTTTCTCCAAATAGGGATTCATAAGATACTTCACTGTCACCAAAAAAAAAAAACAAAAACAAAAAAAAAAACAAGCAAAAGCCAAAGGGGGTAGTTTTTTTCTAAACTGAAGTAGAAATGTTTACTGTTCGAAAGAATGCTTCTTGGCCAACCTCCTGGGACAGAAACAACAGCCAATCACAGGCCATGTTCTGTGTTTTCCTGTGTTCTCAGCTGAGTGCTGCATGTCCTGCTGGCTTGAGGATCCTTTACTGTCCTCATGGCTGGTCTCAGCCACTCAGCTTGCATGCGCTGGTCACTCACTCACCCATGCATGCACTCATCCATGCATTCAGCAAATGCTCACTCCCTTTCTACTGGAGTCGCTGCATGGAGACACATGCATGAGACAGTGCCTTCCCTGGAAGAGCTGAGTCTTTCCTGTAGGGAGTGTCAAGGCTGTTACTCAGATAAGAACAAAAAGAGCTTTAGCAACCCTGAGAGAGCCCTCCAGCTGTGTTCCTCAAGGGCCTGGGAGCTTCACCAGGTAGACAGTAAGGAAGCAGGCACAGAGTATGAATCAAATGAAGTGGGGTACACTCCAGCCAAGCATGCACAGAGGGCACCTAGCAGGTACCAGGTGAGTCACTAGGTTCTTGGGAACAGGATGGAAGAAGCTGGAAAGTGAAGAATGGAAGTCTCCAGGGGTAGCTGGGCCTGGCCTGGATATTGTTGGGGGAGGGGACTGTTGCAGAAGACTGCCTGTGCATAACTTTGGGGAGGGGAGGTCCTGGGGCAGAGGTCTTGAGGTCTTAGCTCCATGGAGGCAGAGAGAAGTGAGAGACAAGGCAACAGCAGGGAGCTCTGATGTGAGGCAGCTGATTGGGGTGCCTGGTTATCTTCCCAGGAGACCGAGGTTAGGCCTAAAGATCTAGAGTGGGAGGAGCACTGTTCACTGCACAACTCAGACATGACAAAGGGATCAAACGACTCCTCAAAACCCACTGGGGTCAGTCAGGGGCATGGAGCACACTCAGAGTACACATCAAAAGGCAGAAATAACAGAGCCCCTAAGCTCTCAGGCTGTCTACTGTGGGGGAAGGTTTAGGGGGCAAGAGTTACTGCAAATGGATTGCTGCCAAGAGGAGCAGTCAACACAAAAACCAGAAAAACCGACAACACAGGCCAGTGACTCTGCGCTTGCCTGCTGTGTGCCATATCAGGTCCCACGAGGGAGGGCTGGTGCACAATTTAATTTCTCTGCCTACTTCAGTGCTGCAGGTTAACCTATGACCCTGTGACCCGTGAATAAGATATGTTCAAGTCCTTACTCTGATAGCAGTGAATGTAATTTTACTCAGAAAAAGGGTCTTCACAATGTAATCAAGTTAAGATGGGGCTACGCTGGAGGTCGCTGAATTTGATTCACTGTGGTTAAGATGCTCAGAAGTAAAGGGAAGAGAAACGCGCACAAAGAGATGTGTGATGGCAAAGACACACAGACAAAGGCTGAGTGTCAGCAGGGGCAGACACTGGAGACACCAGCCATGGCAGGCCATCCAGGATGGCTGGGACCAACAGAAGCAAAGAAAAGGGCGCAGAGTCTACTGCAGAGCCCTCTGTGCGCACGGCCCAGCCACCACCTGGATTTCAGGCTCTTCATCCCTGAAACTATGAGATAGTGAGTGTGGTCTTAAGGCCACCAGCCTCGCTGTCTTCCCAGTAGCCAGAGTAAAGTCACAGAGTCAGTACTACGGAGCAGGTGGCGCCTGAGGAGCGCGCTGAAAGTGTCAACCTGCCAGTCCGGAGGCTGACTGTCCTCTCAGATTTCCATCAGGAAGGCTAGGCCAACAGGGGACACTAAAGAAGAATGGGTGCTGTGATCCAAAGCAAGCTCTGGCTGCAAAGGCCAGTGGGAGGAGAGAGACGAGGACTGGCCGGTACAGGCTCTCAAGCTTCATCTTCAACTGGCCGCCCTGCTCCCATCAGAGATGAGGTCCCAACCGATTAACTGGCAAGAGAAGGCCCCACTAGAATAGGTCGAACCTGATCCCTTCAGGACCAAGGTCTTTCTATTTAGCTGCTGTCTCCTTTCTGTAAGAACAGAATCATACACACACATACTCTCTCTACCTGGCCATTGCTTTTGCATTTACACTAAACTACATTTAAAGTCACAAAAGGACAGATTTGCCTATGAGAAGCCTGAAGAAGTCAACCAAACTTAAGAAAAAAAGAAAGAAAGAAAAAAAGACAAAAGCTCCATTGTTTGTATACCTAACCCTAAGTATTTCATTTATTACCCTTAGATATAGTGAGGTAATGCTGCTAAAATACACTGATAACTCTTAGGACCCAGCCTACTCCTCTAAGACACAATTAGCAAATGGCCTAGAAAACCGATCACCCACACTGAAATGGACAAGGCTCTCTGCTCATATTGAACATGGAGATAAATTCAAAAACTTAATTTTGTGAGTCAAACATTCAATTGCATTAGAATATATTCTTGAGCTTGCCACATACAGTATAAGGATAAAGCTCACAAATTTAAGCAAAATATAATTTAAGTCTCTATTCCTTTTTTAAAGATTTATTTGTATATGTATAGGAGTATTCTGTCTTCCTGTATATCTACACACCAGAATAGGGCATCAGATGCTACTACAGATGGCTGTGGGCCACCATGTGGTTGCTGGGAATTGAACTCAGGACCTCTGGAATAACAACCAGTGCTCTTAACCATTGAGCAATCTCTCTAGCCCCTAAATCTCTACTCTTAAAAAGTGTCACAGAATGGTGAAAAGAGGCACAATCTGGAAGAAGACAACTTCCAGCATGTGTGAGTGATATATATAGTTCCTTGAGTATGTTCATAAGGATATCACAACTATGGAAAATAATTGAGTTGGGCATAGTGGCATGTATCTTTACTTCTGCCAAAGCACATAGATCTGTGTGAGTTTGAGGTCAGCCTGATCTACATAGAAAGTTCCAGGCCAGCCAGGCTACAGTGAGACCCAGTTTCACAAAAAACACCCAAACATGAACACAGTAAGATACAGATACACGGAAGGATGCTCTGATTTCAGAAGTCAACTAAAGGAGAGTGCAAATGGAAACTCGAAGCATGGTTTTCAGCAGAAAGCAGAGGCAGGGGGATCTCTGAGTTCAAGGCTAGCCTGGTCTACACAGAGAGCCACATGGTAAGACCTTGTCTCAAAAACAGTAAAACAAAATAAAGGTTAAGCAGGACCTTGGAGAAAATAGCACACTGGTGCATCACTAGTCACAATATGAAACGGTACAGCCACTGTGGAAAACATCACCGCATTTCCTCCAAAAATTAGAAGACTACGGTAAAACGCAGCAATTCCACCTCTAGACAAACACCGGGTGAGATCAGAAGTGGGGCTACTGTGTGCATCCGTGATCACAGTACAAAACTGTAGGAGCAATTCTTGTGCCCATCAACAGACAAACACATACACAAAAATGTGCCATGATCACCACTGAACCACCATTAGTTCCTGAAGGTATCCTGAATGATGGTAATTCTGACCCATGCTGTCACATCGCACGGGCTGAGCCTGGAGGACAGGATGCCAAGTGAAATAATATAGTAAACTCAACGGTGGAAGGCCTGCCTTGCATCTAGCACGTGTGAAGGCTCCATGCCGAGCATTTTCAAAAACAACAAATCTTCAGGTGATGGAAGTCTACCAGAGAAGACACTCGCACTTTGCCTCCAGAGCCGTGCTTGCCCAAAAGCAAACAATGTAAGCGAGCTGCATTAAAGGAAAACTTCATGAATTATTATGGACTCCTTCCATTTGGCAAATCAAAGAATTCAAATGTACTAAATAACACTTGTGTGGCTATCTGATGTCAAGTCAACCTAAAGGGTGGGGGAATGATTCCGTGGAGAGGTAAACCAGGATAGCACAGCTGGCAGTGGCCAGGCAGGGCTGGACGACCTTCACGCTCGCTGTACTGTTCTCTCCAATGCTACACACATTTGAAATTTTCCATGATTAAAAGAAAAAGAAAGAAATCAAGTGAGCTCCTACTTATGTAACTACTTCTACCTCCCTAACCGTAAGCCTGAGAAGGTGGGCCCTCTTCCAATGCCGCCAGCCCCTGGGGGATGAGCCGACTGGAGGGAAGCAGGACTTCCCCCGAAGGCCCCAGGCTGCTTCTCAGTGACCTCACATCCTCTGAACAATCTCACCTGCCGGGGCATGCCCAAGTCAGAGCTCCACCAAGCCAAGAGCGCGCAGCCCTGGCTTCCAGCTGCCCTGAGCCAGCTTGTTTCCAAAGCCATTTAACTCTCCATTAACTTGATTTGATGAGTTCCTGGATGGCCACCAAGTGCACTGAGAAATAAAGACCCAAACAGCAAGCGCATCATAATTTAACCGCAGCCATTACTGGGCCTTGCATTCTGTGTAGCTTTGGCACCACAGTAAATCACTCTTGTTTTTGTCTCTTCCCTCTCATCCTGCTTTGTCTGTGCGTTGCTTGGCATTTAGCTGCAGCTTCTCTGCAACTGTTATTCCATTTATTTTCCTTATCCAACAATCTTTTACCTAGTTGCACAGTTTGCTGTTGCCATCCACATAATTTTTGTCCTAGGGAAGCATTCGGTTCATTCTATTAATGAACCTAACAGAAACCCATCCTTTAAACATCTGGAGTGCTAACGATGGAATCAAAGATACTCACTCTAAGCAATTTATTAGCTGTTTGAAAAAGCAAGAGCTGAAACAAAGGACATTGATGAATGGCTAAAGCCAGTGTCCTCATTAATTCTCTATGGAAAGTTGGGAAAAGGACAGCCAGACACAATTACTATGGGTTAATTAACACCACTGTAATTAGCCAGGGTCTTGTAGACCACACCTCTGACTTTTATCAGGCAACCCCCAAACTCCCTCACTCATCCACCTCCAAATGTCCATTATAACCACATCTTCGCAGGCATCACACTGCACCGCACACTGGACCCTCTCCTAGGGCTTAAACTCTTGACCCTGCTCCCTCACTCTGTAAAAGGAATACTTAGGGCTGTTTCCGGAAATGATGCAATCGGTGGTGAGAAACCCCAAGAGGCAAAATAAATAAATAAATCTGGTTTAATGTTCATTTTGGATTCAACAAACAGAAGAACAACTACAGAAGTTGCTAAGAACAGAAAGGGCTCCAGTGACTGCCCTGAGCAAGCCTGCTTCCTGCAGCTCTACCACTTCCTGAACTAATTATCCAAGATCCCTGCTCCTTAATCTCCCTAGGCCCTGGGTATCTGACTGATAAGGGTGATAAAATAATCAATCAGCAACCAGCTTACCTCACAGGGCTGTTAAGTGCAAATAAAGCCAATACTGGGCCATTACCGTATTCTCAAGTTCTCTAAGCTTAAAAGCTGTTCCCAAGAGCTGACCACATTGACAGAACTATACCTAGAATTTAAAGTTCCCAGCACATGGAAATGACAGCACTTAAGGAGAGGGAAATGGTAATTGTTCCATTGTGGAAACCCATCAAATCCTACTATATCCCATAAATAGGTGCAAATATTATGGCAATTTTTAAAAAACGCAGGATTAGAATAATAATAAAATATTGTTTTGTTTTAAAAATGAAGAAGACTAGAGTAAGATGTGATGGCACATGCCTTCAACCCCAGCACTGAGAGGGCAAGGGCAGGCGGTCTCAGTTTGGAACCCAGCCTAGCCCTACAGAGAGAGTTCTAGGACAGCCAGGGCTACAGAGCAACATAATGAGACCCTGGAAGGGTGGGGTGGGGGACAGGCGTGGGGGCAGCAGACATGACTGGATTTTAGCTAGTAGGACCCAAAACATACAAAGGAGAGTTAAAAGTACACTATACAAACTGCTACTTAGTCTTTCAAAATTTACTTTAAGAAAGTGCCCATGCACGTGTGTGTGTGTGTGTGTGTGTGTGTATGTGTGTGTGTGTCGCATGCCCCAAAGGAGGTCAGAAGATGGTGTGGTGTCAGATCCTTGAAAATCCAATTTGGTTCCCCTCCAGCGATGACCCTTGCCTCTCAACTCCTCGCAGGACATGCAGGAGGAGAAAACGGCCATTTTACAGGGAGACAGTGCTGAAACTGCCTTGAGAGTGAAGTGTGACTCCTTCCTTCTCCCCCATAGGGACCTTAGGGTGGCCCTTTGTACGGGCATACACAGCCTCCCTTCTGAGCCCAGGGCTGGGATAAAGGGCTCCACAGGACTTTTGTTCCTCTGACCTTGGCAGCTCTGGAGCCACAATCCTCAGGGGATACATCCAGGTCATCCCAGCCACACAGCACACAGATGCCTGAACTCCTAGGCGCACCCACATCCACGCTTGTCTCCTATACACACTTAGGGCAAAATTTTTAATATGTAAACTGAAGACACTAAGAAATTAAGAACAGTAAAACAGAGTAAGGTGGACATGGTGGCACGCCCCTTGAACCCCAGCACTTTCGGGGGCAGAACCATGTGGGGTGTCTCTGAGTTCAAAGCCAGCCTGCTCTACATAGCGAGTTCCAAGACAGTCGGGTCTACATGGAGACCCTGTCTCAAAAAAGTAAGAACAATAAGTAAATCTAGGCACGAGCTGACACTACTACAGAAATGTCTCTAAGCCCATCCTTACCACAACCATAACTGCCTGTGCATGCCCTTTACTGACTGTCCAAATGGAGCCTCAGTGCATGAACTCAGAAAAACCTCTTAGTGAGTACTGTCTGTTCTACCATCTGGTCTGTAAAATAAAGAGGTCAGCCCTGGCATCCTGTATGTGAACACACCGCTCCAGGACTTCACGGTCTCGTGAACAAGGAGTCCAGCACGGCGCGCAGTGCCGGGATTAACGGCACCTGCAGCCACACCTGGCCCCAGTCTTTTTTTCAATGAAACAATTTTATTCTTTTTAAACTTGGATATCTGTGAGCTTCTAAACCTGCATTCTTTTTTAAAAAATTGTTTGTTAACGGTTTTTCGAGCCAGGGCTTCTCTGTGTATAACCCTGGCTGTCTTGGAACTCCCTTTTGTAGACCAGGCTAGCTTCAAACTCAAGAGACTTGCCTGCCTCTGCCTCCCAAGTGCTGGGACTAAAGGCGTGCGCCTCCATGGCTGGCTGCATTCTTCTTCTTTTTATAATTGCCATATTATTTGCAGATATTTATGGACTGTAGTATGATTTGATGCATTTCCACAATGGAACAATGAGCATTTCCGTGTGCTGGGAACTTTAACCCTGGGTATAGCTCTGTCAGTGTGTTCGGCTCTTGGGAATCAGCTTGGAGAACTTCTTGAGCCTGAGATAATGGCACAGCACTGGCTTTGTTTGCACTAACAGGAATGTTCTGTGTCCTGCGTGCCCTCAGGGTGCTACCTCGGGAAGTATTCGGGGTTTATACAAGGGAACCACAGTACATGCATACCATGCTGCACTTCTTTCAAGGTGCACACTCACACGTGACCATCTCTGAAATCAGTTATGGCCAATGGCCTGTCATGGTTTCACTGGTTGCAGGTTTGATTTTAAAAACAGACCTTCTCAACTCTGAACGTGTCAGTGAAAGGAAACATGGTTTGTCCCCAGAAGTAGCTATTCCTGACTGCCTGTGTGGTTTTTTTAGGGTGCAATAGAACTATAGGATTCCTCATCTTTGCCTCTTTTTTCGAACACACACAGCTTTAACACAGATCGGTAGACATTGTATATACATCAAACATAATACTCACACATTTCTGTGAGTTTCTCTTCAGGAGAAGGAAAGACATTTTGATTTTTAAAAGTGTCTTGGTCCACTAGACTCACTGTTCCTGAGTATGGACCTCTCTGCCATGCTTGTGTGTCCTAGGAATTAGGTCCTATTTTCCCCAGGGTTCAATGTTCTCACCAATTCGGGTGAGCATGCCCCACTCAAATCACTGGACTGCCCAGGGGAGGACAAAGACAGGCACTTAGATCACGGGGGGGGGGGGGCACACCCCAGTGCCTCAGGGAACATTCAGCTGCTGACTGAAGCTCTAGCCCTATTACCTCCCATGGAATTCCCAGAAATGCGCTGGCTGAGTGAGACCACCTCAGGGAAGTCAGCTATCCTTAACTCTTTGTGGTGAAAAAAAATGTGTTCTGCTGCCCAGACCTGATAGCTTTTTTCAAAGAGTGAGTCTCTCAGGCTGGGCATGGTGCACAGCTTTAATCCCTGCATTAAGAAGGCAGAGACAGGTGGGTCTCTGTTGAGTTTGAGGCCAGCCTGGTCTACAGAGTGAGTTCTAGGACAGCCAGGGCTACATAGAGAAACCCTGTCTTGGAAAACCAGAGAGAGAGAGAGAGAGGTTAAGAGAGACTGAGAGAGAGACTCTACATAGCTCTGCTGGTTGTCCTAGAATTTACTATGTAGACTGGCTGGCCATGTCTGGCCTGATGGGATGTCTTAAAGGAGGAAGGCAGAAGGGACAGCTCCTGACTGGCTACTTTACAGCTGGCTATAGCAGATTCCAGTACTGTCACATTCCACCTGGAAGGACAGGGGCACAAGCAAGCAGCAGGAAACACTCCAGGAGGGAAAGGCAGGAAAGGAAAAAACCAAGATGGTGGAGAGGAAGGAACCACATATGAACTTCAGACACAGGTCACCTTCCTGTACTATAGAGTCTGATTTGTAATTATTACTGTAAAGAAATCAATGGTATTACTGTCCTTTACAACTTCAGTCATAAAAATACAAAACCCAAGACTGCACTTACTAACTCACTAGAGTAGTTGCATACTGTAGCTATCAAATCTGGCCTCCACTTTGATGCAAAACAGATCCTCTGTCCAAATAAGGCATTCTGAATAAAGCCTCAACCTCATAATGCACCAGTTTGGGGCAACTTGTATTTACCCTTCCCCTAGCTGAGAAACCCACGCTACAAGAAGCACCTTGCTCAAGAACATACCTCAGGACTGTGCCATCCTCCTCCTACACACAAAGTTCAAGCGTCACCTCGATCAGTTCACGGGCACCTTACAAGGCTTTGCAAGAGGTGAGGAGTGTCTGCTACCTGCTGCTCATCTGGCTGATTAAAAAAAAAAAAAGAAAACCCAAACATAACAAACAAACTGCAGGCTGGCCCACCCCTGAGAAAATGCACCATTACTAGACTTCAGATTCCACAGAGAAATGAGATGTAAGACCAGACGTAAGGACATGCCGCTGAGATGCAAGAATGAGCCCTGTCCAGCCACTTCAATCATCTTCCCACCATCATGTCAAACATCCTCTTCGAGAGGAAAACACCAGAAACCCCTGCTGGTGGTAAACACATTTGGACCACAGCTTGGCGCTTTTTTTTTTTTCAAGCATTTGTCTAAGTCAACAGCAGGCAAGCTGACCCTCCAACCCTGTTCCAACATGCTGAGCAGTATCTGCAGACCTTCTGATGGTCCCCAAACTTGGAGCTCTGGCAGTGCTAATGGCATCTGGTGGAGAGAGACTAGAGATGCTTTTGGGTGACTGACATCCCATAGGAGAGCTCCTACCACAAAGAATCCCCTTCCAAAATGTCATGCACGCAGGGGCTGAGCAAGCCTGCTCTGAGCACATAGCTCAGAATGGATTCCTCCTACAACCACCGCCTCACACACACCATGATGCTTCCATGAGGGGTCCAGGACACATGGGCCTTGATACCTGGGTGATCACACATCGGCCTTCGTTTACAAATAAGCCCAATCCTGGGCAAAATGCCTACATTCAGACCCGTGAAAACCACAGGAAATGCCTGGCATGCCTTCAAAAATTTTAAAGGTGAATAGCTTGGTCACAGCCCCAGAATGACTCAGGTTCACTGGGGAGGAGGCCCCTTCCCACTCTCCGCCCACAGGGATGCCCATGCTTTCTGTCACTCAAAGTGTGTTAAACAGGGTCCCGTGGCATACAATTACACCACCTTCGCATGTTCATAATTAGTCCATGAAAGACTTTTCAGCAATTAGTTTATGTAGGAGAAAACAATGATGCTATTAATGTGAATAAACACAAAACAAATCTCCAAGAGCCTAGTCTACCACAACCAAGGTTGTCTGGCAGTCTCCTAGAAGAGTACCACATGTCCAGAGCCCCCTCCCCCCAACTCCAAGGTTCCCCCAAACATTCTCCTTGTCTCTCCTAGTTTCTTCTCTCTTACTGGAAGGGATGAAGCCAAATGCCATGGAAAACAGCCCACAAGCATGTACCCTTGCTGCTTAGAATTAAATGATAAATACAAATAGATGTTTAATAAATCCGTAGTTTTGCTTGAACCAGCTCATACCAGCAAGCAGAGATGAGCAGCACCTGTATGCTGACGTCAGCCATCTCATGAGCACCCCACACTTCCCACATCCCTGAGCCTAGTGAAACTGCTGTGGGCTACAAGAAAGTACAACCAAAGCCCCTGTCCCTACATAAATTCTTTTATGAACACAATTAACCAAGTTGTATAAACTAAGAAGGAAGAAAAGTGCTGTCCTTTGAAGCTCATCTCCAGTCAGAAAGTCAATAAACAGGTTCTCACTGTGTCCGTCCTGGCTAACCCGGAACTCTATTACATAGACCAGATGATACCCAAATTCTCTGCCTCCCTATTGTGGGATTAAAGGTGTGCATGGCCATGCCTGGCTTATTTTAATTAGTCTTTTAAAAAGCAACCATAACATTTTGCTAGAATTCACAAGTTCATTTCTGATGCTCAGAGATCCACGGACAACATGCTGAAATGTTGCCTTCTACTACCAAAGATTCTCATCAAAATGGGGCTGTGGGCTGGGAAGGAAGAATGTGGGGTGGAACTCAAATCCCTGGGAAAGCCTGTAAACCGTACCGATGCTCTGGTGCAAGAGCACTGCCCTTGCCTTGAGGAGCTACTTGGGCACCACGAGGCTGTGGGGGAGACGCCACCAGCTCACAGGGCCGACTGGCACTGCCTGACCCCAGGGGAGCGCGGCTAAATGTTCAGGAACCTGACAGAAACAACTCTGCTTACCACTGACCAAACGTGAAACTTTTATGACTCTCAGGCATTGTCAAAAACATAAAAGGAGCTTAAACAACAGCAGAATTACTGGCTCGGACTGTCCGCGGGAATCCTTTACTGAAGCGGAAATCCCTTATGAAGAGATTTTTAAATACCGGCGTGGCAGGGCAGGCCCTAGCGGCACACACCCTTAAGCTCAGCACGTGGGAGGCAGAGGCAGGTTATTTCTGTCTGTTCTAGGCCACTTTGGTCTACAAAGCAAGTTCTGGGACAGCCATTACACAAAGAAACCCTCTTTCAAAACAGCAAACAAACAAGCAAAAACATAATAATGGCATGACTGTTTCTTGAGCCACAGTAACAAGTTTTTAATGAGCACCTGACAGGCAGGGGTGGGATTCAAGTATATATGCCACAAGGCAAAAATGTGACCGTCCAAGAGCCCTGTGAGGGATCAGATCTTGGCTGGCCTAGACAACATAATCTAGAACGCACTCAATATGAAGGGGAAGAATCAAGCTTTCGTGGTTTTGAAGGGGACCAGGAAATAAAGTCACACAAACATGCCCAGCTAATTTGTGGTGGTTGTTCTTTGTTGAGAAAGTCTCACTGTGTAACTCTGGCTGGCCTGGAACTTGCTCTGTAGACCAGGCTGGCTTCCCACTCACAGTGTTGCCTCTGCTCGTGAGGCTATAGAGAGCCCGGAATACAGAGAAGAGTGGGGACAACCACTCTAAGGGCTTTCTTTATAGGATTCACATGCAACCCCAGACAACCCAGAATCTCTATCTTGGGAGATAATCCCAGAGAAACAAAAACTCATGACCCTACAAAAACTACCGCACCGTGCTCTGTAACGGCCTGCGAGGTAGGGACATAACTGCCTTCCTTTCCCTCGGCCGCACATTAAAGCAGAACACGCATGTGAGAGTGTGTGCAGTCACGGAAGGCTTTGCTACAAAGGCATGATTGTCATATCACTGGTACTGATGATTTGATCATTGCTTATCTTTAACCACTCCCCTCCCAATGTTAGACTTGGAACAGAGCCCAAGACCTGTAAGTGTCTTAGTTCGGGTTTCTATTGCTGTGATGAAACACCAAACTGAGGAGGAAAGGGCTTATCTGGCTTACACCTCCACATCACTGTTCATCACGGAAGGAAGTCAGGGTAGGACCTCACACAGGGCAGGAACCTGGAGGCAGGAGCTGATGCAGAGGCCACGGAGGCATACTGCTTACTGGCTTGCTCCTCATAGCTTGTTCAGCCTGCTTTCTTATAGAACCCAGAACCACCAGCCCAGAAATGGCACCACTCACAAAGGGCTGGGTCCTCCCAAATCAATCACTAATTAAGAAAATGCCCTACATACAGATCTTACAGAGGCATTTTCTCAATTAAGGGTCCCTCCTTTCAGATAACCCTTCTTTGTGTCACACTGACATAAGACTAGTCTGCACAATAGTCAAGCTTTCCACATGGCACCTCCCTAGCCATATTAACACCCCTTTGAATGGCTCTCTCCTTCCCTCTGTTCCCCAAAGATGGAGGATAAAGCCTACAGTCTCCTTGGCCAACTATCCTGAGACAGTACAGAGTATGCTAACCATCTGCCCTCTCATAAGCACACACTCTTATTCATTTGGAGATTCCAAAGGTTTTAGGAGATAGAAGCTGTGCTAGGAAAGACTATACAGAGAAAACAAACACAGCTGTGCACATGTGGCCCATAGCTAACTGCATTTGCGATACATATAAAGTGACGGTAGCACCTAGCAATACCATCATCATCTCAGTTAATGAAAAGATACCCAATCTATCCATCTACACACGTGCACAAGCTAAGGATGGATCACTCAGAAATTCCTTTCTGATTCTATGTGACTACATCCCAGCTGTGACAGTTTGTTTTTACAAATTAGTCACAGCAAGAGATTAACAAAATAACAAGAGACAACATACTGCAATAAAAACACCTGCATCATCTGTTTCTGTAGTTTCCATTTTGTGTTTTGTCACCGTTGGCCTATAGTAAATAATGGAAACATTGGAGAGTGAAGCCACAGATAAGGTAGGACTAGCTACTGTACTTTCCAAAGCTCTGCTGCATCCTAATTGAGCCATAAGACCTTGATATTTTTGGAATTCCCTCACCATGATGTGAATGTACCCTGTTCTTCCAGTGACCCCCCCCCACACACACACACACATCCCAGCAGGCTTTGTTCTCCTGTTCTACTTTACTATATTGTGAATGCAAAGCAAAGGGAACACTTCTTGAATGACAATAAACCATGTGACGATTTATGCAAAGATACTGTATCTCATTCCTACCCTATAGAACTACACTATACATTTCTAGTTTACGCAGTCAGCTGTGTCTCTCTGAGCACTTTCTCCTTCCACAGCTTTATTCCTCAGGTTTTCCACAATAATCATATAGTGGTCTCATCATATGGAAACGTCTGTCCAGAGTCTGGGGTGTTACAGAAAGCTTCTGTGAGGAGCTGGTGCTTCCCAGAGAATCTGAAAAGAAGGTGCAAGGGCTGCTGGTAGAGGGGTGTCAAGAACAGAAGGCACAAACCAAAGCCATGGATGAAGCGTGACTAGTAGAGCAAGTTGCTGAGGTGGATAAGGGGCTCATATTCACTCCTGTGGAAGGGAAAACCTTCCCTCCTTCCTCCTCCTGTAATGCTCTCATTAAGTGAGACAGCATAGTAAGTACTTGTACACACAGAGGTTAATTACATAGGGAAGCACCAATGGGTCAAAGGAAAGCACAGGTTCCTTTGTCTAACACCCAAGAACAGACTGGAGCTGGCTATCACATACCCTGCCCTCACCCAGAGTTCTGGCCCTAGTGACCAAGCTCCTCTAGTTACAATGAAAAGGTTCAAGGGAGCTATGGAGGAACAGGAGAAGGGTTGAATTCAGGGAGTACCTCCTTTCCCTTTGCTGCACCAAGACTGGAGACCATTCAGAGCACCTAGACTCCAGCTTCCTTGCTTTGCCCAGAGAGGGTAGGCCGAAGCCCCTAGGAACCCTTCAGGCTTGGATGTGTGACAGGCCTGACGCTGTAAAAGTCCAACAAAAGCCACCACGCTGATGATCTGTTTTGGAGCTGTGGTGCTCCTGGAAAATGCAGGAGGTGGAAAGTCACTAGGATATACCCTTGTGTATCCATGAGACCCTGGAGTGTTGGCCTGTGCTTCTGTCTCCAATTCTCAGCTACCATGAGGTAAACAACTTTGTTCCAGCCCACACTCCTTTACAATTTTCACTTCATCACAGGCCTCAAGGATCTTGGGTTGAAATCTCTATATCTAAGAATCAAGGTAAATCTTTTTTCTTTTAAGCCAATTATCTCAAGTACTTTTTTTCCCCCAGAGTTGCAGAAAGTAGATGACCATTCCTTAGGTCATGGTACAGATCTGGCCTTGCGCACGGATGAGACACACACAGAAGCTGTGCTCACCTCCGCCCTCCCAACTCTCCTCACCTCCATGTTCTCTTTACCGCAACAAAAGCCAAACAAGGTGTCAGTAAAATCTTCCTTTAACAACCAAACTCAGTGAACTAACATAACCTAAGTATCCAGAACATTCCAAATGCGTGGGCAAGCCAGTCACCTATCCTCCCGAATCTCTGCCACAGTTCCTGCTGTGCAAAAGCAAATACCCTACCGTGCTTAGAGCACAGGGCCCAGCTGAGCCACCCCAGGACAGTGCCTGGCCTCAGAGACCTTGATACAAGTCTGCCTTGCTTCAGAGAAGAACCACTCACTGCCCAGTGGCCTGAGATCCACTTTCACCCTCCACAGCGATGCATCAGCTACTCGCGTCTCTACAACTCCTGAACTGGGGGCTCACACCCTCCCAGCCGACCCGCTACGGCTTAAGCATTCAAAAATATTTACGCCGTTGCCTTTCTGCAGCTGGTGACTGCTAAGATTCGCTGTGAGTCTCTGAACTGTGCATTTGCCCACTGGGAACACCTGACCTGTTGTCTGGATAGAAGATGGAAGAGGCTCGCAGGAGCAGTGGGAAAGAACGTGGTTTCCCTGCAGGCCCCAGACACTGTACAGCCACACAGTACACCCACAGAGAGAGGGGGGGGGAGATAGACAGACAGACACCACAGGCCACCCCTCATCAAGTTCCAGTGTTAGGGAACAGGCTTAACCAGACTACATTAATTCCTCCTCCTTCTCTCCATTACTCCATTATTAACTTAACAGGACACACAACTGGTATATCACTCAAGTCACCAGACTTCTTCCCCTTCCTATACCTTGGCAGTCGTGCATGAAGGCATACCGTGACTAGGGAAAAGAAATCAGGGACTGCTTTATTCCTTCACAGCCGTCCTGAGTGAGCACAGAGTCTGCCTTGGGATTTACTAGCTTTTGAGCTGGGGATGGTGCTCTGAACTAAAACATAGCCAGTGTCCTAAGGAGAGGCTCAGGGTAAGACTCTGCCTGCAGAGAATTTTACCACCTCTGCCAGGCAAACCTCTGCTTACGAGGGGGCCACAAACTCTGGAAACACCAGCGATGATATTTTACTGCAATACTGTAGAAGGACAATAGCTATTTGTTATTTCTATACACCCACACCTCCGGACTCCCCGGCTGTCAGACAGTCTGAATATACTGGCACATAAACAAAGTCCAAGCGTAGAAGATTAGGAGCAGACAGAGAGTAGAAGCTCTGACACAGAAGAAGCAGGAGAACTAAGCCCTGAGCACTGTGGGGGCTGAGTGTGGCAGGGAAGGGAGGGACGTGGCATGCAGACCCAGAGCCAAGTGGAGCAGAACTTCAGGAACACCGCTTGAAGCTCCAAAGCTGCTGCTGGGAGAACATCCATGGAAACCCGGGGTCACGTCCAGTTTAGGCAACAGTGTGGAGCTACTGGGACCCCTAAAAGCAACACATAACCAAAATGTTCAATAAAACACAACAAACAAAAATTTCTATTTAGCTGAACTTGGGGAAAAGACAAGGCTTCTCCGGCGTCAGAAAAGAGTAAGGGACTCACAACCAGAGCAGCACAAGGATGTGTGTTCAGGGCAGGCGTGGCAACGGTAGCCTTTCTAGGCCCTCAGAGACAGGGGCATGTGCAC
This sequence comes from Pachyuromys duprasi, assembly GCA_028658305.1. Lineage (NCBI taxonomy): Eukaryota > Metazoa > Chordata > Mammalia > Rodentia > Muridae > Pachyuromys > Pachyuromys duprasi. The sequence continues at coordinate 10,485,053 of CM053751.1, forward strand.
AGGTTCAAACCTGACACAATCTTAGCCCTGAAAAAGGAGGCGTGGACAGACTCCCACAGCACCTAACTCAGTATCTTTCAACTGAGAGCAAAAGCATGTTCGGACCTCATTTACTAATCAAAATGCCAAACAGCTACAGTAACAAGTCAGTGTGAAGGAAACAGAAGGAGAAAGAAAGAGAGGCGAGAACAAGGATGGGACCTTGGAGATGGCTCAGTAGGCTGAGTGATTGCCGCGCAAGCCTGAGGACCCACGTGCTGATACTAGCATCTGCGTTTGAAAAAGAAAAACAAAAGCCAGGACTGGAGGAACACCTTGTTTGCTTTTGTTTTTCGAGACAGGGTTTCTCTGTGTAGCCTTGGCTGTCCTAGACTCGCTTTGTAGACCAGGCCGGCCTCAAACTCACAGAGATCCGCCTGCCTCTGCCTCTCCGAACGCTGGGATTACAGGAGTGTCACCGCCGCTCTTTAAGAGATGGGTGTTTTACTCAAGGAAGAAGCAGGCATAATAAGTTTAAACCTCAAACCAAGCATGCATGTGAAATATCTGAGTCAAATTAACAACAGAAACAATGTGTTGTGTCCCAGCTGAGAGAGAAAACATGAGAATTAATGAGGGTTCCAGTGAGCTGGCTCAGGGGTTAAAGGCAGACGCTGCCAAGCCTGAGGGCCTGAGTTTCATCCTCGAGACCCACATATGGAAGACTAGAACCAGCTCTTGCAAGTTGCCCTCTGACTTCCATGTGTGCACCACGGCACCCTGCCACCTGTAATTAAATAGACATTTAAAAAACATAACTTTAAAAAATAAAATAATAGGGCAGGGCTGGAGAGATGGCTCAGTGGTTAAGAGCGCTGTCTGCTCTTCAAAAGGACCCGGGTTCAGTTCCCAGCACCCACATGGCAGCTCACAACTGCCTGTAATGGCCCATTCCAAAGGACCTGACACTTTCACACTTATGCACAAAAAATAAAGTTAAATAAATAAAATATTTTAAAAGCTTAAAAAATAATAAATAAAATAAAAATTCAAAGAAAAGGCAACATTTAAAAAAAAGCAAAAATCAAAAAATGCATGGAAAACAAAGAACATAAAATATGACTGAAATAAACTGACACAACAGGCACAGTGGCATAAATGGATTAAATTCATGGGCTCAATAGCACCTTTCAAATGGTATTTCAAAAAACAGAGCTATATTCTGGTTCATAGAAATAACCTAAAACATAATCATAGGAAATCAGAAACTGAAAACAAAACAAAAACACAGGAAATCTATCCCAGGCAAATGCCAATGAAATATTTATTAGAGATGAGAAAATGAGAAAAGTTGAAACTTTACACTAAGAGCCAATAAATTAGAATAGAGAAGTCATTGCCAAATGATGAGGATATTTGTCACAAAAGTCCTAAATCTATTTGCTTTGTGTTTGTTTGTTTGCTTGCTTGCTTGCTTTTGAAGACAGGTTTCTCTGTGTAGCCCTGACTGTCAGACCAGGCTGACCTTGAACTTAGAGATCTGCCTGCCTCTGCCTCCCAAGTGCTGGGGTTAAAGGCAAGTGCCACCACTGCCTGGAAATCTATTTACATTTTAAATATATGGCTTCAAAATAAAAAAAGCAAAGGTCTGACATGGCCTGATTTCTAATTACAGTAAAACCAGATTATAAAGTGTTCAAAAAGCGCAAACAACACATGAATCGAATACATTTCTACAAACTGCAGCAATACACAAACGAGCTATGAATAAATCAATTAAAAACAAACAGAACAGGATTGAAAAAACAGTAGGCTCCACAGACACATCAATGTCCTTTGTAATTGCCAACTAATTTGGCTAGTTATTATTTTTCTCTAGAATATAACCATATTCAAAAAGTTGGGGGAGGGCTTACAGCAGAACGAAAAGAAACAGAAGGGTAGCCATCTTTGAAAAGCGGAAGCTAAGCTATATTTACCCACTTTTACTTTCTGAGACACGGTGCCAGGGTTGATTCGGGAGAGCAACTGCCTGAACAACAGTGCAGAGGGTCTGGGTTCCGGGACGCTAGGACCATGAACAAGCAGGCCGAGAAAGCAACCAGGAGGCCAGGCCAGAGAGGTCAGCCCTCTTTCAATGGAGAAAGTGAGTTTCCCATGACACACCTGTTTTCATTTAAAGAGGACCAGAAGGGAAAAACCTTTATCACTCTTTTGACAACCCCTTCCCGATCTGGAGCCGGCATCCTGTGTGGGGGAAGGAGGACAGGGAGGGAAAGAGTGAAGGCCAGGTCGAGTCCCCTGTCTCAACCTAAAAGCTCAAACAATTGAGAGCCCAGGCAAGTTTAAGGCTGAAGGGATACTGTCAGAACCCTGGGATGCAAAGGAGAAAAAGACTGGAAACCGTGCATACTTCAATGAGCATAGTCAAGCCATATCCTCAGCCAAAATAGTGGTAAAGTATAACAGAAGAAAGAAAACCATTTTGACAGAGGTTAAAACTCACGTAGCATGAAACCAACCATTTCAAGTATATAAACCAATAGCATTTGGTTAAGTTCACGTGTGGTGTACAATCACCACCTCTGTCTGGTTCCTAAACATACCCAAGACAACTCCAAACCCTTAGACAGCTGGCCCTGCTTTCCCATAACTACTGGAAATTCAACTAATTACGAAGATTTTGTAAAACCAATTATCAGTGAAAAGGCAAAACAGTGTCCAAAGCCGGTGGCAAATCACCAAAGAGAGAGACAAGGGGTAGAGACCATGTCACCAAAAGCCCCAGGAACCAGAGGACTCGAGGAGGCAGAAGGACGCTTACAGTGTGGGAATGCTGTGGTGGTGTCTACAAGGGCCCTGAACTATGAAAACAAACATGGAGCTTTTCTCAAGGACTGTGCACAGCAGGTCCTCCGAGGTCAGGTGGCTCCACTCAGGAGAAGCAGGAAACACCCTTGCATTTTCAGGTCACTGTGCATCCATTTACAAAATGTCAGAGGTAAACAACAAAGAACCAACTTACCAGAGGCAAATTCAACTGTGCGCTTCTCAGCTTTTGTGAAAGTAATCCATCTACAGTGACAACAGTTGGCATCTCCCAGTAATCTCTCTTCAACCACCTTGGGTCCCTACATGCCCTGGCTCCATCTCTCTCTGAGTCCAGCCACCTCCGCCAGTGTCTAACTCTCTGGAGACACCTGTATGTTATACAATCCCTTAACAGTTTGGTATAAAAATACCGTCCCACCAGACTGATTGCAACTCTGAGGGAGACAATTTTATTCAAAGGGAGGGGCTGATCCCTCCACTTCGCTCCTCACACCTGAGCTAGCATCGGGCTCCAAGATGACCCCTGTTTCCCCCGGCCTTTCTTTAAATGTCAAAAGCAATAGTAATCATTTCTTCCTCCCAAGGGATCCCAAGTCTTAACACAAATCCATCTGAACATATGCAGGCTCTTCCCTTGCTTAAAATATGTATGTAGCCTGTCTTCTATATCCATGTGACCCACAAACTGGCAGATCCCACCAACCAAAGGTATAAAACATTTTATACACATACACACACACACACACACACACACACACACAAACTGCTGTCAACCAGAGGTATAAAACATTTTACATACACACACACACAAACTGCTACCAACCTTAGTACACAGGCTAGATTTTATAATTAATCCCTAAACAACATAACAACTATTTATATAATGAGTATATTATATTAGACATTATGAATAGCGTAGAAGTGATTTAAAGTATGCAGGTGTGCACAAGTTCTACCAAAATACTATACCATTTTATTTCAGAGACTTGAGCATTTATGGACTACAATTTCTGTGGGGTTCCTGGAACGTCCTGGTATCACTATGTATGTATGTATGTATGCATGCATGTACATGTGTATATGTGTTATATGCATGTATGCAACTAGAATATGTATAGCTAAATATTAATACCAACACATCCACTGAGATCAGTTTTATAAAATACATTCCTGAATTATTTTCTATGCATACTGATAGGGCAAGACCTGTAGAACAGAGCAGTTTTGGAGAGCTTAGACCCGAGGAAAAGGAAAAGGAAAGCAGACAGTAAAAGGTAATAGAGGCAGTGAATGAGGCAGAAGACGCATGACTAGACTCATGCCTGGGGATGACTCAGTTAAGGGGCGTGCTCTACTCAAGTCGAAAATGTTTTCACAGCTAGCCTCCTGGACTGTGGAGCCCTGCAGCATCTGCATCTCTAGCTCCAGCAAGCTGTGATCGCCACAGCGCGGCACCATCCTTTCTGTTGGCTCCTCACTTGGCATGTGCCAGGCATCCGTGCAGGCACACGGATCCCACAGTGAACTGGACAGACAAACCCCTGCCCCTGTTCAATGGAGCTCATGTTACAGAGGAACATAGGGAGAGACAAGGAACAGCACTTCCAGAGCCAGCATGGCCATGAGCTAAAGTGGCGAGGCCACAAGAGGCGGCAGCATGGCGGCTTTGAAGCGATCTGTGTCCTGCTGCACAAACCCTGGGCACCCGGACCGACTGCAGTGCACATTCATGCCTGCAGCCCCCAAGTGCGGTGCTCGACATGTGGACTGAGTGACAGAAGAAAGCAAGAAATGCATCTAGAAGGCATGGGTTGCTCCATGAGGCTACTGGTAGGTCACACGCCAGCTTGAACCAGCCTTCCCCGGTGCCTTCTCACATCATTGGTATACGGGGTGTTTTCCATGAAAACACTCAGTTTCAATGTTATAACAAAGTCGAAAAGGAAGTCAAGCCAGGACTTTACATTGGCATATGCAAATGAAATGGTTTTCTTTTTTCTAGACTACTTTGCTAGAATTATCACTCTGTAACTTTAGAAAATATCCTTATATAGATATCTATGTTTGACTCATACTGGCTGAATGATATATCGGGGTGTGTGTGTGACATATCTATTTTCAGAGGGCCTTTTTTTGCTGTTGTTTTTCTATGTAGCCTTGGGTGGCTAGGAGCTGGCTATGTAGACCGGGCTGGCCTTGAACTCAGAGATCTTCCTGCCTCAGCCTCCCAAGTGCTGGGGCTATAAAAGGCATGAGCCATCACACCCAGGTGTTTCGGGATTTTGATGAACAAACAAAATATAGCCCCAGTTCATTAGAAGGAAAGATTCAGGTGGGGGGAGCTACTGTTTAATTCTGTATTCTAGCAAAACACTAGCACACTGAAGGGATTGATGGCCCTCTCATTTGATAAGAAAAGCCTTTTATGTAAAAAGCCACGGAGTGAACAGTTCAGGCTTTGCAAACCATCTACAGTCTTTGCTCCATAATCCTCTTGGCCTCTGTGTGTTTATGTGACCTGTTTTTGTTTGTCTTCCAGCACAAAAAACGAGGTGTGAGGAGTCCCTGGTTCCTAGCGGTGCCGCGCCTCTGCATTACCTCTCTCAGTCTCTCCAGCTCGTTCTGGAGCGCCTGCCTGGAGATCTCCACCTCAATCATCTGCTGCCTGAGCGTGTCGTTGTCATCCTCAGCCTTGGCGCGCTTCTCCTCCACAGTCTCCAGCTCGTGGTGCAATCTCACAGACACATCTTTGGCGACCTGCAGTGGACACACAGGGAACGTGTCAGGATATGACATCTGGGGGACACTAAGGGAACAGCGAGACAGCCTCAGAGGCAGAACCATTAAATGTTCGTAGCAGGAATTCAGAAAATACACGACAGAAGAAAGTACTACACGATCCAAGAATCCAACATCTGAAGTGCTGCAAAATCTGAGCCCCTTTCAGACCCGAACACTTTGAATAAAGAATACTGTCTTATCTAGGGTGATAAAACACCATGACCAAAAGCAGCCTGGGGAGAGAAGACAAGGGAGGGATGCACCAGACTTGCTCCCCATGCGTTGCCGGCCTGCTTTCTTACACCACCCAGGACCACCTGCTCAGGGACGGCATGGCCAAGATGGGCTGGGCCCATCCACATCAATCATCAGTCAAGTGTCCTACTGACTTGCCTACAGGCCCGTCTTAGGGAAGCATTTTCTCAACTGAGAGTGCCTCTTCTCAGAGGCATCTCTTTTGTGTAAAGCTGAGAAGAAAAGAAAGAAAGAAAGAAAGAAAGAAAGAAAGAAAGAAAGAAAGAAAGAAAGAAAGAAAGAAAGAAAGAAATTTGCAGCACGGATACTCAATGAATAATTTAAACCTGAAACTACATTAGGAAGGAGAACATGGCTTTCATGATGACAAAGCCTGGATAGGGCTGTTTCCTCATGCAGCATCATCAGAATGCTAATTCTCCTTGCTCTCACATGCTCCCCGCCAAACAAATCAATATTAAATGTAGAACCAATACAAAATAGATAAAAATTTTGTATGCAGTAAATGGTCTATAGTCGGGTTTTTAAAGATGTCTTCTGTGGCTCCAGTGTGGTTAAAATACTGCAATGTTTAAGGCAATTAAACGCTTTTACTTTCTCTTTTAAACTTTATTTTATTTTTATGTGTATGAGTGTTTTGCCTGTGTGTTTTACATGTAGTGCTCATGGAGGCCAGGAGATAGTGCCAGATGCCCTAGAACTGAAGTTGTGGATGGTTGTGAACCACTATGTGGGTGCTGGGAATGGAACCCAGGTCCTCTGCAAGAGGACGTATTGGGTGGGTGTCTGGAGTTACGTCTCAGACTTCTAGGCATGGGATGCTGGGTGACCTCACTCACCTTCAAGTCCTGCTCCAGGCTTCTGATAAGTTCCCCGTCCACCTGCCCTGTTTCCGCCACTTTCAGGCTTTTCTGCTCAGCCTTCCTGAGTCGGTACTGCAAGATTCTGCAGTTCTTGTTGGCTCGGTCCAGCTCTCTCCGGAGCTCCTGAAGCTGGTAACCATCCTCTTCTAGATAGCTGTCTCTCATCTCTTCCATCTCTGCACGGAGTTCATCCAGCTCGTCCTAGGAATCCAGACATCTCGGGTGAGCCAGACCCTAGCAGGCGAGAGCTGGAAGGATGCAGGGCTCTCCCTCCACCAGCACACCCAACCCCAGCCCGTACACTAAATGTCAAAGCGTACCCATCAGCTCGTGGTCACATAGGATTAAACAGCAAGGGACCGCTGGAAATTGTCACATGACATGACAATGTCACCGAGTATTTAAATCTTCTGAACTGAAGCAGTTACCATGACTCCTCACAGCTTCCATTTCCTTACATACCCAGAAAGGAAATCTGCTCAGCAAACAATTAAGCCTTCAAACTCAAGCCAAAGGCACAATTTCGGTACTAAGATGAACCGGACAGACCTTCCCCTTCACTGGACATAAACTTTAGTAGGGTAATAACTGTTGATTGCCCTGGAATTACAGCACGCCTGCAAGCGTCTCTAAAATTCGAATCCATGATACAAATGTCAGCGCTAAATGACTTTATCTAATTAGAAACATTTTCCATTATTTCAAATACAGAGTTTGTGCCCGCCCCCATCTCTTATCCCACATTTCCCATACCTCCCATCTTTACAATAAAGATGAGCTTTCTCTCAATGCGGAAAGCATTACGTAAATTTATAGAGCCCACTGTTCTATACTCAGCTCTCGCCGTAGGCCCCAACACAGATCAGCCTGAATATCAAAATGAAATCATACTAAGTTTCCCATGCCACCAAACAAAACTGTGTTGTTTATGTGACCTTCTGAAAAATCAGGAGAGAGCTGATAGCCAAATGTCTCAACAGGCCAGTCTCTATGCTGTGGAAACAAGCTCTCAGGCCCCACCTCAGCATTAATCTTTCCTGGGAGGAGAATAACCTGAGGTAACCTGATACCTAATCTGCTATTTTTCTGAGGTTCTCTCTCCTTGATCCTGTCTCTCAGGGATAGCAATTTAGAAACACCCAAGTCTCTTCTTTGTTCTTTGTTACTGCTTGCTTCGGTCTTTCGCGGTCTATAAAGTCAGCCTCAGCCCAAGGAACTAAGGAATGAGGAGTGCTTGGTTCTAGAATTGCAGATAAAGCTGTGTCCTTAACTGAGGCCTCGCCCTCGCTCCCAGCTTCCCCCCTCCCCCATAGCCCAACTCCACGAAGCATCATTATCATCTCAGTGGGTGACTCTGCTCCCAAGGATCCCAAATCCCAATTCCAATTCAGGTTTCGGCCTCAATCCCAAGTAATAGGCAAATCCTTCCAGGGCTCTCAGCTTCCCCGCAGGCATCCAAATCCTTCCCTAGTGTATCTCCACCTGCAGAGTTACCCTTTAGAATGCAAATTAGATGCCTCCACCCACTACCAAGACCCTTGGGGCCTTCTTTCTCAGAGTCCTTCCCTACAGCCCTTCCCACCCCATCCTTGGGCTCCTCAGGGCCTGTAGACCCTACCTGCTTTTCTTCCCTCCCACAAAGTGTAAAGTGCAAGGGTTAGGACCCTCTGACCAGCCCCAGGGTGTCTGTCTGTCTCTGTCTCTCTCTAACACACACAAACACATACACACATAAAAACACTTCCCCCATCTTCTATCACCATTTGGTATTACTTGTATATCTTTTTGGTATGTTTTTCAACCTACCCTTACCCGAAACCTTGTCAGCTGGCCCCTCTTTGTACCCAGAGTAGCAAAAGGCACACGGAGGCTCTCAAAAACATTTGTGCAATGACTATAGAGGGACATCATCCACACATAGAAAAGAGCAAATCATCAAGACAATGGAACTCAAACTTAACTGCAACATTGTTTTGCCCCAACCTTGCAGTCTAGTTAAGAAACCACCACTCCCAAACCAGCAAATGCAGCTGCAGAATATACAATATACATATCCTAACAAAGTATCATGAATTATTTCGAGAAAGAGCTACTTAGGAAGAACATTAAGGAGCGCATTCTAGAAATTTTCATAATTTGTTTAATAACTGGTGATTCATATGCCCACAGAATAAGAAGTATTCAGTTATTCCTATTTATTTTGTTCAACTAATACTGAGGCTCAAGAAAAATAAATGCTCACTTACCCACACTTAAACACCCTAAATAGCCCTGTTTTGCCCTGCTATTCAGTTTGTTCTGGGGTTCTTGGGGTTCTCACCACCCTCCATAATCCTGATTTGTTCTTAAAGCTGGGGATTTATTTGCATTAAAGAACAAATTTCCCAGCATCTGAACCTCAGCTTGACAAAACCATGAAAGGAAAGAAATATCCTGAAAATGATATTATCGTGGATAAAGATGAAGTAAAGAAAACACGTGAGGACTAGGGGATACACTTGGGAAGACGGCCCTCCAACTCAGCTACACATGATAGTCTGAGAAAACAGACATGGGAACCCATCCCCCTAATCCCAGCTTGCAGCCTCCTAACTGTCCAAGATCCTGATCAACAGGATCCCTGTGCTCTGCTGGCCAGCCAATCTAACCAAATGGTGGGTTCAGAGTTCAATAAAAGACTATGTGAAAAATAATAATAAAGTAAAAAAGGATTGTCAACCTCCGGCATCTACAGGCACACAGACATGTGTATGCCTGCCTGAACACAAACAAGCAGGAGACACAAGTACCCACATATAGAGAGCAACCTTCACCCACTTTCTAATGGTCAAATAAAAACCTCACTGTTAGTTCACAAATCTTGATGCACTAGCCCATTCCCAGGGTTGCTTCGGCACCTGTGATGTCATCATTAGTCACCACCGCCAGGGGCGCAGGATAAAGTGACCTGCTTCCTGCACTTCTCTCTCCCTTCCACCTTCCCTTCCTCCCCCCTCCCTCCCCTCTTTCCTTGCTGTTTCAGTCTCTCTTTCCTTTCTCTGTCTCTGCCTTAAAGGCTTACTCAGGCCCTATAAACTCTCTTCAAATAAACTCTTTCATATAAGATCAGTTGTGTGTATGGTATCATTTTTATATAAATAATAACACTCAAACATGTTTATAATCCCAGCACTCAGGGAGGCGGAGGCAGGCAGATCACTGTGAGTTTGAGGTCAGCCTGGTCTACACAGCAAGCCCAGGACAGCCAAGGCTACATAGAGAAACAAAAGCAGAAAGAAAAAGAAAATATCTATTCTGTTGAGTGTGAGGGTACATGCCCTTAATCCTAGTATTCAAGAGGCTGAGGTGAGTGGGTCTCTGTGAGTTCCAGTCTACATAGTGAGTTCCACACTCAAAAACAAAGAAACAAACAAAAACAAAACAAAACAAAGTACAAGACATTAATGGCTGAAATCACTGGTTCTGTTCTTTAAAACAGCTGTATCCATAAGAAGATAGAAGATACAGTTCTAGGACACAAATATGTTCCCTAGTTTTCACATATTACAACAAGAGAAATGAACCCACCCTACTGCTGGCTATGCTAGAGAGATGAGTAAATAACCATTTCCAGCAAAAAAAAAAAAAAAACAGTTTTAGATGCACCTTCACCTCTGTGAGCGAAAATTCCTGAAAAGAAGTGGTGTCTGGCTGTGAACAAAAACTGCTTGAAGGAGTCTGTCTGCAGAGACTAATAGATTGGGATTTTGGTCCTAGAAAGATTAGAATTTTTGTAGTTTCAGAAGCTAATTACTTTATCTTAGGCTAGCACTAGCCTTCTGGAACAGCCATTCCTTGCCCCAATCTGTATCTAAACTAACACCCCATAATAGTAAATTAAAACTTCCTAAAAAGCTATTAATTTAGCAGAACACTGGCTTCCACCAATCTAAGAGCTCAGCATCTTGGGCCTATAGAAAAGCTTCCCCCATTTCGCTCTACCTGCCTCTCTGGTGTACCCACCAATGTATTTTAAAGTTGCCTTGACATATGACTTAAGTGTTTGGTAAAACTATAAAAACCCTTTAAAGCTGCTTTCACCTTGGAACATGGAATTTGGGATAATCTACATCTGTGCTACTAGACCATAATCACTCAAAACGGCTCTGGAATAAACTACTTCTTATTCCCTTTAGGATGAAAGTGGTGGTTTCTATGTGGACACCTCCCAATCACTGAACAGGCCACATATAAAGAGACAATTTTATTTTGGGCACAAATAAACAGCAACATTATTGGTAGAACTGAAAAGATAACTAGAGAAAGACCAGGATTATCTTTACTCTAATCACTGTTTCTATAACCCCATATTTTACACAAATTTCTGAAACAGAAGGTATCCTACATTATGCACGTTCCTCTCCTTGCCAACCCTAAAATAAACCTCCATTTTTAGATACAAAGAAACCAGATTGAGGCCAGGGCCTGTAACCTACCCAGGGTCTCAGAGCTAAGGAAGCTAGACTGCAAACATGGCTGTCTGCTACCAGACACTGAAGTTTCTAGTAAATGCAACAAATTAGCTGTTACCAGCAGGGCAGGCAGAACAGTAACAAACCTACAACTGTGCTTTTAAAAGCCCAAGATCCATGAAAAACTAAGAAAAGTTGCCCAGCAGTTAGAGCCTAAAAGTGGATGGTAAACATCCTCATCCCGGAGAGCAACTGGTACTCAGGAAAACACTGCAGCAGCCAGTGAAGATGTTTCAAACACTGGAAGCCTGAGAGTTCAAATGCCTTTCTGCCCTAGCAGGCCTGCTTCAAAGGTAAACTGAGGACTGTGTTTCAGCTCTCTCCGTGGCCTTGAAAAACATGATCTTCAGATCTAATGAAAGTCAGTTAACCACAAAGGCAAATTATTAACCACGGATGATGGCAGCAAGGCCTTGAAACACAAAAAGTACTATTATTTGGACTAGGGTCATGATGGATTGTGACTTCCAAACCAACACTATATTACATTAACTTACTGAGGACATGCTAAACTTCAGGAGACAGTTTGTTCCAGAACATTAAAGGTGTCTGCCATTTCAAAAAAAAAAAAAAAATTAAGAAAAGCAAACAAAGCAGAACATGCAGTATTGTCGGCAAACATAATTTTGATATAGTAAGTAACGTAGAAAATTCTGATGTCTTTCACATGCACAAATTTCTTTATTTCTTTTTAAGATTACTCAGATTTTTAAGATTTACTCAGCTGGACAGTTGTGGTGCATGCCTTTAATCCCAGCACTCAGAGAGGCAGCAGCAGGTGGGACACTAAGTTCAAGGCCAGCCTGGTCTACAGAGCAAGTTCCAAGACAGCCAGAGCTACAGAGAACCCTTGTCTCGAAAAATAAACCAAAACAAAGATTTACTATTATTCTTTATTTATGTGTATGTGCTTGCATGAGTTTATGTGAACCACACATGTGCAATTACCTTCTGGACAGAGGCGTAGGAGCCTTAGAAAGCTATGGTGAGCTGCCTGATTTGGGTACTGGAAATGGAACCTAAGTCCTTTTGTACACAGGAATGATAACAGACATCAAATTTAACAGACATCAAATATGAAGAATTAATGGGTGCCATGTGTGCAGGTGACTAAAACAATTTATCCATAAATTGTACCAAATCCAGGATTTCTTGATAAAATTAACCAAAACTCTAGGTCATACTAACAATTATATTCAAATCTCCATCTCTCTAAACCAAAGATTAACGGCATATGTGTGTAAAAATGCCATAATGAAATCCACCCATCACTTAGTATGTGAACTTAAAAAACTCAGACCAGTAAGTATTTCTCGTTAGTTACTCCTTGTAAACAGACCCTGTGGGAACACAAACAGTCCTTTGGTTACTGTTGCAATAGTCTCTCCTTCGGGGACTTTAAGGCAGAAACTGCTGTCTTTTGTCATATAGGAATAATTCGCCTCATTTCCTTTGGGACAATGGAAATGTTTTGTGCAGAGGACCAGCTGTAACTGAGCAGGCCCAGGGACTGCCACTATTGTTTACCAAGTGACAGTCCAGCCGGCAGCTGAGTGGCTACTGTCCTGGACCACAAAGTCTTGCCACCTAAGATTAGCATACTGATCTTTTCCCAGCTGAATAAAGAATGCCTATGGGAAGCAGAAAGGGGAAGGAATAAAGAATACTACCATGTTAACAGCCCCCCACAAAAAAAGGAATGGGAGGGGAGGGGGAGAAAGGAGGAGTTGACCCTCCAAGGGCTAAGATGATGGTTCTTGCCCACACCACCATTCCACCCTGAGGCCATGCTGAGCACCTGGCATCCAGCCAGCCAAATGGAACAAACCATGTCAGACTGAATCTAAAAAGCTCCCCTAAACCTGAGGGGCTGGGGGTGTTCCCCAGTGCGGAGTCACACATGACAGGGCTTCAATCCCCCAAAACCTAAAACCTCAATGGTTTCTCTTAAGAAATCATCCTCCCAAGAAGACAGTCATCCGCCCTCATTTTAAGTAAAAACGATTCTAAGAAAATAACAGTGAGAAAGAAAGCAGAGCAGAAAGAAATAGCCCTCCCTAGCCTAACACTGGGCCACCATGTAGGACGTCAGGACGGAGTGTCCGCTGTCCAGGGCCAGGCCGTGAGCACATCACAGTGAAAAGTAAGACCGCTGAGAGCATTTTCAAAACCAACCAGTGAACTCGGAGATTACCTCCTGAAAAGCCCGTGGAAATGGAGGGCGTAATTAATATGTTGGCAATGAGCAGCCCCGCTTGTCTGACTGCCTCAGAGCACTCAGGCAGAACACCAGGCAGAGAGGAACCAAGATAGTGTTTTGTTTTGTTGTGGAAGTGAGTCCTCAACATTAAGGAACTTGCCTGGATCTGTCTGAGAAAGACCCAAAGGCCTTGGATAACTATGCTTTGTCTTAATTTCTGAGTATTATCTGTGAGTTCATCAGATGTCAAAGGACACCCCAAGTGCATTTCTGCTTGTATTTTCATGCAGAAGCCAGCCTCCTGGACTGAAGCATTCTGTTTTGTTTTGTTTTTTCCGTGTAATTAACCGGTGCTTTTTGATGAAAGAACAGCAATGGGGTCAGGGATGATTCTACACGCTTGATGTGGCAGAAGACAGAAAGCACAACCAATCTTATTTTCCTATTCCAGATGCTCTGGTCAACTGTGAAAGTTCTGCACTGCAATGGTAACAGCGCTCTCTCAGGAATAATGTGTAGACTACTCTGCACCAAAATCCTTCCTGGAGAACACTAGTACAGATAGATGCTGTATGTCAGTCACCTCAGGACTTCTGTGCAACAAGCACACATTTCTCTTTCTTGAGGGGATGGGGCAGAGGTACTCCAGTGCGATACCAATAAGCAAAATTAAATTTATAACGTGAACATTCTATCACCCATGTGCAAAAAAGAAATGACCAAGGCCCACACCTTATTAGGGTTCACTGATACACAGTCCAACCAATTTCTAAGCAAGTGGGTGGGCTCACTGACCTGTGGGCAAGTCCACTAGGGTTATTATTCTTTTGAAAGTTGAACTAGTACAACGGAAGCTTCTGAAGGACCCACAGCGTATGCATGGCATACACACAGTCAACTCCTCTGGCTTCCTGCTCACCTTCAGACCCCTCTAACCAGTTCTCTCTGCTGCGGCCCAAGGAAAAGCTGAAGAATGGACTCCAAGGCTCAGCAAACAGATGGCTGGGAAACAGCAACTGAATTATTTCTTGCAAGTCAAACCTTACTGGTGGGATTTCTATGGCCCTTCAAATGCAGGCCAGTGAGAGATACTCATTATGAGAAGGAAACAGAGGTCCTTCTAGGAAAGCTAGTAAAGGAGCTGTGAGGCAGTGAATGATACACAGCGCCCAGAACAGCAACCAGGGAGCAGCCTGGCATGCAGCCTAGAAGGGGCCAAAGAGCAAGAAGCCCTGTTTTTTTTGTTTTGTTTTGTTTGTTTTTCTTGTTTTTGTTTCTTTGGTAACATAACCCCGAGGAAGACCTTAAGTGTCTGATACTTAGCATCCTACCTGAGGAATTGGAGTTGTCATAAACGTAACGGCCGCAGGTTTGAAAAGCAGTAGCATAGATCCTGCTTTTAGCACACTTGGGCCCTGCGTTCTACACCTAGTATGAAGGGGTGTAGAGGATGTGGACAAAATCCAGTTCCCGTGTTATAAAGGGACAAATGAAATGTCAGGTACACTATACCAGATTCCAGTGTCAGACAGCTGGGGATTTCACTGGGGAGCTAATCATGTATTTAAGATCAAGGTAAGATATAGGCAAGGTAAATATGCAGTCATACAAGAGTTAACTTAGAAATGTCATCTCAGTTGCCTGCCCTGAGATCAAGGGTGCAGGGACACACACTCTTTCTTAGCAGTCTCAAGTTGGACTTGATTTGAGCAGAAGTGCTGTAGGCCATAGGCCGCCGGTTAAGCGCAGGCTGCAAAGGCTGCCTGTCTCACGCTGCTGGACCTTTCCCACCACCAGACATCTGCAGAGTGCTGCCTGCCGGAGCCACGCACCACTTAGCTGCCTTTAAGTCCACACCTTTGAAATGCTCTCTGCTATCTATTACATAAGACCGAGGCACAAAAAGCACATGCATTTTTGGAAACCTCCCAAAGCGCCCCCCTCACTTCTGTCTGCCTTGCTTCGCATAAGATAACCTAACTACTGGACTCAAGAGTAACTTCTGATAAATGATGTGGGCTCAGAGGACCCACAGTCAAGGTGTTAATTCCGGCTCGAACTGTACGCCTCACTACCCATCGCCTAAAAACCTGAACTTCCTCCACCCCAGTCCCAAGACAGGGCCTCATTCAGGCAGGTTCACCACCTGCTAACGAAACAGCTCAAATTACATAACCCAGGGTGCACGGGGTACCCTGGCACTGTGGAGGACATTCAACAAGAGCTTGACAGATATGTGAACAGATTGACATTCCTGGAGTTATTTAGTAACCTGAGGATTACAACAAATTAGGTCACTTTCACTGCCCCCTTCTTTGTTTTCTCTTATCAAATCACCTCAACTGTCTTTAACTTAACCCCTAACACTGTCTCAATGTTCTGCTCTGCAGGACAGCCCTGTAGAGAACGTGGAGTCTGATTATCCATCCCGGTGCTAATAAGATAAGACCATAGCTAGCAGGCCCCATTGGGTAACGCTCAGAGTGTGGGAGGATGCAGTTCCTTCGAAAGAGCTGCTGTGTCCTTTCCTGACACCACCGGCTTTGAAAACGTACTCTCAGCCATTGACAAAGGGCTGTTCACAAAAACGCTGCTGTCACTGAACGCAGGCCACAAAGTTCAAGGCGCCTCTTTGGGATTTAAATTGTGCTTATCACTAAGGACCACTCCCACCCCCTCTGCTACGCCCCAAAGGCATGGAGAAGACTGAAAGCCCCCCCCCCCTCTTTCTGAACTGGAAGAAGGAGCTGCGGGCAAGTCTGGCACCTGGAAATCACACCACACACAAGTAGGGTCCCAGCTGGGCATCTGGACAAGCCTCTTCAACAGGTGACAGTGCAGGGATCGATGTATTCAAAACTATTTATAGCCACCCAAAAGGCATCAGCAGAGCCAGGCAACAAAACAAAACCAAAGAACAAACCCAAAGGTCCTCCCCCAAGTTTGGGGTTTAGTTACTAGAAGCAGGTGGATCTGGGTAGCAGGGAGGTGAAAAGAAGACGGGGCAAGGAGTTAACGAGGCCCTAGATGAGCTCGCAGGACCCCCGGGAAACCGGAGGATCAGGGCTCCGCCTCCGACACACCTGCTTCCCGCAGCGGAGGCTCACCTTGAGGTAGTCGTTCTCCGAGCGCAGCTCCTCCATCTCCCTCAGCAACTCCTCCTCCTCCGCCACCACCAAGAGCCGGGGCTGTTCGCCCAAGCCTGTCTCCTTGGCGGTCCCGAGAACCGTCCGCTCCGGTGGCGCCCGGCCCCCAACATCGTCCTGAGAACCGGGTCCGGGAGACCCCGAGGGGGCCCTGCCCGGGCTGCTCCGGCCCCCGAGACAGGCACCGGCGACAGGGGGCGCCGCGAGCAGCGCGGGGGGCTCGGGGCTGCCCGGCGGCGGCCCGCGGGGTCCGGAGCTGGGCGTGGGTGCCCCACGCAGGGGTTCCCGGTCACTGGAGCCTGTGCCGGACTCGGCGTCGCTGCTGGCGGCGGGGAGCAGGCGCTGCTCGTCGGACAAGGGTTCGGAGGCGCAGTCAGAAAGATCCGAGCTGCTGTCCGTGTGGCTGATCCGAGAGCCGGCCACCGAGGTCACGGAGAGGGTCACGGCGGGGACCCGAGTGGCGGGGGCCGGGGGCCCGAGGGCCCGAGCTGGGGGCGCCCCGGGGCCGCGCTTGGCTTTGCGGCCCTTCGCGACCGCGGGCGGCGGCTCGGCCCCAGCCGACCTCCCGACCCGGGACGGCGGCTCCGCCGGCCCCGCGCGCGCCGCCCTCCTGGTCCCCGGGGCGGCCTTGGCGCCACCCGCCGTCCTGGCTCCGGCGCCCGGCGGCGGCTTGTCCTTCGCGCCGGGGACCGCGCCGCTGCGTCGGGAAAGACGGCCGGGTGCGGCCGGGGGCCCGGGCGACGGCGGCGCCTTCCCGGCGAGGCTGGGCGAGCGTGGAGCGGCGGGAGTCGGGGCACGGGCCGCGGAGGGGGCGGCCGTGGCGGGCCGCGCGTGCAGGTCCTTGAGGAAGGGTCTGGCGGGCGAGGGCGCGCGGTGCAGCCGCCTCCTCTCGGCCAGCGGGTGCAGGTGGTGGTGGTGGCGGTGATGCTGGCCGGCTGGCTGCGGCTTGGCGTCCGGGGCGCCGCCGCCCGCGGGGCCGTTCAGCGTCTCCATTGCCCGGGCGGCGGCGGCCGCGATCCGCAGCTCAGGCAGATGCTCCGGGCGGCGGCGGCGGCGGCGGCGTGCAGCCTCCCCGCGCGCCCGGTCATCACTGACCCCCTGCCCCGCCCGGCGTGCGCCCCGCGCTCCCGCCGTCCCCTCCCCCGCACTCGACCAACCCCGGGGGAGTTCCTCCCCTCCCTCGCTCGCTCGCTCGGGTCAACGGCGCTCCGGTTCTCCTGGCACAGCCTCCGCGGCCGCTCGCATCCCCCTGCACGGTGCGTTCACGGCTCTAGGGTGCAGCTGCCGCGGCCTCGCACACACGCGTACAAAAAAATAAAATAAAACACTCGTCTGGCGGCTCGCGCCGGGCTCCCGCGTTCCGCTCCCCGCCCACTGCCGGTCCGCAGGGAACGGCGGCCGCGGCTTCTGCCCGGCGCCTCAGGCGGAGAGGAGCTGCACGCGCGTTCCCTCCGCCCGGAGCCCGGCGCGCACGCCCCGCCTCCCGCCAGCAGGCCACGCCCCGCCTCCCGCCAGCCGGCCACGCCTCCCGCCAGCCGGCCACGCCCCGCCTCCCGCCAGCAGGCCACGCCTCCCGCCAGCAGGCCCGGCGGGGAGGCGGGGCGGGCAGGAGGGCGGGGCCGGAGCTCGGCGGGGACCCGGAGCCCGCGTGCCCACCCGCCCTCGCCGCCAAGGACCGCTCTCTGCCTTTGGATGTTCTGGGGCTACCAGCCAGAGCCGGCTAGGAATGGAAGAAGCCGGGGGTGACGGGAGGGAAGAGGGCGAGCATCGGCCACTTGGGGACGCAGAAGGTCCTCTGCAGTGGGTGCCAGCTTTCTCTGCGCTTGGCCCAGCCCCCTCTATCCGACTCCTGCCACCCCTCTTCGGTTCAGCCGCCGCTCTTCCCAGAGCTTCTTTAAGGCTCTCTGGTACCGGATGCAGCGTCAAGACCGGCACAGCGCTCCACAGTTGGCACCCCCAGTGGCCTGGGCAGCTCCGGGAGGGAGGAGCCGCTGGAGAAATAGGAGAAGCAGCTCTCCCAGCTTGGGGTCTGAAAGGGAGCTCACATTTATAGTTCCGGCGGCGGCCTGGAGCCAGGCACTGCTGCTGCCCGCTTTACCGTTCTGGTAACAGTACCGAATTGGAAATCCCGTCTTCAGAACGAGACACGGGCGCGAGTCGGTGAAGCCCGCTGTCTCAACTCCGTGGCTGAGCCGGGATTCAAACCCAGGTCTGCACGAGTCTCAGCCACGTGCGTTCGCCGTAACGCACCAAGGAACCTGAGAACGGGTTCAGCTCCGTGGGCAAGGCACTCGTCCTTCTGAATCTCGGCTTCCTTCCTCACCTGTAGAATCAGGGAAAGCAGAATCTGGATGTATTCGGATTAAATGAACAACTAGCAGGGCGCACCTGTCGCCTGTGAAGTGCTTTTGTCGGATGCTAAGTGTGGTGTGTGTCCCAGGCTTTGGATGCTAGGTAGTAAATGACCCGAGGGCGAGCCTAAGCTGTCCTCTATCTAGCCTTGGCGTTTTGGGAAAGCAAAGGTAGACAGGAGAAGGTGCCAGCGGGGAAATCCTGTGTTTTCCTGAAGGGTGCTGACCTTGCAGGGGAGAGATCAGTTCACAGTGTTAGGGAGGATCGGGGCTTAGACCTAAGGCTGGACTGGCGTGGAAATGTTAAAGGAAAATTGTGCTCCAAAGTCTGTAATCTTAATAACAGAATGACCCTTCTTAGCCTGAACTGTCCGAAGCGGCAGGAGAAACTGAGGGTTTGTTTTGTTGTTTGTTTGTGTAAATCAGGAAAGCTGTACTTCCGGCAGAAGTCTTGTTAGGACTTGAGCTCAGACCCTAGGGAAACCAACCCACTCTGCACTTACGTGCCTGGACTTTGAAAAGCACTTTTCTGGAAATCTTCTGAAAGTGAGACACACCAAATATAATCTGTAACCCGAATCCTTTGAGTCGTGTCCCTTGCGAGGGGGAAAAGACACTAGTTGGTTAGGTTGTGGGCCAGGGAAGAGACTAGAAGCCGACAGTCACGCTTGATTAACCGTGTCCACTAGAGGGCGCTCCAGAGCCCTCAACGTGGTGACTGCAATCCGCTGCCCTGATCTAGAACTCCCACACCCTCACATTCCTGAAGAATTATGTCCAGAACTCTTAGCACAGCTAGTCACCTCTTCAGACCATACACAGTCATGCAAAAGTCTACCCGAAAGTGTTTCAGTAAGTCTTCCGAAAGCTTACTAACTGGTACTCAACTTCCTTTCCTTTAAAAAGGACAACTTCCTCCTCGTTAGCATCATCTGATACTACTGCACCTAGCCGGGGGTATTAGGTAGTACTTTATTTTTTGCGGTTTTCTGCGAGTTAACGAGTTTAAAGGGCCACACGCTTTTTGGGTGGGTGGATGGCTCACCGCGGAAGAGTGAGCCACGTGCACTGCAAGCACGCGGACTTGAGTTCCAGTCCATGGCATCCAGGTAAAAAGAAGAGCATGCCTGTGCACTGGAGGGGATGGATAGAGACGGAGCTCGCTGGCCAGACAGCCTAGCAGAAACAGAGATACTCCGGGGTTTGTTGGAGTACGGTCCAGTGCTTTGTATTTGTTAATTGCTTCCCCACCCCCTCCCCCAAGATTCTTACTGCTTATGACTCTAAGTATTGCTGTTTAACCTTACCTAAGACATTGGCCTAAGATTGTTTAACCTTACCTAAGACATTACCTAAGATTGGCCGATTAAAAGGCCTAAGCCTGGGAGAGGCTGAATGGGGTAGGCTCTTGGCCAAAGTTCGAGGACTTTGGGAGAGAAGCACAGGAAGAAGACAGATGGGAAGAGAGGAGGAAGCCACGATGAGTTAGTGTGGAAAAAGAACCACACGGGCCGGGAGGAAGGACTCTGAAAGTGGCATAGAGAGAAACGATCCAAATGAAGAATAAAAGCAAGTATAAGATTATGGATGGAAGGTGGCCCAGATAGGAATGGTTAAGGCAGATTGCA
>CM053751.1:10506098-10570489 GCA_028658305.1 Pachyuromys duprasi
AAAAAAAAAATTATATTTAAACACCGTTCTGGAATTCTAAGCTTGGTGCGCAGAGAAAACATGTTGTTAAATAAAGAAAAGCGATGAAAACTCCCTGCCTTCCCTGGTCAGCCCCGTGTGCGCCTGCGTTGTCTTTTGATTCAGAACATTGCAGCTTTCACCATGCCCTTTTGCCTGCTTTTGTCGTCATCCGCCAGTTCTTATTTCTGTCTCTACAGGGTTACCGGCCCTTCGAAACAGGAATAAAGACGTGAAGACTGCGCAGGTAGCTCAAGGCTGATGTGCTTACCTAACATGTGTGAGGTCTTGAGCTCCAGCCAGCTCCAATACCACAAAAGAAGAAAAGAGGAGAAGATGCCGTATCAATGACCATTCCTATCATAAGTCTGTTTGAAAAGGTTTGGCCAGGCGCTGAGTGGCACATACGTTTAGTCCCAGCATTCGGGAGGCAGAGACAAGAAGACGAGTTCCAGGCCAGCCTGCTAGACAGAATAAGTTCCAGGACAGTCAGGACTACACAGAGAAACTGTGTGTGTGTGTGTGTGTGTGTGTGTGTGTGTGGCGGGGAGGGGATTAATTTATTATGTGTGTGTTTGTAGCTGTGAGAGTTTATGGGCGCCATGTGGCATGCAGAGCTGAGAGAGCAGTTACAGAAGGAGTTACAGGGAGCTGTGAGCCGCCTGGTGTGGGTGCAGGAACCCTAGTCCAGAGCAGTAAGCCTGCTTGACCACTGAGCCGTTCCCTCTAGCACCCTGTGGCCATTTCTTCTTGCACTCTGGCCAACTTTCTTTCTTTTTTTTTAACATATAAAATTAAAAAGAAGTAAAACTAGAAAAATACATGTAGAGAAAGTGGCAGATAGAACATGTGAAGTAAACTTCCAGGTGAATCAAGAGGCGGGACACCATGGGCCACATACAAAATACATTTTAATTATTATTTCTACATAAAGTTACTCTCTGAAAAATTTTACTAATACAAATTAAGGTGGCATGAATTCTAGGCGTGAACAAATCATCTGCCCACAAAATAGCTCGGTCTTGCTCCTAGGAGTCTCCACCTACATAATGAAGACTCTAAACGTCAATAACTTTCTAATGTACCTCCCAGATTTATGAATCTAAAGGTTGCAAGATGAACTTGCAAGTGTTAATTATGAATCCGGGATTATCCATGGTGCGTTGTAGGTCATCTCTGTCCTTTTCCCAGGCAACCAGACTAGAAAATGGTGAGCTAGGGCTCACTGCTCTTCCAGAATGCCTGCATTCCACTCCCAGCACCCATGCCCAGAGACTCTAGGAGGATCCAGCTCCTCTTCCTCCTTCCCCTTCTGACACATACGCACAAGAGACATGCATATACATAAATAAAAACTAAAAATACAATGAAAGATGTTTCTACAGTGAAGGAAATTAGTATGAAGGAATGCGTTTGTTGAGCACTAACCATGTTTATGAAATGGAGGTTAGGATGGGCAGTTGGGATAGGGTCTCATGTGTCCAGTCTGACCTTATGCTTGCTATCCTCCTGCCTCAGCCTCCTTAGTGCTGGGACTGCAGTTAGATGCCAACACACTCAGCTTTTAACTTCAAAATAAATTTGTGTTTAAGTATCATCCCCTAGAATTTGGGGGCAGAAAGGGATTTTTAGGAGTGTTTGTTGTCCTCTCAAGTCCCCCTGTGTTTGGGGGACCCCCATATCTGGCATCTTCCAGTCACTGCTTGGAAGCAGTTTTCCCTGTGATGCAACTTATCATCCAGACCCTGAAAATATTCATGGCTCCATAATTACAGGCAAGAGGCAGACCTGGCCTGGGCAGCTCCGGCTGTGTGGTCACCGTGTGGTTAACGTACATTCCTCAAGGTAAGACTGTCTCAAGTCACATTGAGTCATCGCCAGGTCCGCCCACACTGAGAAGACATGACCATGCTTCATTTTGCTTAACTCTTTCCAATAGGGCTGGAGTAGAAGACATGAAGAGAGTAGTCCAGCAGTTCACTCACTCCCTTGTACACTCATTCATTGGAAGACTGTTTATCACATACCTAAGATGCTAAATTTCATATAGACGGTAAGAGGTGCAGGGCTGGGAAAAATAAAATGTGGTACCTGCCTTCGGGGGTACCCATAAGACAGAAGAGATAAGAAAAAAGAGAAAAGCTATCGTTGGCATCCAGAGCTGCTCTCCACTGTCACCCTGGCTCTGCATGACCCCAGGAACCTGCTGGCTCTTTAGGCCCTGTGTTTTGTCTAATGTAAACTATGTCAGAGTCCCAGTATCACAAAGGGCCACTCTGGAACCCAGCTGGATCAGGAACTAAACTAGACCATGAATCCTACACAGTGTTACTCATTCTTTTGTGGTTTTTTGAGATAGGATTTCTCTGTGTAACCCTCCCTGGATCTCTTGGAATTCAGTGTGTAGACCAGGCTAGCCTCGAACTCACAGAGATCTGCCTGCCTCTGCCTCCAGAGTGCTGGGACTAAAGGCATGTGCCACCATGCCTGGTGTGTTATTCATTCTTAAGTGCACAAACATGGATATTTAGTTCCTATGTCAGGGTCATAGATATTACCGTTCACACTCTGAATCTTCTACATTTGCTGTGTTTTGTTACCAGAACAGTGGAAACATTGCCCCCAAATAAACTCAAATGTTTTGTTTTGCTTTGTGATATTCATGCATCCTGCTGACGCTCTTCTTTTGTCAGCTTTATGGAATGAATGGAGGAGGAACTGTGGATAGGCCGGCCCCATCTCTCCCTACATGCCAGCATTTGCAACATAAGGAGCTGGTTAACCCAGGGAAGTAACGAAGTAGCAAAGCCAGTGACAGGATCCCATGTTCCTTGGTGCTCATGTCTGTCTCTTCTCATCTGTATGGTTGGGTAGTTTCTGGTTCCAAGGACAGAGTTTGTAATGGCCCTGCTGACTACTCAGACATAGATGTGACACTCTTCACGTCTAATTAGTTGGAATCTCACTGAATGATAGGCCTCCTGGGTCCCCTGGAATGCTGTGCTCAGGGTCCCATAGACACAGTGTGAAAATAAAATCATAAAGAACAGCAGACATGAATCCTGTGCGGCATGTCTTACTTTGCTTACCCCATATGCTCAATTCTCCCTCAGGATCAGACTGAGAAAAATCACAGATTCAGAGATAAATGTGCTAGGAATTTCAGGTTTAATGTAACAGTAGGATGGTAGGCTAACTCAACCTAAAGTGTAAGAATAGCCCCCAAAAGCTGCTCGTGGGGGTGCGATCGATGCTCAAGTCCACGTTAATGTTTTGTGGACGTGGTGATCAGGATTAGATGAGGGCATAGGGACTTCATAAGAAGCCTTTAGAGGCAAGGGAGCATCCTTCCCTGTGTCTCCACGTGACGCCGTCTACCATGTTACAGTGCACCGATGCTGGTGCCAAAAAGCTTGAATTGTTTCTCAGTTATCTGGTCTCCGGTCCTGACACAGCAAAGTGAGTAAAGGACAGTAAGAAGAAGCTTTTTGGGGGCTGGAGAGATGGCTCGTTGGTTAAGAACACTGGCTGCCCTTCCAGAGGTCCTGGATTCAATTCCCAGCACCTATATGGTAGCTCACAACCATCTTCAACTCCAGTTTAGGGGATCTGGCACCCTCACACAGATATCCATGCAGACAAAACACCAATGCATATATAATAATAATAATAATAATAATAATAATAATAAATCATTTAAAAAACAAGTGAGATGATAGGTTATATTTCAGGGGGAACTTTTTTTAATCACCTGCTTTAGCTTGCAAATAAATGAGACAGAGGCTTATAAGATTTATTGATAAGCTTTAGGCACCACCACTGGGCAGATACCCATTTATACTAATCCTCCATGCTAGTCTTCCTATTTCCCAGCCACACACCCCAAGTTACTTGCCATATTGGTCCTGTCTGGGCTGTTTCTGCTCCATTAGGTCAGTTCTTAATCGCCACGTCCTTTTTGTACTTCTTCTTCCTTCTTCTCTCCTCTCTTGCAAAGCAATAAGCTGTCAGCAATTTTACTAACCAATCAATATCTGTGACAATGCCCATGTCCGGACTACAACCAGACCTCAGGGCCCAGAACTCAGCATCTGAATGCACAGAGGACCTGACCAACCCCTAAAAACCAAGTCTTTTAAAGCATACATCCTAGGGGCAGCGTGGGCTAAACAGCTGGAAAAACAGTGATCAGTATATCTGTGTAGTAGAAGCAGTATAGAATCCGTGTCTCAGGTTCTCCTACACAGATCATATCTGAGTTCTGGAGCTCAGGAAAATTTCAGCATCACCCACTGTGTCATTGGATAACTTTCTCTGTGTCTCCATTTTCTTGTTTATACAATAATAATGATACCCAACTCAAGATTATTGTGTGGATTCCAACACATATAAACATTTAGATTCATCTCCACAACACCTGGTATAACTTGAGTGAATAGCATCTATTGATGGTGAAGAAGACTGTGTGGCCTGCCCAGTGATCTCCCACTGCCAGATTCTCGGAGTAAGGCCAGCCAATAAATCAGCTTCCCATATAAATTGTGTCTAGGCAAAGAAGGTGTTTTAGGGTTTCATTTCCCATCAAAAAGTAAAAAGTAGGTATTTTGGTTTGCAAGTTGCCAACAGCAAGGCAGCAGGTGGCTGGATTTAGTGACTACTACAGTAGAAGTCCCAAGCGAGTCCATCCAAGGGTTCTGCAGGTGTGACTTTCAAGTTTCACAAATGAAGAAGCCAAAGCACAGGAAAATAATCATTTGGGGGATGTTAAGATGGCTCAGTGTGTAAAGGCACTTGCTTCTGATTCCAACAACCCTAATTTGATCCTTAGGACCCACACGGTAGAAGGAGAGGACCAACTATCTCAAGTTGACCTCTGACGTCCACATTCAAAAAGGGATGCATTGTGTGTGGTAGGTGAAGGGGAGCATATACTCAAAGACACATACACATACACACATACATACACACACACATACACAGACATACACACACATACATGCACACATGCACACATATATACACATACATCACACATATATATGCACACATGCACACACATACACACATACACACACACAAATACATGCATAAGTATAATTTTACGATATCTTTGAAGAAATAGCTATCGTCCCAATAGAGCTGGATTATCGTGAGCTCAGGAGAAGCAGCAACTGTTCAGTCTCTGAGGCTCCGGTGGTCCCACACAGAGATGGGTTTCTCTGTCACTGTCTAAGCTCCTGGCGTGAGGACCATTTAGTAACTGGAATGCTCCCGAAATGCTGTAAACTGCTTCCAATTAATTTGAATCAAGAAGGCTGTAGAGAACTGGCTTGGAGATGTGATCACGTGGCGCAGCCAGGCTGTGAACTCAGAAGTACAGGAGTGGGGAGCACACTCTACCCAACTCTGTTTTGTCTTCTCACATGTACTGTTTGCTCATGCCCATGAGGCTCTCAGGCAGTCGGAACTGCCACAGGTCTCTGCTAGGGTGTAGTGAGCCGGCTTTGCAAAGTGCCCAAGGAAAGATGAGGATGAGGCAACTGAAGGGAGAAACTGATGGTTATCAGAGAGATGACTCCCAGAGATGTCTCATTTCTTCAGGGCAAGGCAAATCCTAAGCTCTGCAACCAGAGCTTACCAGAATTCACATGATCAGGGTCCTGGGGTCCACTTAGGAAGGATGAGTTCTGTATGAATTAAAAGTTGAAAAGGCATGGAAGCCATTTTCTAATGTAAACTACTGAACAGGACTGTGGGATATGGAGCATCAGCATCCATATGGGGCCCACAGAAAGGCTGGTCACAAAAGGATGTGCAGGGCTTTGTTCAGGTCCTTCAGTCCTGAGAGAATATTGCCTGAGAGGCTCCAGAAGGGAGGAAGTAGTTGGCTTCTCTGAGATGATAGAAAAATAAAACCCACTAGGTCACAGGACAAAAATCCCTGTGATTTTCCAGCTTCCATTCAACAGCATTTCTGTGTTTGCACCAGGGTTTCTTCATGCCCCTTAAGGAGGTCTGTAAGGGATAGAGGTCAGTTCACCGGGAATGTCCTTGGGTGGTGCTATACACCATCCAGTGAACAAGAATGATAACTTGATCCACTCTTACAGAAGCTTAGATGTTGGTGAAGACCATGTAATTGGATCAAATGCTGATTTAATGAGATGCTTTCAGAAAGCCCTTGCTCATAGGGATAACACCAGACATGCAAAATATCAAATCACCAGGGTTCATGATGTCTTTGATGAGCATGTGTATGATAACTTAGTTGACTGAATCACATATTTAAGTACTTTTGGTCCCTGTATCCTATGATATTTTTCCTACATTAATAAGCAAAGTTGTCACAACCCTCTCTTTGCTATGTCTTGTGGTTCTGAGGATCAAATCCAAGGCTTGGTCATGCTGAGTATTAGTTGTGGTTAGAATAAAGCTATGATGGCCAATGGTAATGATAGCAAGGGACATGGAGATTACTTGGTAAATTTCAGCCAAAAAAGCTGATATAGCTTATGAACTTGCTCTGGAAAATAAATTCTGACACTGCATCAAAGAACAAGTGTGGTCATCTATGTTTCTTACCAAACATGTTCACAACATCCTGGAACTATGTGCTTTGGTGTATCTTAATCTGAGGAAAAATGTGGATGGTTGAGAGAATGATCCTGCAATTCTACTAGGAAGATAGTTTCAGAGGACAGGGCAGGAAGATGCTTCAAGAAGAGAAGCCCCAGGCTGGGCATGGCTGAGCATGTCTTTAATCCCAACACTGGGGAGACAGAGGCAGGCAGACCTCGTGAGTTTAAGACTAACCTGTCGGTGCTATTTTTAAACTCTACTTTATTTGGGGCTCCTTAAGCCTCTACCTCCCTCCCAACCCCTCAACCCTATGTAGGAGAGAAAGAAGGTTAAAAGGGAAAAGTGATGTAGACCTCTTTAGACTTAAATCTGGCTGGGTAGGGTTCTTCTGGGGCAATACCAATCTCAGACGTCAGGCTGTCCAGCAGTCTGGGTAACCAGTAACCTTCTTTCTCCACTTATGTCCTCAAAGCCTGTCTCTGTCCGTCCATCTCCTCAAAGCCGTCCCTTTCTCGCTCTCTGAGCTTTTGTATTTATACTCTCTCAGAGTCCACAGAATTCCATTAACTCCAGCCGGCAAAGACCACACCCCTCTCTGAACCACAGGAGGCTGCTATCAGCTGTGGACAAACTAGAAGCAACTCTATACCCCACACTTGGGATTAAGACAAAAACCTGTTTACAGAACGTAACTGACTTTTTAAAGAAACCAAAACTTCCACTACACCAACCTTCTCTCTGTAGGAAATTCCAGTCCAGCCAGGGGTACATAGTGAGGCCCTGGAAGACAGACAGACAGACAGACAGACAGACAGACAGACAGAGACCCTTTTGCAGATTGCTTCTCTGTTCTCCCCAAGTCCAATCCTCCCTGCACATCTACAGAAGACTTCTTACAGGCTCTGGGTAACTGCCCACACTGAGTTTCCTGTCAGAGCGTGCTCAGTCAGCATAAAGCATTGGAGGAAAATGCCTAACCAAAATTTGTGACACTGAAAATAAATTTCCACATTTATCTTGTCCAAACAGCTTAAGCAAGGCTATACAAATTTCAGGATAAATCTGGAAACTGCACTGCCAGTTGCTGAGGGTTTTTTTTTCAAATAAAGGACAAACATATATATATATATATTTGCCATTTGAGAATATAACTATTTCCCTCCAGATATGTCAACCTGAATGTGCACGCTTAAAAATTTTAAATTAAGGAAAAGCTATACAATGTCAATCACTGTAAGACATGCTATAACTTTCAAATGCAAGGAAAATAATGAGGTGGGGGAAGGCATTTGTACATTTTAAGCTCTTGATTCATAATGCTAATACCACTTTTACTGCTATTTTGACAGCTTGTGTGTGGGATGGACTTTGATCAGTAGCTACCTAGAATGTTAATTACACTTTATACAATTACTCCCCCCTGCCCCATATTTAAGAAATGCAGCCTCTGAGGTCATGGTGGCACATGCCTTTGATTATAGCAACTTTGGAAACAGAGGCAGGAGGGTCTCTGTGATCTTGAGGCCAGCCTGGCCTACAGAGTTCCAGAGCAGCCAGGGCTATATAGTGAGACCCTGTCTGAAAAAGAAAAGAAAAATAAAAAAAGGAAAGGAAGAGAGAAAAATAATACAGCCTTCTGTGTATAATAATGGGAACCAAACTTCAGATGTTCTTTACCAACTTAAAGATGAGAACATTCATGGCTGAGAGTGTAGCTCAGTGGTAGAGCACGTCCTGATAAGGTGTGATAAGGTTCTTAGGATCGGCCCCAACACCTCAAAGAGTTGGCTCAGAGGGTGAGAACTGCAGGCCACTGGTGGGGGGAAGCCACCAATGGTCCTACCCAGGGATGAGCCCGGCGTGCCACAACACCAACCAGTCGGGCACAATGTGCTCACAGGGTCAATAACGGCAGGGAGGCTATGGGAGTAGAGGATACCCGAAGCCTGGAAGCCTGCTCCTCAGGAGGGAGTTTGTGCCTGGTACTATAAATCTGGTGAAAATCTCATGGCTCAGGATGCATAGACCCTGCTACTGCTATCTTGCTGAATGGACATGCTGCCGAGCTGTCTTCTAAATATGTTTATGCACAGATTAGTTCTACCCTCAGCCATGGCTAGAAAGGTTCTCTGTGCAGCAAATCAGTGAATACAGAGGATTTTAACCAGTCAATGTTCAGCTCTAAATGGGACATCTTTATCACACACACACACACACACACACACACACACACACACACACACCCAGCTCTCTCTCTCACAGACAGGCAGACAGACAGATGACACCCAACCTTCACTCTCGTGAGCCACGACCTTCTGATGTCCTTTGGAACAAGACTGACTGCAGCTCTCAATCTGCTTCCGCTGACTTTGCCAGTCACTAGGAGAGTCTACCTGGGCAAGCGCAGCTTAATTTCTCTCTGTGGTTCAGGTGGTTTCTCTTCTCAGAACTAATTTGGTGATAATAGTCATAACATTCCCAAAGCTGTTGAGAGAATTGAGGGATACCGTACCAGGAATGGTGGTGCACGCCATTAATCCCAGCACTTGGGAGGCAGAGGCAGGGGCCGATCTCTGTGAGTCTGCCAGAAGCCCGATCTACACAGTGAATTCCAGGCTAGCCAGGGCGACACAGTGAGACCCTATCTAAAAACAAAAACATCTACCAAAGAAACAAGATATTGCACATAACATCCTTAGCACCTTCAAAATGCAGAACAAATTCCTGGTGGCCCTGTGACCCATTTGGGCATGTCCCTGAACCTCCTGGGTTTCAGTTTTCTCCAGCTCTAGATTTCTTTTTCCCAACAGCCTCTAATGTTACAGAGGCTCATAATTAGCACACCAGGCAGCAGCCTAATGCTGGGCTCAGCTCCTCTCCAAATTAACCTGTTTATGTGTTAATCTAGGTCTCCAAGCTTCACAGCCTCCATCATTAAGAAAACAGTGCCTCTCTCATGTTGACATTTCCCATTTCCTCAGCAAACTGTGTTCACTGAGGACCCAAACGTACACAAACTGTCCTAAAGAACCAACAACGGGAAGTTTGAATTTTCAAGATTTCTTTTTTCCCCCTGCTATCAGTGATGAGCTCAGAAGTGACACCATGTGTGACCATGAGGTGGCCTTCCTGGAAGAAGTGTGTGCTGACCAGGGATGGGGGGTAGGGGGAGCTGTGGGAGCCCTTTTCTAGTAGAATGAACTACATACCACAAGTAGCCACCATGGATTTTACATTGAAAGTGTGAGTGTGGGGTGTGTGTGTGTGTGTGCTAGTGAGTGGACTTCCTGCATGCTTGGCCTGTGCTGGATCCCTGAACTACAGTCCCAACCTAAAAGGGATTTGATTTACATGAAATTAGATCAGCAATAAGAGCCTGTTTAAGGAATCTCCATCCTGGTGGAGACCTAACAATCCAGTTTCTCAGGTCAACCCCCTAGGCCAAGGCACTGCCAAGGAGGCTGGCTTATCTCAAGCCACGCTAATGAGGCAGGTGGAATAATTATCCCTTTGATGAGACACTGTACTTTTTATTCCCAGATTTCCCAACCCTAACACAGTTCGGACAAGCTGCCCTGAGGTTGCAACGAAGCTTCTTAGCCCCCTCTTCTTTTTCTTTTTTTCCCTCTGTGTCTTTCAGATGCTGGCCAGAACCCCAGTTTGCTCTTTCTGATACATGGAGCTTCCTTACTTTTCCTCTAAAGCCCTCTCCTTGCCATGTGGCTGCCTGCTGCTATGCAGACTTCCACGCCAAGAACACAGTGGTATGGTTGTTTTGGTTTTGGTTTTCACCTTCTCTTTTCCATTCTCCTGTGGGCAGATGCAGAGATTTACAGCTTGTCTGCCCTGGGTGTTTCTTCTAAACTGTACTAAATTGTTTGTGAGCTTACATTTAAGGCCATTCTCAAATTATTTTATTAATGACACTAACAATCCTAAGATGGGGATCCAATTTTCCTGATAAATGTCCTTTGCCAATACACCCCCCCCCCAATTCTTGGTAATAAAACCAACATTAAGGTGTGTGTGTATGTATGTATGACTCCCACCTAGCCACCCAGATATGCACAGAATCCTAGCTAAGTCTCTTACCAAATAAATGCTACCACACACAGCATGGCATGGCTAGTCTTAACTTTGGACCTCAGTTAGCCAATCTATAAGCAAGGGTCCCTATTACATAACATCAGAAATGATGCTTGCTGCGATGAACGCAAGGAAAAGAGAAGTCAGTGTTCTCTTGACAACAGTAGGAAAGGTTGCTGAGGAACTATCTGGAAGTCAGCCACCAGCTTTTGGCTTCTCCTAAAGTGTGTTCCTGCAATCATTACATCTTCTTTCCACTCCTCATTCTAAGAAGGATGTTGATAACTCTTAGCATCTGTCAAGTTTCGAGTTCTCCTGTTGGTGACATGACACTGTCCCAAGCTTATTGTGTCACTGGGAAGACTACAGGCAAATCAAACTCTTGCTGACTTGCTTGCACACGTTGCTTCTGAAAAAAACTCCTTAGCCTCCTCCTTAGCTTCCTCCTGAATGGGAAGGCCTAGGCTGCTCAGCAGCTCGTGTGGTTATCATGGACACAGGGTAAGCAGCAACTGTTCACGCTCCCCGAACAAAACTGTACAGTATGATGTGCAAACAGAAAACAAACAAGCTTTTCTGTGAGTCACTATCTAAAGGGCCTTCGTGATGATGATTTATGCATTAGAATGATGCCACTTTGAACCGGGAAAAGTATAGACAAGAAGTGTCTCCTTCGCTTCCGTACAACCCTTTGTGGTAGATCTTTTCTGATTCCCTGTGTCCTCAAAACCGGGGTCCTTCAATTGAGCTTCTCAGCACTTGATACCCAGAGTGTTGCAATAGGCCCCCTGCATGACTTTCCTAATCAGTGAGTCTGGGTAAACAGCAGGATTTGTGGTTCCAATGGGTCTGGTCAGGCTGCTGAAGTTCTGAGGTACAACAACCTCAGAACATGACTGATGCTCGCTGAAGCCAGCGCTGCAGACCGTTCCAGTGTGAGGTGTAGTAGACTCTTCATCCAAAGAGAAAGCCTCCAGAAGAGCTGTGCAATTTACCTTTAAGAGGACATTATCCAGGAAAAGAAAATGGCCATTGGGTGACAGAGACCAGATGCAGTCGGAGAAGCATGCTTGTTACGGATCAGCCCTGCACTACTTGGCTGGGTGAATGGATGGCAGGTTTCCTACAGTAAGACTTAATCTCATTAAAGTTTATCGTTAAATCTATTTTTGAAATCAAGAATGTTAATTTGAGATTCAGTCCTCAGTACTACAGAGGCAAATAAATGAATAAACCCCAGATTTTTATGCTGGGTGTGGCAGCACAGGCCTGTGTTCCTAGCACATGGAGGGTAGAGCCAGGAAGACCACCTGTTAAAGGCATTTAAAGGTCTGCCCCAGCCTAGGGAGTTAGAAGCCACCACCAGATACACGAGACCTTGTCTGAGAAGCAAAAAAGAAGCTAAGTTCTGCTCAGAAGAACGCTGGGAATTATATCTCACAAAATTACATGCTGTACCAGATAACATTTAGGTCACATCATCTTTTATACCGGAACACAAGGTCTCCTGAGTTTCTATTATTTGAGAGATGGTTGTTCTGAGCATAAACAGTGCTCTGGCTTCTCCGGGGTGAAGGTATTGCTGGTCTCCTTGTACTGGGAATCACACTGTCTTCTGAATTGCCTGCCTCTGCTCTCCATGCACACTGAGTCTGGACACACTGACCCCTCTTCTGTCATTTCTGTCGTTGTCTTTGGCCACTTTTAGTAAAGGTCTGAGCTACAAACATGACAATAGAGCTCTTGCTGGTTCCTTTTCTCAGCTCCTGTGACCCAGAACTCCTCGGGGAGAAAATCAGATGGACTCAGCTTGGGCCAGTTAGCTGCCTCTGCCCCAGCCAAGAGATAGGAGTAGGCGTTCACAGCCAGCACAGGCACCCTAAAGAGGCACCTAGGAGGGATGTGGTGTTAACCATGTGCCTCTCGGCCTTTGTCACTCACTGAACCACAGATGTAAGACATGGAGCACATTACAAGTCACACAGTGATTCTTGATATGGAGGAACTGTTAAAGACAGAAACTATTCACTGGCACTTGTCAAATCACAAGAAGGAGGACCTCACTTGGGCCATTGTGATGGGTGTGCAGTGTGGGAGAGAGGTTCGGTTTAACTCCTGGTACAGCAGGCAAGTGGGGAAAGACAAAAGGCATGCGGGAGCGGTGTGGTCAGTAGATGGAAAATCACCAGAAAGACGCATCAGGTTTGATGGGCTGATCTGGACATGTGTGGTGGTTGGAATGAGAATGGCCTCTATAAGCTCTATATCATAACCATAATACTTCTCAGTTGATGGAACTAATTGGTAAGGATTAGGGGGTGTTGCCTTATTGGAGGAGGCATCTCAAGGGGTATGAGGGGAAGACTTGAAGGCTTCAAAAGCCTCCTCTCGTCTCCAGTGCCCTCTGCCTCCTGCGTAGGGTTCAAGATGTGAGTTCTCATCTGAGGCTCTGAGCACGCGCCACCAGTTACCTCTGCTCCACCATCGTCACCCTAACCCTCTGAAACCTTAAGCCCCAAGTCAGTCTTTCCTTCTGTAAGTTGCCTTGGTCATGGCGTTTCACCACAGCAACAGAAAAGTAACTAATGCAGCCACAGGAGTGCAAAGATTACAATGTTGTTCGGTTGTTGGAGGCTCGAGTGTAGCAGATTAAATCCTTACTGAGGTCATGATGAAAGGTGTTTAGGCTGATAGAGCTGTGGCCCTGGAAGGGATTGAGACAGCTTCTTTGGTATCCCTAGCCACTACAGAGTAAGATGCCATGAGTGTCTCAGTTAGGGTTTCTATCGCTGCAACCAAAACACCATGACCAAAGAGCAAGTTGAGGAGGAAAGGGTTTACTCAGCTTACACTTCCACATCACTGTTCATCATTAAAAGAAGCCAGGACAGGACTCAAACAGGGCAGGAACCTGGAGGCAGGAGCTGATGCAGAGGCCACAGAGGGGGGCTGCTGACTGGCTTGCTCCCCATGGTTTGCTCAGTCGGCTTTCTTGTAGAATCCAGGACCACTTGCTCAGGATGGTCCCACCCACAGGTACAGGGCCCTCTCCCATTGATCCCTAGTTGAAAGAATGCCTTACAGCTGGATCTCATGTAGGCATTTCCTCAACTGAGGCTCCTTTCCCTCAGATGACTCTAGCTTACGTCAAGTTGACACACACAAAGAACATGTCCAGTTCTTGAATTGTTGGTCCTCTACCCAAGGGTCCAGCCCATGGGTGAGGTCAGGGGGTTCAGGCTGAGGAGGTGAGAGGCACAGAGTCACCACGCAGACATGGGGAGTCCGGTGAGTGCAATCTGAGGGTGATCAGATGCACTTTTATTCTTGGAGAGAGAGCACATTATGTAGCTCTGGGCAACCAATCAGGTTCCTCCATACCATCCCCAAGCCTGCCATTGGTTGTTCGTCTCTGGGCAGACTCTCCAATGTCAGGTCACATACTCTTGGCCAGACTACTTCTGTAGTCACATCAGCAGAAGCTGCCCCAGGCCGTGAGGATGGGATGCCCACATTGAACCACTCTGCTCCACTTCAATACACGGTCTGTTCCTCCCACATGTACTCTATCATAATGTATATTACACCCTGATCACAGCTGCACCAGTGCTGGAGAACCCCCAGACCATCAGCCACAAAGACCTCATTGCAAACCCACTTACTGCAGGTCTCTCAGTACAATGGAGTACCAGAGCCAGGTCGGCAGGCTAAACCAACCTAACAGGATTCTCAGTAGGAACAGGTTGAGGTCAGGCAAGACCTGGAGCATGGTGGACTGGGAGAACCA
This sequence comes from Pachyuromys duprasi, assembly GCA_028658305.1. Classification (NCBI taxonomy): domain Eukaryota; kingdom Metazoa; phylum Chordata; class Mammalia; order Rodentia; family Muridae; genus Pachyuromys; species Pachyuromys duprasi. The sequence continues at coordinate 10,520,569 of CM053751.1, forward strand.
GATCCGTTGTGGACAGGGCTCATTAATTTAGCAGGATTCTTTGCTAAAACTGGATATTACGGGGAAGCCCACAGGAGGGCTGAGAAACCTTTCAGGAACCTAACTAAAGTTAGGATCTCTGTCACTGGTCCACCGAATTCTTTTTTATGGACTTGGGTGCAGGTCTCTGGCTGACCCTTTCAGGAGTGTGTCCTCAGCAGTGGGACCGTCTGGGCAATCCCTGGTTGCTTAGTGATCACAGTTCACAGTGTCATCGCTCTGCCTCACAGAGCAGGTGGCATCACAGATCTGAGGACACCACACTCTGCACGCCGGTGACCACTTCATTAAAGATTCTCTTTTTACAAAAAAGGTGATGGAAAAATCACAGATGTGTAAGATTGCACTCTGATCCCAAGGGCCTAAGCCACACCACTAGCTGGAATCTAAATGCCTAATTACATGAGCTTTGTGTCAATGTGTGAACAAAGAAAGGTTTACAATCCCAGCAGAGACGACGACTTTTAACGCTTTGTACAAAGTGTCTAGGAAAGACTCACATTCAACACGACCTTTGCTCAAGCACATACCCCTGATTTCTCTCCTCTGTTACCTCAAAACAGCTTTCTTCCTCCCTTTTGTGTTCATTTTTGTTTAAATCTTGTCAATATTTTCAGATAATTAATAGAAGTCACTTCTTTGTTGTTTTGTTTTTTTGGAGACCTTGGCTGTCCTGGACTTGCTTTGTAGACCAGCATGGCCTTGAACTCACAGAGATCTGCCTGCCTCTGCCTCCTGAGTGCTGGGATTAAAGACATGCACCACCACTGCCCAGCTAGAGGTCACTTTAAAAAAAAAACTGTATGTATGTGTTTTGTTTCCATGTGTGTCTTCTGAGAATAACAGGTACCTTCATGCACCAGACAAGTGCTAGGATCGCTAGGACTGGAGTTTCAGACAGTTGTGAACCACCATGGGATTGCTGGGAATTGAACCTGGGTCCTCTGGAAAAACAGCTAGTGCTCTTAACCACAGAGCCATATCTGCAGTGCAGAGGTCGCTTTTGTTGTTTATTTGAGACAGGGTCTGGAGTATGTCAGGCTGGCCTTGGTTCTGTGTATAGCAGGAATATGACCTTGCACTTCTGATTCTTCTGCTTTAATCTGTCTTGGCACTTTCCCCACTCCCAGCTCGCCACCTGTTTTGGTTTTCTACTGCTATGACAAAACACCACGACCCGAAAGAAAGAATTCAAAAAACCACCCCTTTAATTTCAGCACGTAGGAGGTAGGGGCAGTTAGATCTCTGAGTTCAAGTCCAGCCTGGTCTACAGAGCAAATTCCAGGACAGCCAGAGCTACACAGAGAAACCCTGTCTGGAAAAAACACTAACTAACTAAAGAAAAAGAAAAAAGGAGGTGGTAGGTAGGTAGATAGATAGATGATAGATAGACAGATGAATAGATAGGCAGATAAGATAAAAGGATTTAATCTGAGGATTCACAGTTACATGGAGTTAGAGTCCCTGACCATGGTGGCTGGTGCAGGCAGTCAGGCATGGTACTGGAGCAGTAGCTAAGAGCTTACATCTGATCCACAAGCAGGAGGCAGAGAGAGAGAGAGACAGAGAGAGAGAGAGAGAGAGCCAACTGTAGTCCTTTGAAACCTCAAAGCCCTCCCCAGCTACATACCTCCACCAACAGAGTCACACCCCCCAATCCTTCCCAAACTGTTTCACCAACTGTTTGAAGCAAAGAAGGAAGCTCCAGCTACTTGATTCATTTAAGTTATGAGACTGTAGCAGAGCACTTGTTTTGCTACAGCCGTTTTACTGTGTGTTTGAGGGGGGTTAAGACAGTTGTATATAGGATGGGGGAAATAAAAGAAACTGAATTCCTTGTCCTAAACACAAACTTTAGAGTGTTTGGCAGAAAAAGACTCATAATGTTTTTTTTTACTCAGCTCCAGGACAAACCCCACACCTAAGGCTCAAGAAACATCTCCCAAGAGGGGTCAGAAAGATTGCAAGAGCCAGCGGACCGTGGCTCACTCAAGACCTCTTAAAAATGCGGTCTCTTCAACAAGAACTGCACAAGGACAGCATCAGTTGACAAATCACGGATGGAGGAACTCTCACAAGGACTCACCCCTGCAAGAGCAGCTACAGGCAGTTAACAGCTGGTAAGAGAGGGCACCTTAGTCTTCTCCAGGGATGAGCCCCTACCCATAGGTTATACTATCTAACCGGCACTAAACGCATATCCACAGGAGCAACACCAAACAGATTCTGCAGAATGTGTGTGTGACTAAATGTGATGTGTGTGTGTATGTGATTGAAGAAGAGGTCTTGAATTTTAAAGGGGACTTGAGAGGAAATGGGGGAGTTGTTCGAGGAGAGGGAGGGGTGTAAGTGGTGTAAACAATGCAATTAAAAGAGATGGCTCAGAGGCTAAGAGTGAGCCTTGCTCTTGCAGAGGTCTAGGATGGGGATCCTGGGGAAGCGCTTTCTTTTCCCCTGCTAATCTACTGCCGCTTCATCAGAATGCAGAGGGTGGAGTCCCTCTCCCACCTCCCCCAATGGCAAGTGCGTTAGGATGCATGTTCTCCAATCCATACTCCTAGAGGGAACAGTGGAGGAGCAGGCCTAGGAGGCCTGCCTCAGCCCACATGTGCTCTGAGGAGCTGTGCTCTCCCAGGTCCAGCTCAGCTGAGCCCAACCGGCTACCTATACGTGGGCTTCTCCTCGAAGGCTGTCCCCATTCTGCTGCTTAGGAGCTATGGGTCCTAGACAAGTGCCTCTCTCTGGAGCCCCTCCCTCGGACAAACGTGTGAGCAGATCCTTCCAGAATGAGGTCACCCCAAGCTGGACGCAGTGACACAAGCCCGTAATCTCAGCCCTTGGGAGGTGCAGGCAGGAGAAGAGGTTCAAGGTCATCCTTAGCTACTGAGTCGGAGGCCAACCTGAGTGCGGAAGAAAAAGAAATAAAGAAGGGCGATTATTGATATGGAAATCCAGTCCCGTGCGCAGCTCCCTTCGCAAGCTCCCCGGCCGAGTCCTCCACACTTTGCATACAGCTGGAGCCCTCCCTCTGAAGTCGCTGAGCCAACTGGTGCTCGGTTGGACAAAGAAAGGCGCGGCGGTGGCCAGAACTGTAGAACAAAGATTTAGCCCAGTCCCAAATGGCCGGGGACCCCCATTGTCCCCACCACCCTATCCTTATTTTTAAATTTTAATTAACAAAACTGAACTGGGAGGCCAGGTCTTTGTTCCCATCTTAGGCCGGCTCGAATTCAACGCTAACCCGCAGGATCTATGGAAACACGATAAAAATAAAGTGGTCAAAATCAGAGGTTGGCAGTCGTAAACCAGAGGGCCCTATGCGCAGTCTCTATTCTCACGGAGGGGCGCCCTAGTATAACTTTCAAATCAGAAGCGCTTTCAGCCTCTTTCTTGGGCTGGAGGTGGGGGGTGGGGATGTTCCTCACAGCTTAAACAGGTTCCTCGAGGAGCAAGGTCACTGCCTATCTGACAGGTCCCAGGGCTTCGCCACCCTCATTCATCTTGTGATCCGATTAGCTTGCAGTCTGGGAGGTCAGGAGCCCAGCTGCACGAGCAAATTAGCCACCGCGAGAAAGGGTGTGGCTTCCAGTCGCTGCCTGTCTCCCGGGTGACAGTGGGGCCGTTTTCCTTGGTGAAATTCACAGGAACCCGAGCAGGAGAAAATTTCAGTGGCGTCCCAGTATTGAGGTAGCCGTGTATTGAGGCTGGCCACTGTGCAGCCTCCAGCTTCCTGTTCCTCCCAAACAGTGCCGCTGACCCCGCCAAGTGTGTCTGTCGCTGCTTATTATTTACTTTGTACTTGTAGGTCAAAAGGTGACAGTGCAATTTGTCTTTTCATATGTGAGTCAGGTGCAATTAATGCTGAATGTTCCTTGCAGTTCGAGAATGAAGCTTGCTTGTGTTAGTCTTTTTCAGTCCCTGCGTTATGGCAAAGCAGCACTTCCCAAACAGCTTGAGCAAGCTGCTGATTTAAATTTGAACGTGCATTCAGCCATGTACCCAGGCAGTCACATCACAGATAACAAAAATGTCCTCCCTGCTTCTTTCCTTGGCAGGCATGATCAATTATCTGTCAACATCTATTCAGACACTCATTTACACCCTCAGGACACACCTGCCTTCAATCGCATCCCCATCTACTAGGGAGACTGTCCAAGAAGTAATTACATCACCCACCAACCAGGCTGAAGGGTCTGGGGAATCCCGCTGACTCCTGTTCCTGCTCCACCTTTGCCCGCAGAGCCTGGCTTACAAAGGTCTTGCTTCTCTTGTGCGGAATCAGGATTGATAAATAAACAAGTGCAGAACTCAGGAGGCAGAGGCAGGAGGATCTCTGTGAGTTCCAGGCCAGCCAGAGCGACATAGTAAAACCCTGTCTCCAAAACCAAATAAAGCACTTCTAAATCTCTCCTGTACCCAGGACGGTACCAGCTTCCTGTCCCCGGACCCCAACAGGTGCCTTAAAAGGCCCTCTCCCACCCAAGGTGGGGGGGCAGGGCGCCTCACTCTCCGGCCCCGGCCTTGGGTGCAGGAGAGCGGGATGAGAGCCGGGGGTCAGGAGGGCCGCTCTGAAATTAAAGGTTTACCTCTCACTTAAAAAACAAAACAAACAAACAAAAAAACGAATAAAGCAAAATGAGTTTGAGGCCTGCCTGGTCTACAGAGTGAGTTCTAGGACAACCAGAGATACACAGAGAAACCCTGTCTTGAAAAACCCAACCCAAACTGAAGTAATAAGTAAACAGGTGAATGGAAGCATAAGTAATGGTCCAATTAAGCACCCTTTGATACAGATATAGATATTCAGAGACGTATTTATAATGGAGCAGAAGCTGAGGCCAGAGAGAAACACCAGAACATGCCATCGTCCCCAGTCAGGAAGAGAACACTCCTGGGTACAGCCCGGATCCTTACACAGCCTGCCGCAGAGCTGTCCCTGCAGGGGGCACTTGCTTTTGTTTGTTTGTTTGTTTTATAAGACTCCCCTTTCCAGTTGATGGTATTAATTACTGTGTTCAGGAAGGTTAGGCTCTGAGCTGGCAGCTTCCCCAGAGCTGATGGACGGTCCTGAAGTCCAGTAGGATACCTGGTGAGACCATTTGCATGCTATTAAAAAAACAAACTTGCAAAACTAGTCTGTGCTAGCAGAAGGTAGTATCCTCTCAGGAGGGCAGTTAAGAACTGTTTCAGCAGAACTGGATCTGACTGAAGGTGTACCATGCTGTAGTGCACATGTAGTGTGCATGTGTGAGGCCCAGGGCTGTACACAGAAAACTATCAGAACAAGACAACGCGCTGAAGTAGAACATGATAAATGTTGTACAGCGTGTTCAGTGTTAAACCAAGGGCAGAAAATACTGAAAGGATTGATCCTGTATGTGTTTATTTAGTTGCACTCGAGTGTGGCCTGACTAACACAGTGTTTACTCGAAGGCCAGAAGCCAAGTTGTGGGAGTGGATTCTCTTCCTCCACCAAGTGGGCTGTGGTTCCAGTTGCTACCTCACCAACTGTGGGGAAACTGATCCCGCTTGAGCCTGGTTATTCACCACAGCATCACCACGAGCAAACACACTCCAGGAGGCAAGCGATAATCACCGCTGAGTCGGTAAGTTTGTAAGTGACAGCGTGCTATCTGGCCCCTGGAATCTGATCTTAAGTTCCAGGCTGCTGACCACTCATCCAGGGCTAGCACAGTTTGGTAGCTGATGGGCGTGTGCCAGCTCAACGCCCATGCTCAGTCCTGGTGACTTTTTCACCAGGTACTCTGTAAAGGCCACATTTGTAGTGTTCAGACCAGCTTATAGAGATGGTCTGGAGACAGAAATTCACAGGGATCCATAGGAAGCTTCCCCAGAACAAGGACTCTCATAGCTGGACAGCAAGATGTAACAATAAATTCTGCCCTAGCTACTGTGATGGAAAAACTGTCTGAGTTGTATCACTTCTAAATTCATTCATTCTTTCTTTTTTATATTTTTTATTTTTATTATTATTTTTTAAGACAGGGTTTCTCTGTGTAGCCTTGGCTGTCCTGGACTCACTCTTGTAGACCAGGCTGACCTTGAACTCACAGAGCTCCACCTGCCTCTGCCTCCCAGGGTGCCGGGACTACAGGTGCGCACCACCACGCTTGTCCCTTCTAATTTCTTGAGACCTTCTCCCCTCTCTACAACCAGTTACCCGTGAAGCCGCTCAAGATCAAGTGGAGACTGTCATTTTGCTTGACAATGTTCAATCTTGACTTTAATCAACTACTGTGGGGACAGAGTGTTGTGTCGACTGCTCTCCAGTGGGAAAAGACACAGGGCTTTAGCTTAAGCCCCAGCTGGCCATGAGCTTCACCCGTACAAGGAACTGACAACAGCAGATGAGAACACACACAGAGCTGCTGGGATCCTTCCAGGACCAAGTTCATGAAAGGATAAGGGAGGCAACTGCTTGAACTGCTGCCCAAGGTCCCAGCAGCACAATCTGACCGCCTCGACCTGGCAGGTTGCTACTTGCTGTGGCTACAGGGCAGATAGGATGGGGAGCCTGAGAGGTGAAAAACCAAGAGGCCAAGGCCAAGGGTACTGAAGTGGACTTGGGGAATCCAGAGACAGCATTGGGTAGAGGCAAAACTTATGCTGCTTTTTTTTAAAAAAAATAATGATGGACAATTATAAATTCGTAAACTGTGATGATGAATGTGACGAGCAAGACAGTGCAGAGGTTCCTCCATCTTGTATTCTTTCTGAGGCCATTTCCGATCTAATTAGAACTTGGTATCCTTGATGGAGAATTATCCCATGGAATTAGCCCATGGAAAATTATCCAACTCTAGGAACCCTGAGGTTATGATGCCCCAGCTAATTTAGCTTCTGTTAAACCACTTGTTTCTGCGAAGGCCCCCTGCAGCTGCTAAGAAAGATGCCAGGATGTAGTCTTTACCTTAAAAAACCCATCCTCTGCCAGGTGGTGCTGCTGGTTGTGGTACCCTTAATCCCAGCACTGGGGAAGCAGAGGCAAGCAGATCTCTGGGTTCAAGTATAGCTGTCTACAGAATTGAGCTCCAGGATAGTCAGAGCTACACAGGGAAACCCTGTCTGGAAAAACCAGAAAACAAAACCAAACAACCCTGTCCTCTGGACACTCAGGGCTACATCAGTTCCCAAATACATGAGTTCAGTCCTAGCTGGCTGGAACAAAGTCTTTTAGTTGGCTATGGACTATGTCTGAGTGCTCATCTCTGATTCCCGTAACATGACAGTTAGCACACGTTGCACAGCAGTGAAGACAAGGAAAAGCACAGGACTCTTCCTGGACCTTACAACTCAGGCTATGGGATAATGAGGGATGGCACTGTGTGTGACTTTAAAATCCTGTGTCCAAGACAGGCACAGGCGACCTGCATCCTTTGAGCCTAAGAAAGAAAGGAAGGGAAGGAGACTCAGGCTGGCTCCCTCTGCCTGAAGCCTGGGGCAGCGGCAAGGAGTGACCTCGGCAATAACAAAGCCAGGCTTGTGTTAGAACAGAGAAGTCACAGCTTGCTGCTCCAACAGGCAGGACACCTGATAGGCTCCTATCTAGGACTCCAGGGTGCTGAAAGATTTCGTGAGCTTCTATTGAGTTCTCCCTCTGAAACGAGACCTTTCTTAGAATGTGCACGTGGGTTTAGCGCCAGTGGTGACGAGCCAGTGCAGATGATGCCAGGCACAAAAGGCAGAGAAGCTTCGGGCTCTCCGAAGCAGGCCAACTTGTTGTTAGGTTGGTGCAAAGGTGCAAAGGTGTGGTGGGATTCCGGGCATCTGCCTTCCAGCTGTTCTCCATTCCACCTGGACAGTGGCCTTCCAGGCACCACTCAGGGAGGAGCTGCCCTGGCCTTGACCTCCCTGTAAGAAAGGAGCCCTGGGATGGCTGTCAGAGGGAAACACCCCTCTCAAAACAACTGTTTCACTCAGGCTACACTCAAAGCCCTACTTCTAGGGAGAACGACCCATTTCCCTTCTCTGTAAATTGATCTGAGTGTGAAGACCAAACAGAACCATGGCATAGCTGTACGATACTGAGCTGCTGGCGGGGCTCATTTTCAGTAAGTCCTCAACCATAAGGGAGCTTTGCTTTTGCCAGGCCCATCAGCCGTGAGGACCACAATCTGTAGAAATAGCCCAACTCTACAGTTCGTTCTCCAATATGTTTTTGAAGATGCTACAAATGTCCAGCAAAGCACAGAGCCTGAGACTCCTTGGGTGGAGTTAATGCATACCCGTGATACCAGGCGATGATTTTGGCTGACATCTGCTGCTCTCTTCCTGACATTGTCAGCTACCACCAAGTAAGAGTTCGTTTTCTTCAAGGCTCTATCTGCACAGACATCAGGCTCCAACCACACACTGACATTCACAGTTCAGTAGAAATACTTCAGGATAGTGTTTAGTATATGTAAAGAGCTGCTACAAATCAACAAGACAAAAATGACTCAATAAAAAAAAATAGGAAAAATGCACAAAGATCACAATGAGGGCTGGGAATACAGCTCAGTAGTAAAATGTTTGCTTAACCCACAGGAAGTCCCAGCACCACAAAAACAACAAAAAGCAAAAAACACAGCTACAACAAAAATCACAGTGAAATGCCACTATGTACTGATAGAATGGGGGAAAAATGAAAAGGAAAAGCAGCTTCGAGATAATAAAGCGTATTTATATAATAACCATATTTATTTCATTATTTAAATAATTGTTTGATTATTTAAATAACACACTAAATTATAATGTCCAATTTAAATATTTAAATAATCTAGATGTTTGATCATTATTTTTGTAACGGAATAATCACTGCAATAACACTACATACCATCTTAATTATAGGATGCACAGTATTCACACAGATGTACTGGTGCCAATACTGTAGGAAATGCGTGTCCTGTGTTCTGATGCACACCCCTAGAACTAGAATGATATAAACTATAAACTCCTCAAAGTTTAGAAGAGCCTTGTATGGAATGGGGACAGTTATGCCATATGCATACAATCTGACAGACTTTATGGAGTCTGCAATCTGACAGACTTTAGGTTTCATCCACGTGGGTTGAGCCATAGGGACGACCTCTGAGGTCTGGATCCTTGCTGAGGCTCAGAGAGAGTCACTAAGAAAGACAGAAGCCATGCATCCCATAATTTATGTCTTTCTAACACAATATGCTTGATTCCGCCATCAGTTCCCCAAACAGAACAGAATACCAGAAAACTTCCTGCCTGGCCCTGAGCTGCTGGTGACAGCTACCGGTCTGAGGCAAGGGTACTTCTCCCAGAGAACCCAGCTCCTCACCCACTTGTGCCCACTCCCTGTTTGCTCCTCACCCCAACCTGTGGCTTCTCCTGGAGCTCTTTCTGCCTAACTCCAAGTCCTCAGAAGAGAAACCAAGACAAATCCCAGCTCTCTTCCTTGCTCCCTGAGACACTGTGCTGCTAGCTGGTGTCAGCAGGACCCTGTTTCACTTCCAGAATTCATAGGACATACTTGATCTCTCAGGTTCCCCACTTCCAGCTCCTTCACGTCTCACATGGAACCTGGCAGTGCAGTTTCCTCTGTAAACTCCTTCCCCAGCCTCTCTTAAGCACACACGCACTCACACACATGCACACACATTATCCCCATGCACACAACCCATGCAGTTGTGTGGAAACAGCTTTTGGACCAGCCCTTGCCTGGATTCTGGAGCTTTCTTACCCATCACGGTCCTTGTTGGCACATTCCTTCCTCTCCTCCACTGCTTTTGAGATGTCTGTTATGGTCACTAGTCACCTTCAGGTGTGGTTCATAAGGTTTAAGAAGTGGGACTGTGGGGTTATGCAAGATGAAGTGTGGAGTTGGGACCCCAGTACCCCAGCCTCAGGCAGGAGAGACAGGGGGATTCATTCCCTAGGGAGACCAGCACTCCAGGTGAGCTCCGGGGTATGACTGAAAGGCCTACTTCATTGACAAAGTGAAGAGCAGGGAAAGTTCTCCACATTAACCTTGAGCCCTCCCGAGCATTTGTTCATTCATGTGAACATGCATGTTCACCCCAATCCCCATGACTTTATATATGCACACATGCTACATACACATGAAAATGGAAAAGAAATGAAAGGAACAGCAAATAAGTGCCAGGTTGACTTAGTAATAACATACAGTTTGATCTGGGCATCATCAGACTTTCTTTCTGCTCTAGGGAGGCTGAGGCCAGAAGAGGTAAGTTTGAAGCCTGAATCAAAACAGACACGCAAATACAAACACACACACACACACACACACACACACACACACACACACCGGAATCAAAACCAATTATCTTCTATTGTTACAAAGAATGAAAATCCCACCAGGCACTGGTGAAATACGCCTTTAATCCCAGCACTTGGGAGGGGAGACAGGCTGATCTGTTAGTTTGAGGCCAGCCTGGTCTGCATAGTGAGTCCAAGATCAGCCAAGGATATATAGATAAACCCTGACTCAACAAACAAACACAAGCAGCAAAAAAAAAAAAAAGAGAGAATCCCAAATGTTCAATTTTACCAGTGAAGACTCAGGAGCCAGATGCTGGGTGAAAGCCTGCTAGCTCAGAGAGGCAGAGGAAGTACCCAGCTGACCTTCCTCCTCAGCGTTGTCCCAGAAGGAAAAGTCCCCTTCTTCTCCACACTGTCTTAAATACCCTTCAACTCAATGTCCCTCCTTCCTGTGTTTTATCAACGGTTGCTTACTCTTTTGTTGTTGGCTTTATTTAGCTCTTGTTTTCAGAAAGCTCTTGGGTTAAAGGTGTGTGTTAGGGCTGAGCCACACCACAACTACTTGTTTACAGTAAACAGAGCACTCTTGTGCTAAAGGTGTATGTTAGGGATGAGCCACACCATAACAAGAAACAGGTTTTTCCAGTTCACAAAATGGGATGAAATAATTTGCAACAATCTTCCTTAAATTGTACTTAGAGAAAAAAAAACATTTTGCCAAAGAATTATCTTTAAGATTGTTATTGTACTCTGTTTACATCTAGATTTGCTTTTTGTTTGTTTATTTGTTTTGTTTTTGTTTTTTTCAAGCCAGGGTTTATCTGTATAGCCTTGGCTGTCTTGGAACTTGATCTGTAGACCAGGCTGGCCTTGAACTCACAGAGAGCTGCCTGCCTCTGCTTCCCAAGTGCCAATACAGCCTGGTTTAGAATTTCTTTATATCTTAATATCTTCAGAAATTTCCCCTATGTTCAAATGGAATTTATTGGATAAAATTATTGCTAAAATCTAGAGTACACTAAAAAAAAAAAAACATGTTCCCCTTACTGATTGTACGTAACACTCAAATGACAAGTCTTAATTATGCATTCACTTTACAGTGTAAAATGTTCAAGATTCTAATTTAGAAACAGTGTACAGAAGCATGCCTGCAACAGTCAGTGGTGCTCTGCTGCCACCTGGTGGTGTCTTTGCATTATTGTAGCAGCTAAACCAAGCCCGCCGGATGGGACCGAGGAAGCGGTTACCTGTAAAGCACACAAGACAGAAATTCTTCTGTTTTTCCACCCATTCCATCCCATGCAATCCCTTCCCCCATGCAATCCTGGATTCAAGAAGAGATTGGTCATGTCACGTCAGGTGAGGACTTGGCGTCAGAGCACAGCAAAGAAGGCCAGGGAGCCTGACCAGGGCCTCCCTGCTCTTTGACCAGCTACCCGGGGATGCAGCTGGGAAGGGCTTTGCACTGTGTGTATTTTTGATAAAGCTAAACATGAGATTTTGAAGCTTGTGTTCACAGCAGCTTGCCCACACGACTGAAAACAACTCATATGTTTAAAAAGCACCAGGCGGATGGTGGGGCTGGTTCACGTCTGGTGGAGATGGAAAGAATGTGTGGTGGTCGCCGGATCTTGGTAGTCAGGTTTTTCAGTGTCACGAAGTACCCGTATTGGCTTTGGTAAAACGTGTTAAGACAAGGAGATCAAAGAGACCAATACCTAAAAGAAAATGGGGCCTGGCTATGGCTAACTCGGAAATCCTGCTCCTTGGATTACTGCACCAATTTTTACGTTAATTTTAGAATCTATCTCAGGAGGCTCCGGAGGATTAGAGCCTTCCCAAAAGGTTTTTGTTTCCTAGTCGGGATTTTAGTTTTAGATGTCATACTCGTATTTATGGTTTATAACTTATTTAGTTAGGTTTCTTTTACTTTTTAACTGATAACATAAAACATAAAAACTGTAAATAGGGAATGCCATGTGATGTTGACTTAGCACCGTGTCTTTAAAAATCCTCTTAAAATACTTATTTCATTTTAAATTACGGGCATGTGCCATGAATACAGGTGCCTGTAGAGGCAGAGGAATTGGATCGCCAGGAGCTAAGCAGTTTTGAGTAGCCTGACAAGCTGGGTTCTGGAAGAGCAGGAAACACTACTACAGCACCGAGCCACCTCTCCAGCTCTCAAGAGTGCTTTTGTTTTGTTCTTGCGGTGCTGGGAACTGAACCCAAGCGGCTTTCATACAGAGGCATAGACTCATGATCTTTCCCCCCACTCAATCGCCTTGCGCCGTGTGTCAAGCTAATTCACTGTACCGAACTCGTTCATTTTTGTCTCCACGACACCCTTCTCCTCTCTCTGTACTAGTGGAGACTGACGAGAATAAAATCAGGTAGAGTAATGGGGATTCTGACACTTTTTTTTTCTTTTTGTTGCTAGTCTACTTTACTTGCCTCTGTGTATAAAATTCAGAATTAGCTTGTTGATTTCTACAAAGAATCCTGCAGAGATTTTGATCGGACTAGACCAGATCCATGGAAAGTCACAAGGAAATAGGCACCTTACCATGTGTGGGCCTGCAATTCATAAAAACAGTGTTTATCTTCAGAGTCCAGGAGTGTCTGCCCGAGAGAATGGAAGTCATTGGGGCTTCATGAAGGCTGAACCTCGGGTGTGGGTGAGTGTGCATCTTGACCGCTGGACTGAATGGAACCTTCGGAGTTGAGGATGCTTTCGGCTTGGGAGGAACCCAACTAAAAGTTGCATGAAAACCAGAAGCTCAGGTTTAGCTCAGTGGATGGAAAATGGAAGGACTTGGATTCTCTCCATTTTTCTCAACTGCCTCTCCTAATATTTTGACAATGTTTTCAAGCAGAATTCCTTGACAGTTCCAGGACAGTTGGCACATTCCTAAGCAGTCTGTGATGATTATCAACTGAGAACCAGGGAGGTACCTGAATACACAGCTCTTAAAAAAGAGCCTTTCTCACAATGCCTCATTAGGCATGAGCTAAGGTTTGCTGGCAAGGTGTGGGTGGTCACACAGTGGTGGGTACCTGTCAGCAGTGACTGCATGGCTAAGGAAGGCCTAGCTTCTCTGAAAGCAAGTGGCCACATATCTGTATAAAATAAAAGAGGCGGGGAATAGTCACATGGATAGAGGTCAACAAATCTTGTATTCCTCAGGAGCAGAGAGAGAGAGAGAGAGAGGCCTAGAACATTCTCAGGATACTGACATTAGGGGCTTCGGAAGCCAAACAAGGAACATGGAAAGGATGGTGATGGCTTTTTATTGCTTTGGGGATGATAGTGACATAAAAGTTCAGTTGAGGTAAACATCAGTAGTAGAGTAATTGCCTAGTATATGGAAAGCCCTGGTTCTGATCCATAGTGCTGAGCCCATGGATGAGAATTCGGGGGTTTGCAGTCTGTATACTGATTGCCAGGGGGTCCTAGGAACCCTGAAATCATTCTCAGTTCCTAGCTCACCCTTCATGAGCACACTGGATTACAGTGGTCAAGGTCTGATCTCTAAAACTAGGTTACGTAGGTTCAACTCTTGACCACTTACGTATCATTTAACTTGTGTGCTTCAATTTCCCCAATGGAGAAATGGAGATAACAGGTTACCAACCTCTCCCACCCTCCCCACACAGGGGACTTGTGAGGATAAGAACCTGTAAACCTGGGGGCTAGAGAGATGGTTCAGCAGTTAAAAGCACTAGCTGCTCTCCCAGAGGACCAGGGTTCAATTCCCAACACCCACATGGCAGCTCACAACTGACAGTAACTCCAGATACAGAAGATTTGGCACCCTCACACATACATACATGCAGGCAAAACATCAATGCACATAAAAGTAAAGAAATCTGGGCTAGAGAGATGGCTCAGAGGTTAAGAGCACTGGTTGTTCTTCCAGAGGTCCCGAGTTCAATTCCCAGTGGCTCATGACCATCTATGAGATCTGGTGCCCTCTTCTGGTGTGTAGGTGTACATGCAAGCAGAACAGTATATACATAACCTTTTGTGGTAACCTCTTATATAGAGAGTGCAACATTCAAAATCAGGAAACGGACATGTGTACAGGGCTGTGACCTGGTTTCGGACCTTCCTCTGATTTTTGCAATGGGCATTGCAGGGTTGTGGTCCTTATGGGGCTGAGAAGCCAGGGCAGAAGTGTCAGTTTTACTAACCACCCCTCTCAGTACCCGCAGGAATGCACACTGCAAGCTATCAGGTTGGTGCCCCTTGGAAGAGAGAGCCTCAAAGACGCTTGCAAGATAGGGCTCTCAGGAGCTCAGGGTACTTAGACTAGGAGGGCCCTGGCCAGGGTACTGAGACTGAGGAGGAATAGCAGCAAGTGCAGGACGGCCTGGCAAGCAGGAGAGACAGGAGGCCAGATGCTCACGCAGCGAAGCTGGGGTCTCACAGAGTTCCACCTTCAGAACTAAGTGACAACCAAGTCCCTGCCTTCCTCTTTTCAAGTTCCTTGCATTTCTCAACAGGTTTTATGAGGAAGAGGTAGGGCTTGGCAAGCATGGCTTCCTCACAGACTCAGTCCATACGACCAAGAACTGAGTGGGCTTAAAGGTAAGAACATAAGGAATTGGGGGAATCAATTATAACATCAACTATGCTTTTCATGACCCTATACTACACTGACCCCATCCACACCATTTTTGGTGCAGGAGCTCAATAGTTTTTGTTTTCGCGACAGGGTTTCTCTGTGTAGCCTTGGCTGTCATGGACTCACTGGCCTTGGACTCACAGGAATCTGCCTGCCTCTGCCTCCCTGCATACTGAGATTAAAGGCATGCAATGCCAAGCCTGGCTGCAGCTCAGTATCTTCAAGCACCTGGGATGTGTCATCATCCCTAACATTCATTTCCACAGCATTTCATGCTCTCCTCCAATACTGAACCCTATACCCTAGCTCTTGGCCTTGTCCCCTTTCCCAGACTCCTCCTCACCAACACTCAACTCATCATCCCCAGCTTCCAGCCCCGCCCCCTTCACCCAGCCCCAAAACAATGCACAACAGCATATGGTGGGGTGATTTTTCTTTTTGTTTTGGGGGGGAGGAGGGGTTTATGACACACGGTCTTACTGTGTAGCTCTGGCTGGTTTGGAACTTACTAGGTAGACTATGCTGGCTGTGATCTGTGGTCCCTCTGCCACTGCCTCCTGTACATAAACTGAGTATTATCTACTGTTTCTGTACGTCAAGTGTGCTTATCCACTGTTCGGAAGATAGCCATCTGGGCTTTCCTGACTTTTGACTACTGTGCACACTGATGCAGTGAGCACTGCTGGAAAACTGATACCTGCTCTGCGTCCCAGGTGTACACAGGCTTAGAACTGAGTTGACGGACTGCACAGAAGAGCCATGCCGAACCCTTCCGGAAGCTGCCAGAGTATTCTCCACAGCAGAATACATCACGCTTTTCTCACGAAAAGCACTCAAAAGATGTGGAACTGGCGAAAAATACTGGCATTATAACTTAGAACTGCATAAATACATGTGGCAAATTCCACTGTCATTCATAAATACAAAATTTTATTTGCACTTCATTAGTGTAGAAAGAGCACGATGCTTCTCATACCACAACACTCAGGACACACCAAGTTATTCAATACATACTTATTTACCCTGACTAAACAAAACAGTGCAGTTTAATAAAAGATATACCAAAGACAGAGTTCACAAATTCCTTATCAGACCAAAGGGGGAAAAAACCCAAAAAAAAAACCAACAACAAAAAACTTGAACACAGTCTAGGCTTAATAGGAATAAGCTTCACCATCAAGGGGAGAAGTTTATCATTACAAAGATACATAATGTTGTAGGCAAATGCATGTGTATTCTTTGATATACTAAATGTAACTCTTAAAATCCCTTTAAACAGGATTTGTGTAGGACAGCAGTGTGGTTTTAAAATCTTTTCTATAGTTTAAAAATGCTTCTTCTTTATTTTTATTTCTTTTTTATTTTCCTTGTGATGCCAGGGACTGAACCCAGGGCCTCATGTATGTTGGGCAAATGCTCAAACACTGAGCTGTAATCCCGGCCCAACAGTCCTTCTTTATTCAATCTCTGTCCTTCTTAGAGCAGGTCACAGCCAAAGGGAAACCCGCAGGATTCTGCAGCCACAGGACCAAGTCCAATCCAGCCCTTTACCTGGGAAACCCGCTCACTGTGGGCCCCATAAGAAGCCTCAGTGGTGGCTGCGAAAGGAGCTTTGCTTTGGGGCAGAGACACTCCAAACCTCAGGATGCTACATCTGGGAAAGCCTCGTAAATAATGAAAAGCAGTCGCCATGTCAGCTTCTTCAAAAAATCTTCAGTTCTGTAGTTTCTTTGAAATAGCAAGCGAAGCACCAGGTCCTCTCTTGTCACCGGAGTGTCTGCCTCGTAGTGTAATTACCAAGGACATTTCTAGTACTCGAGAGATATTATGCCTTTCTCCTTTCCCATTCTTCATATTAGAAGTACTACGTCTCCCAGTGTTCATACACTAGACACTGGGGTAATGAGGAAATATAATTTAAAGGGAAGTATGCAACTTATAACCCGACCTTACCCAGGATTGCAATTGTGCATATTTACAAGTTAGTGTATAGCTGACTTGGGTTACAAAGTGCGAAAGGAAATTGTCACATGATTGTAGTGCAGAACAGAATGGTTTCCCCCTTCTAGGAATTGCCTGCACTGTCTTCCAAGTAGCAAATCAACAGCATCGGACATGTGGTCTGGGCGGAGGCAGCTCTGGTGGGATCTCCGGCTCTGGTTGTAGAGAGAGGATGCTATTGGATAACTCATTTCTCAAAATGTCAAGAGGCATCTAAAAGACAAGGACAGAACACAGACATGCCTTAGTCTTGCAAGCGAAAGGGGATGCTCAAAATTTACAACTTTGATTTATGTATGGGTGTGTTGCTTCTAGGTGTTGTCTGTGCACCACACATCCATTAAAGGAAATCAGAAGAGGGTGTTGGATCTCTGGGAGCTGAAGTCACAGATGGCTGTGACATGCTGGGCGGGTGCTGGGAATCAAACCTGAGTCCTCTGGAAGAGCAGCTAGTGTTGTAACCAATGAGCCAGCCCTTTAAGTACTGAGGGTGATTCCTAGCAACATGATAAAAACCACCACTTTTTTTTGCACAAAATCTACTATAATGGAAATGTAACACATTAATCAGTGGAGAATTGGTGCACTGTCTAAAGAAAGAAGCAACCTCTGACAGGTACACAAACAACCATTTCATCAGACACTTCTGGATCATGTCACATCTGTGAGAGTCTATGAGCTGGTGCCGGGGCCTCAGTGACATACTCAGTTAGTGCTTAACAGTTAGCCCTGCTAGTTGCTAGCCTGTTCCCTGTTAGCCCTGGGAGGACCTGCACTGCCAGACTCAATGAAACTCTGAGGGAAAATACCTGCGAAAAAATAACCTTGTCTGTAACAAACATGTGCAGCTGTCCTCAAGCAACACACACTGCAGCTGCCCAGGTGGCATCGCCTGGCATCTAGTGATGGTGTTTTCAGGGATCCTCTGCTGAACACCAACTAGTGGCGGAAACACTGGAGGTCCAAAGAGACTGCTGCTGCTCAGTGAGGCCACCCAGCATCCTCTAGAGAGGAGGCCTGATGAAGGCCACCGGCAGCGGCCTTTCTCTAAACGAGGAAGGCTGCACAGTGTGCTACGTCTCCATATTAAACTCAATTCTTGTGGGAAAAGAAAAAAGGGAAGTGTCAAATAAACACAGTATTTTGTTTACCTATAGTGCTGGATACTGAACCCAGGGCCTCGTGACTGGTAAGCAGTGCTATACCACAACACTACACTATCAGCCCAGTCTATTTATACAGTGCTGGGCAGGAATCCAGGGCCTCAAGTACTAGCTAGGCAAATGTTCTACTACTGAGCCACACCCCAGCTTCTCACAGCCACTAGACCTTGTATTAAGTCACTCCGGAACATTCTATCTCAAAGCAAAGCAAACAGAATGTCCATCAATCCTAAGGACTCCACAATCCCATATGTGAGCAACAGCCGCCTGAGCAGACCCATCTACCCACTCATCCATCCGTCCAGCAAGCCACCCACCCGTCTATCCACCTATCCATCTACTCACCCCCCCCCCATCCACTTTTTACCTTTTTCAGAATGTCATCAACGAGTTTCAGAAATATCTCATCCACATTGAAGTTGTCCTTGGCACTGGCTTCACAGAACCGCATCCCAGTTATCTGCTGTGCAAACTGAGGAGACACATGCCCATTTAACTGTGCAGAGCCACCCAGACCCTTGCGGCATGCCAGTCCTCTGACAGGATCACAGACTCTGCAATTTACCACTAAGGGAGGGAGGGAGCAGGGTCTGAAAAGTCCCATTTATGTTCAAATAACAGGTTCATCTGAACAGCAAATTCCTGTAATAGCATGTATATAAAAAAAATCTCTAGAGACCTTTAAATCCGTTTGTGTGTAAGAGTCTAAATGTACAATGTATCTGACATTTAAGATGCATCATTGCTTCTCCATGATTGGATCCTTAGCAAAAGCCAAGGCAGGAGAAAAAAAATCACAAACGCAAATCTTGCAACCTAAAAACATTTTCCATATAAAATGTCAACGTGCATAATAATACAGTATATTCCAAAGTGCTTTTGCACTCTGGTTCAAAATGAATCCAAAGAAGAAAAGAGAAAGCAAGCAACAGGAGGTGTGCTGGGTAATCCCTGCTTGGCACCGCAGAGATCTGAGAGGGCCGCTGCAGAGCAAGGCGTGCCGCAGGGCGCGCTGGGCAATCCCTAATCATCACCAGAGCTGTGAGGAGGGTGAGCAGCAGAGCACAGGGTGCTGCCTGGGAGCGCACAGACTCACGCACCTTTTCTCCTTGCTGCCTGGAGATCTCTCTGTCTGCCTCACAGTCCAGCTTGTTTCCGACCAGGAGAAGCTCAGCGTCTTCTGAAGCATACTGTGGGATTTTCAAAGATGTCACACACTGCCAGAAAAACTCACAACTTGTTATGTATTGTTCCGAGCTTTAGGGAGCACCTTCTGACCGTGGTCTTGGCCTCCCCCAGCCATTCTTATGACTCTGGAGGAAATGATTAAAAATGACATGAACCTAAAATGGCCATCAACTGTAAAAGGCCAAAGTTCAACAAAATGGATGAAGAAAGAAGCAAGGTACTTAAAACCAAAAGCAAGCCCTCTGCTCTAGAAGAACACTGAACCACACAGGAGGCCCTCCTGATAGAATAGCTAGTGATAAAATGCAGTCAGTCCATGATTTTAAATTCACTTTTATGCTATCATGAAGTTAACATCAACTCTACAACTAAGAAAAATTTTAAGCTATGTCTGCAAGGTCTTAAAAAAATACAGGTTCAACAAAACCTTTCTCTTAAAAAAAAACACGTTAGTATCTCTTAATCATTCTGTTTCGTGTACTTCTAAAAAAATCATTTGAAGCAGACTGCATTGAAGAAATCGGAGATCACGGCCAAAGCACTCCTTGGTGAGGGGTGGCAGCAACAGCATCACCTGACTGACTGGCTTGCCGGGACTGCCTGGCCCAAGGTGAACATTGCAGAAATGATAGCTCTTAATGGCCTTGGTTGTGCACACCTTTAACTCTAGCACTTGGGAGGCAGAGGCAGGAAGTTTTCTATGAGTTCAAGGGCAGCCAGAGAGGGCTGCATAGTGAGACCCTGTCTCAATAAATAAATGAATAGATGAGAGAAAAAAAAGTAAGATGACAGAGAGAAAGAATGAATAGCCCCCCCCCCCCCAGGTTTCTCTGTGTAGTCCCGGCAGTCCTGGAACTCACTCTGTAGACCAAGTTGGCCTTGAACTCGGAGATACGTCTGCCTCTGCCGCCCTAGTGCTGGGACTAAAGGCATGTGCCACAACTGCCCGGCTTACAAAAGAATGGTAGATAGAGCATAGGACGGCAGGTGTTCCAATCTTGTCGGATTTATAAACCTACACATATCAGGCCCTCACTCTCTCACCACATACTTTAAAAAAGTCTAGACTGCAGCGCGCACACTGTCCTTTCCTAAGGCCCTCAGGAGCAGCTCCATGGTTTCAGACAGAGGGTCTCTTCCAAGGGACACAAACGTGTGCTAGGCATCTCTAAAGGGCGGGCCTATAACTGTAAACATGGGTCTTGTGCTCCTTAAAGTGCCTCTCAGGATCTGAGAGCCATTTCAGGAATGTGAGCTGCAAAACACCAACAGCAGCAGAAGGCAGATAGCCCAGGTGATAAAAGGCTTGCATACCTTAGAGTGAACTCTGCAAACCACACGTGTGGCTTGCCTGAGATGTCCCCATAGCCCCTATCATTTAAATACTTGGTCTCCAGTTGGGAAAACTGGAGTGGAAGTGGCTTTGTTAGAGGAGGTATGTCACAGGGGTGGGCCATCAGAGTTTAAAGACTCACGCCACTTCAAATTCACTCTACTCTGCGGTGTTTAAGATGAGCGCTCAGTTTGCTGCTCCAGCTGCTGGACATGCCTGCTGCCCTTTGATGGTGATGAACCTGTATCCCTCTGGAACCCCAAGGCAAACAAACCCTTCCTTCTTTAAGTTGCTTTGGCCAGGGTCTCTTATCACTGAGGTAGAAAAGTAACCACTACAACACACAAAAAAGCTGGCTGTAATGAGTGTTAGTGACCCCTGTGCTGGAGACACAGAAACAGAAGGGTGACTGGGCTCACTGGCTGGCCAGTCTATCCAGGCCTGGCCCAGAATCTGACCTTGACAGTGATGTCTAGTGAGCAAACAGCCACCTTAGCCTCAGTTAACACCAACGAGCCAAAGCTTCATACTTTTGATCCCTGATTCTGAGACCCTCCCACTGACTGATTTTAGCAGTTCACAAATAAATCACTGATTCTGGAAGCCATGCAGCTGAGTGCATACTTAGTCTCTCACTAACTCTGCTGTAGACATTTCAACTCCTACAATGTAAGGGCTTTCATTTCATTATTTATTTATTTTTTGGAGACAGGGTTTCTCTGTGTAGTCTTGGCTGTCCTGGAATTGCTTTGTAGATCAGGCTGGCCTCACATTGATCTGCCTGCCTCTGCATCCTGAGTGCTGGGATTACAGGTGTGTGCCACCACACCCGGCTCAACCCTTACAATGTTATGAAAACAAAGGTTTTTCTTTTCTTTATGTTTGTGCTGTGTGTGTGCATGCAATATGGCATGTATGTGGAGGTCCAATGGCAACAAACACCTTTCCCCATGGAGCCCTCCACCAGCCCCAGGACAATGGCTACCAGGTCCCGTCTTCAGAAACTTGAAGGTTGTTTTTTTGTTTGTTTGTTTTTAAATCCTGACTCTTTACTTGCTCCTATGTACGAGTCTGAGGGATGAGCTTTTGATGTCATGAAGCCTCAAATTCTTCCGTTCGGATGAGGATGCCTCAACAGCTAACACCAGCGTTATTGCATTTGCAGAGTCACATAGCAGACCACTAATTCCCTCCAATCACATTCCCCCACATCCTCAACTATCTGCTTCTTTACCCCATAAATATCCCTAAACCTATCCATGGGAGATGTATCTGGGCCTAGCTCTTCTCCACACATGACTACCCTCCCTGGTGGCATGAGGGTAACTGTGTACCCAGCTTTATCATGTAGATGAGGCTTATCTCAAATTCAGAGATCCACTCACCTCTGCCTCCTGAGTACTGAAATTAAAGGTGCACGGCACCATGCCGTAACATACACCCCTAACATGCTGTGAGGAGGCACACATGGAAAGCTTGTAAAACCAGAAAAGAACCTTTTCTAGCAGCTATGACAGAAAAACACAGCGCGGAACACGTTTTTACGTAAAGCCTGTTTTGTGTGTGCGTGTAACATAAAGGAATTAAACAGCTAATGACTGCCTGGGGGACAAAACCTCTCAAATGGTGGTCAACTGTATACACATGGCCACAGTTCAACCCCAGCTGCTCCGTCTTCCAAGGTGTGTTTGCTACGCACATTTCCTAGAGGAAACCACGGCTCATATTAACAAAGAAATAAAGGATTTTCTGTGAGGATTAAAGTTTAAGCAGAGAGAAATCTTCTCTTGTTCAAAATGAGGAGCTGATGACATCTACAATTCTGAGCATGACTAGACCCCTGGACCACACATGGGCACCCTAAGTCCACATGCCCCGTCCTGTTTAGTCTAACTCTGAGGAAGCAGCCACACAGAGCAGGAGTAAGGACAGGCTTTGAAATCAGGCAGTCCGAGGGACCAGACTGCAAGTCTGCTTCTTAGTGATCAGCTGGGTAATCTAGTCCATCACTGTCTCATCTGTAAGGAGGATGCAGTCCGGCTGAGATGACTTTAGTCCACTGAGCATGCTGTATTGTTTTGTTCCCTTTTTCCTCTTATGAGTAACAATACAATGCCCACAAGTTGAGGATTTACAACAGGAGAACTTGACACATACCTTATCAATCATCTTCATCCATTTTGGCAAATCATCAAAAGTCTCTTTCTTGGTGATGTCATATACTAGTATGATCCCCTTGGCACTTCTGTAGTAGGCTGAGGTAATGCTGTTAAATCTCTCCTGCCCTGCTGTGTCCCTAGGAAACAGTGGTAAAAGTCAGTTCTTAAACCAGCAAAGCAGCCAAGCGCACATCCTAGTGCAAATGCTTGCTGTGTACTCCTCCACCCAGGGGATGGGATGCCGGGATTTCTCCCCTGAGCCTCACAGGTGGAAGAGGAAATGTTCAGGCTGATTTACACCGTTAGGAGACACGTGGTATCTGTGTATGGACCAACAACTAAATTGCACAGGTGGAGACAGATGACCCACTGAGATCATCAGCTTTCCCAGACGACCATCCTTCAAAGCCAGGACAGGAACCTCAGGACATCGAAACACAGGGCCATCTGCTTCTTTACAATGAAAAGCGAGACACAGCACTTGCAAAGCCACCCTGAGTCCCACTACCCAGAGAGGCCTGCTTTCTGTGTCCGGCTCTGAATGCTTGCAGCAGAAAAACTGTTCCTTAGAAGACTCCTCTGCATGCCCTAAACACTCAGGCTGAGCCACTTCCTACTCCTCAGAGCTCTATGAACTAAGTTGTGTACAACCACATCAGGCTGAGCAGCAGGGAGTGCGAAATGCCGATTCCACTCGACAGTTTCTCAGCCAGCGATCTACAGCACGGCAGAACGGGGCTGCTCCATTCAGCAAAAATCTAAGTATCTGTTTATCTGCATGAGTGTTTCGCTGCATGTGTGCATGTGTATCTGGTGTGCGCCTGGGACCTGTGGAGGTCCCTTGGAACTGGGGTCAGGGATGGCTGGCAGCACCACATAGGTTCCGAGAACCCAACCTGCTTCCTTTGCAGGAGCTGTCTCTCCACCCTCTACATGAGGATGTTTAAAAAAAAACATGCTAAAAAAAATTAGACAGTAAAAAGACATCCAACTGTTGATGATGGTGTCACGCTGGGAGGGTACAGGAAATTGTAATACTCACTCCACCATCATTTTCAGGAAGTTGAATTTTCATTGGAATGATAAAGAGCTCATTTCTAGAGATTTGGGTTTTGCTGTCAGCCGAGTAATCATTTACTAGAATAACACCGGGGTCTTAGTCTCATCTTTCTCTTTGTTTTTGGTACAATCAAAAATTTTTGCAATTTTACTTTCCAGTTTGGTACTATAATATTTAAAAAGGTTTATTTTTAATTATGTGCATGAATGTGTCTACTGTCTGCATGTGTACCAGAGGCTTCAGACCCCATGGGAGTTCAGTCCCCGCGGGGGTGGAGTTATAGGCAGCTGTGCACCTTGACCTTGGTGAAAGGGCCCAGAGTCTGGGTCCTCTGAAAGAGCAGTAACAGCTGGGCATAGTGACACGCACCCTCAATCCCAGCATGCAGCAGGCAAAGGCAGCCAGGGCTCTGAATTTGAGGCTGCCTGGTCTACAGAGTGAGTTTCAGGACAGCCAGGGTTACATATGAGATCCTATCTGAAAACAACTACAGCCACCATAACAAAGAGCAACGGGTGCTCCTGACTTCTCAGTCATCTCTCCAGCCCCAGCTCAAAGACTCTAATTTCTACCTAATACGTTCACTCAAGTGACAGTAATTTGCAGGGCAGGGAATCAATTCAAATAGGATATGCCCAATCTCTTCCAAGCAGAGGAATAGTGGAAACCTGAGGGCAACCTTCAGAATTCCTCGACAGTGAAGACTGGGCTGATGGCTAAAATGAAGTGGCCAGCAACTATTTCAGTTCTATGGTCATCTCAAGGTAGGAGACACAGTAACCCGAGAGAGATGGCTCAGCAGTTAGCACACACTGGTCCTCCAGAGGACCCAAGTTTGGTTCCCAATACTCATATCAGGTGCCTCACAACTGCCTATAACCACAGCTCCTAGGGATCAGACACCTTTTTCTGAACTCCACAAGTACCCACCCTCATATACACACATACACAAGTTCAAGAAACTACATGCTACTGGCACATTTTATTTTAGCAACACCTTATGATTTAATGTACATTTATGTAGAAATGTACAGAAAACACAATAAAGGAATTAAAAATGTGGCAGTGACAATATGTAATGTAAAAGTGTGACAGAGAACTGCAATTGTTCTAGTAGCTCCTCTGGGGAACCAACTGGCTCCCTGGAGAAAAAGCAGAGTCCTGTCCTGTGCACAGCACATCCACCTGGCCCCTGAGATGCTGCTCCCAGCTACACTGCTGTCTTGAAGCCCCAGCTGATGACAGATGAAATGCATTTCAACAGCAAAGGCACGGGAACTGCCCTGTCTCTGAAGTATGACAGAGGCTAAACACCATCAATCTAAAAATCCAAAAATTCCAAGACCTTTCTGAATGCCAGCGTGCTGCTGCTGCTGCTGCTGCTGCTGCTGCCCCTCAGAAAATGCAGGCACTTGGGCTGGAGAGATGGCTTAGAGGTTAAGAGCACTGTCTGTTCTTCCAGAGGTCCTGAGCTCAATTCCCAGAGCCACATGATGGCTCATGACCATCTATAATGAGATCTGATACCCTCATCTGGTGTGTGGGTGTACATGCAGATAGAGCACTCGTCTATATAAAATAGACAAATATTTAGAAAAATATAGGCACATTAGAGATGCTGGATAAGATTATCTTCAAGCATATGTAAAACAGCTGAGTTTCATCTTTACACTTGGGACCCATATCCAAGTTATTTCATTGTACCCATGCAAATATTTAAAAAATCCCAAACATGTCTCATCCCAAGCATTTCCAATAAGAGTGTCTAATCTGCATGTTTATTAAAGAAATAATAGAAGAGAACCATGACACCAATACTTTCTTTACTAGCAAAATGAATAAAAAATGATTTCCATTCATTGAGCTATTCCTCTGGTTCATTTCTCTTATTTTAAAGAAAATATTTCAGAAGAAAGCTTTTTGAGTATGGTGTGATTAATCAAGTAGCTGGTGTATTACAGAAATAAGATTCACTCGGAAAATCCCTTCAGGAAAAGAGGTTGTGATAGACTGTTAGCTTGACCAGACTGAAAACACCTAGGGCACGGGTGAGTCACATGGCCTATCTATTTATAGAGGGTGTCTGCAGAGAGGATGAGCTAAGGCAAGCCCCATACTGAACACAAATGACACCACCGCAGTGACTGGGCTCTCAGAATCAATGAGGGCGAGAGCAAGGCATTCCTGCTCGGCTTCCTGGGCTGCTGAGATGTGAGCAGCAACGCTGGGCTTCTGCTGCAAGCCATCCCGCCACACACCCTTTCCACCAGGAACTGCACTCCCTCAAGCCCTGAGACAGACCGCTCTTCCCTTAAGTTGCTCCTGTTAGGCATTTTCTCACAGCAAGGAGCACAGCGACACACAGGTCTTGCCTGCTAAACAAACACTGGCATATTCCAAGCAGAAGTGTGCATCAGCGTTGCAGTGAATCCAGAGCACACCACCACTCTGCCCCCGTGATAGTCACCGGTGTCAACAGTCGCCAAAATTTACAGAGCGTCAAGAGAGTCAAGAGGACAGAGGGCAGTTTCTGGAGAATGCTCTCACATCTAAAAGTGGCCTGAGAGCCCCACGTGGCTGAGTACACACTGCCAACTCATGGACCAGGCTTCCATAAGGGAAGCCGGGAATGAAGAGAGCCAAAGCCACTCTAGGGGATGCCAGACACAACCAACAAGATGTTCAGACAGCTACAAAAACAAAACAAGACAATGCCACCTTATTTCTAATTACGTATATGTGCGAGGGTGCCCTTGGAGGCCAGAAGGTGTCATGTCTTCTAGGCTGAAATTACAGGCAGTTGTGAGTGAGCCGTGCAACATGAGTATTGGGAACCAAACTCAGGTCCTTTGCAAGAGCAATAGCTGCTTTTAACTGATGAGCCATCTCTCCAGCCCCAGGACATATTCTGCCTGTCACTCGCTCAAACCATTATAATATTAGCTTCATTACCCTTTTCAGGTCAAAGAACAATAGCCACAGATGCCAGGTGCAGAGGTGGACGTGTCCTGAACCCTTGAAAAGCTGTCCTTACAGAGCTTACAGTTAGAAACAGCAGCTTGTGTCAGAGATTAAGATTTTATGTATATGGGTGTTTTTCTGCATGTATGCGTGTGTACCAAGTATGTGCCTGGAGCCCAAGGAGGTCAGAAAAGGGCGTCGGATCCCTGAGACTGCAGTTATAGACACTGTTGGTGCTGGGAAATCCAGCTCTGGTCCTCGGAAAGAGCAGCCAGCGGACTTACCTGCTAAGCACTCTCTCCAGCCCGTGTAAGAAAATATGATGGACGGCAATGAACTACACAGAGACTGTTAGCTTTTAGTGGACTAGTGTAAGAAATAGTTATTTTCTGTTATCTAAATATTTAGGTAAAACTGTTAGGAACAAACAAACCCACAAAACCCCCAAAGCCCTTATGTGGGTCACACAGTTGCAGATGACCAAACGAAAGTAATTACCTCAGGACATCGGTAGAGCAAGGCTGGCTCGGCTGCAGCTGTGCCCCAGACAAGGACATGGATGAAGGATGGAGACATGCCACTAACACTCAAGCGTTAGATGACCGGTGACAGATGCGGCAGCAGTTAACGCGGATGAAAGCAAACACACACAGATGGTGGACAGACAGTCAGAGCTGAGGCGACCTGCCAAGAGGAGTTAGTAAGCTGAGTGTGGTGCACCAGTGCTGGAAAACCGCAATGCATTCTCCGAACAGCTGAGGGGTGGGGGGCTGCTACTAAAGCTCCGAGGCCAGAGCCCATCCTGTCTTCTACAGAGGTGGCTAGCAACATCGGGGACTTGGAGATGCCACTGTGGGTTAATGGGGAAAAGAGACATTTAAGCACCGAGCACGGTTAGAACACAGCTGGTCAGGCCTCCTGTTCCCATGGTGGGCTGAGGGTCTTCTCTCCTTGGATGGGGTTTCTGGGGACCTCTGGTATGCAGAAGAGACCCCGGTCAAGCTAACAGGAAAGGGCATGCCTGTCACACCATGTCCATACTGCGCCAGCACGGGGCCCCTGAGCTATATGTAGGTGATACTATGCTTATGAACATACTGGGATTGTTTGAACACCATGCAGGAATTTCAAAGATGCAAAGACAGGCTTTTCCCCCACCAGTGCTGGGGATGGAAGCCAGGGCCTTGCACATGCCAAGCAAAGAGATCTACCCCTGAGCGACATGCCCAGTTCAAGTGAAGCAACCATCTCGTTGGTGGCAGTCTAGAGACATATCAATGATGGAAAACACAGGCAGAGAGGCTCAAACAGGCTCTTAGGACAGCGACACCCCACGTGCAAATGAAGTGAAGGAAGGAGCCGCTCCCAGGAAGCTGTCCATTTGATTTTAAAATGAACAAAGGGAGGTCGGCGAGGTGAAATGGCTCTTACAGGCAAGCATGTGGACTCTTGAATACACAGGGTGAGACTGGGACAGACTGCCACTTACCAGATCTGCAATCTAATTTTCTTCCCTCTTAGTTCTACAGTCTTGATTTTAAAGTCAACACCTGTAGATAAAACAAATGAATATGAGGCAAAAATAATAAAGATGTAGTGTATTGCAAGAATCCTTAATATGCATGACTCTGAAAACTAACAGAATCAGGATCGCAAAAATTCAACAGGGAGAGGGAGATGGAGCTGAGGCCCGCGGCTCAGGGTGTTCTCGCACTCCACGCTCAGTCCACCGAAGGGCTTATCCTAGCACCTGCTGTTACAGGAATTTATGACTGCAGGCACCGTTTGAAAACCACAGCAACATTAACAAGGGATGCCAACTCAGAGATGATTCTTAGATGAAAAATTGAAATGTAACCCTGATTTCATATAGCCATTGTTTGAATTCTGAAGTTATAAATATATCAAAATTGCTACTCCTCACGAAAGTTGGTAAATGTGTGTATGACAGTATAGTACTTGCAGAGGAACAAATTGTTATAAAAAATTGTTATAGGAAGCCAGGTTAGGTGGGCAGCTTGGGCTCCTAGGTACTCAGGAGGCTGTGATGGGGCGTACTTGAGACAGGCTGGGCAACAAAGACCTCAGCACAAAACAGAGAAAAAACAAACAAAAAACTAGTCATCTCCAGATTAGCATATTCAATTTTAATTTTTATTCATTTTAATATTGCAAGCAAACCATTGCATACAGTATTTTTTCTTCTAAAAATAAGACCAGTAAGCCTCAAATAAATTTTAAAACTCTAAATTTCATTTATGTATCTCACCTGTTATCTTTTATAGCTATAGAAAATATATTTCAAGACAAGATTTTTAAAATCACAGTATTTACAAGTAGAGGAGCGAGGTGCTGGCTGAGCAGGAGCGCTGGGAACATTCCCTTTCTGGGCCTACTCTCCTACTTGCTAGGACCCCAGGTGGACAACCCCAGGGAGGGGCACAGCCAGTACACCTGTCTGCTGGTTAGTCATTTTGGGACCTGGGGCAGCAGCGGTCAGATGAGCTGAGCTGAACATGTGACTGGATTTAAAATTAGCAACATAAGACATGTTTATAAGACCAAGCCGGTGGGCAGTCACAAAATACACAGCAGAGAAGTTCTCTGTATATAAAATATCACAATAGAGTGAAGAAGACAATTCTTTTTCATTTATTTGGTTTTTTTTGTTTTTGTTTTTGCTTGCTTGTTTGAATCGGGGTCTCTATAGCCCTGGCTGTCCTGGAACTCAGAGATCCTGCTGCTGGGATTAAAGGTGTGCACCGGCACATCTCAATTAACTAGCTAGTTAAGGGCACTGGTGTTCTTGCCTGTCCCATGGCCAGTGCAGGCCGCCTGTGCTCTAAGGATGCAGTTTCCTCTGCTATGTTGGGCCTGCACATGCAGTACTCTACTTTTCCTCAACTAGCTTGAAGAATCTACCTGCAGTCTTCGATGAGGATTATTTTTCTAGCCACAAAGCTAAACGAATGAAAATAAAGGGATCAGGCATTAATATTCAAAATCAAGAAATGAGGTCAGGTACGGTACAGATACTGAACAAGACAAAAAAGAAATCTGTTCAGCCACTGAGGAGAACCAAGTATGTGAGCAGAGTAACCACCATAACTGCAGCAGAAGCCAAACCCGGCTAAATCTAAGTCTATAAATCAGAGTGGAGAGGTGGTGAAGAGTAGCCATTGCTCTTGCAGAGGACCTGGGTTCAGTTCCCGGCACTGCCAGTAACTCCAGTTCCAGGACAGTCAATGCCGTCTGCTGACCTTGGCAGGCGTTGTGCACGCATGGCGCACACACATGCCTGCAGGCAAAACCACTCATATACCTAGAATAAGTAAATCTAAAAAAAAAAAAAAAAAGTCAAGTCTATAAATGATCAATGGTCTCCTCTCTTAAATAAAACAGCCTGTACTGTAGCTTGTAACAAGTAGAAACTTAATGCAATTTATGGCTTGGGCACATACCTTTGTATTAATACAAGTACACCACAGGACATGTCTAAAAGCCTCATCTCACAAGTAAAATGACTTCCTGCTGTGTATCTGCAGCACCTGCCTGCCACAGAAGTGGTAATGGTCCTTAGAGAGTGACAACAAGCCATCAGCAGTGTCAACTACTGGACAGGAGCTTTAGGGTCAGTCAGGAGAGACAGGAGCGGACAGAGAACCACATATTGGTAAACAAGGGATGAAGAGGCTGCCACCTTCACTCCTACCTACAGGCCTGTTGAGTACAGCTTCTCAGAGGCTTCTTCACTAACCAGCAAATAAAAGCCCTCACTACCTTGTGGGTTAATGGGGACAGTCCCTGCCCCCAAAGCTGGGCTACACTGACCTACATTAACACACCAAAGGCAACAAAGAGCCTTCCTCTGCCATCCACTCTTAGAAAACCTTCTTGTCTGCTCAGAAACTTTAAAATCCTACATTTTCCACGGAACCCTCCCTGACTGCACCTACCCCGCTCCCACCCAATTCCTGCATTCTTCTTGTCCTTGTGGCATCTTTCTTTGCTGGCCTCACCCATCCGCTGTGCATCCCCCAAAGACCTAGCATGCTTGGCTTACTGCCCAGCACACGCGGCTGATGAAGACTTACGGTTGGCCTCTCCTCTCTTTTAAATGCTGTGTACTCAAGGAGAAATGCTGACTACTTTAGGAAAAATTAGGGATATTCATGGCTGGTCAGTTGTTTTTTTGTAAGAGGCAAAGGACACAGATGTGGAATGGAAGCAGTGGATACAAACGTGTGTGTACGTGTAGACACACTTTACTTCTTGTGTGATTCTGTAAAGAACAGGCAGTCTCACTAGTCTGTGTACACTCATCCCAGAGATCACTATGGTAACAGATTACTTATCCCATCACTTCCATGGAGTAGTAGTCCCTAAGTAGATTATTCTGGTAACAGACTTATAGCTAAGCTTCTAACCATACAAAAGTTTTTCTGAAAACATTTTAGTGATGTTTCCAGGAAGGACTCAGCCTACAGGGTTAGGCTCCCCACTACCAGCGTGTGTGGTCTCTGAGCTACAGTGGCCAGAGCTCAGCCTTCATTTGTGTTAGTAGCAAGAAAAGTTTTATCTGTCAACTATTTAGTGCCCTGCACCCAAAGCATCCTGCGTAGTGGCAGTCCAGTCAGGTGGGCACTGCCATGATACCCTGTAGATGTCAGATCAGAGATGGTGGGGTAATTGCTAGACCACATGCTAACACAACCACAGAATCGATGCTCAAATTCACACTTGTGTGAACAACAAAAAGCTGTTCATAATAAAGATCAGATGGGCGAGAAAAATAAGGTGTACAAAATGTTATGCAAATGGCCTATTACGGCGAGCCAGGCTTTGCTTCCTTCTTGGTCTGTCTTTCATAGCAGAAGGAATTGGTGCCACCGAAGGCCAGAAGGGAAAACATTTTCAAAATACTGCTTCTTTTTGCTGGGCCCTAAGAAGCTACAAAAATGGAAACAGCAGAAATACACAGACTCCTCTTTCTTCACATTCTTTTCCAGTCCAAAGGAAAAAAAAAAACCTCCATGACTATGTCCTTGATTACAGGCAGCCTCCTGCTCCGCTCCCTCCCCTCCCGTAGGAACCCCTTCTTCTCTGCCAATCTGTAGCTTGTCTCAGACCTCACTAGACTTCACGAACATGAGCACAGCCATAGAGTCCCAGGCTCCGACATAGGTCTCCTTGAAAATGATCGTGACACTACAGTTCCCCCACAATAACTGCCTTGGTGTGTAGGATGACTTTTCTTCCCAGCATAAACCTTAGAGTGCACTGGCAGTGAGAGACTAAATCAAGAGATGTGTCAAGACCACAGAGGCAAACCCAAGCTCGGGTGGGAGGCGTTCAGTGTGTGACACACAGCCTCTACTATTGGTAGAGGATCACCAAGCCGCATCATAGAGGAATGCGGAGTGAACCTGCACACCATGAAGGACCGAGATGCCAGCCAGCCTCTTCCAGACCCGCCTTTCAACTCTTGTGTCAACCTCAGAAAGTATCTAATGGGTGAAACTTCTTCATTTGGCTGGCTCCTCCTCCCTAAGCTGTGTTGTAGGGATTCAGTAAAACTAAAAATAATATTCTAATTATGAAATCTTGTGATCATTTCAGAGAAAGACACCATTAAAGAACAAAACTGGGGCTGGGGGAGGGCTGGACAGATGGCTCAGGGGGTTAAGAGCACTGGCTAAGGTTTAATTCCCAGCATCTATGTGGTAATGTGCAATCATCTGCAATTCCACTTCAAGGGGACCCAACAACCTG
Source organism: Pachyuromys duprasi (assembly GCA_028658305.1). Lineage (NCBI taxonomy): Eukaryota > Metazoa > Chordata > Mammalia > Rodentia > Muridae > Pachyuromys > Pachyuromys duprasi. The sequence continues at coordinate 10,553,124 of CM053751.1, forward strand.
TTCTGGCCTCCGAGGGCATTGCACATGTGTGGTGCAGCAACATACACATGTGGCAAAACACCCATACACATAAAATACAAATAAATCTTAAAAGGGAGGAGAGTGTAAATCCACCATGCACCATTAAGGAAGCTCAGGCAGCTGTGGATAGCACAGGCCCATCATCTGTAGCTCTTTCTTCCCTTTTATTCTAGCCTTGAAAACTGCACAGCACCTTGACACAAAGCACAGGACACAGCTGCACACTCGAGGCAAACACAGCCACAGCAGCCACTGTCATGCTGTGCAGGCAATTCAAATGGCTTGCTTTTGGGGTCCTGACAATGTCTTACATCACTACCTACGCCCTATGACATCACCTGGGCCAGGTGCTTCAGATATAACTGGTCTGCCACTCCCCCCCACCCCCCTCTTGTCTTGCTCCTTGGTTTCTCCCTCTTTTTCCTGGTAGTCCTCCCAATCTCCCTCTCCTTCCCCATCTCTCTCCACCTCCATCCAATATACTGCTTTAATATTAGATCTGTTGTATGTACCATTTTAAAATAAATCCTAATAGCCACAGCAAACAACCACAGAGCCAGAGAGACTGAGTAGCCACAGCAACCACAGAGACTACGTAGCTAGAGCGACCATGCAGCCACAGCAACCACAACCACAGTGACCATGCAGCAACCACACACAATGACCACATATAAGCATAAGGCAGGGGGAGGCTGGGAGTGCTGAGTGCCACACCACCTGGATGCAGTCCTGTTTTCTTGGAAGAATCTCAGAAAATGGTGCTTACCATTTCCAAAGAACTAACCGTTCTGGTGTCTGCAGTACTCCGAGCACTGCTCTAAGAGCTTGATGTGCTAAAGTGTATCCCTTTAACAAACTTTACAATGCACAGGCAGATGGAAAACTGAAGCCAGCGGGCCTCTTCTACTCTGACCACCACGCTTCATTGCCAGTTCTCAGTCCAAAAAGGAAGGACATATTTACAGTGGAGGGCAGCTAGGGGAAAGCTGGGTACTCAGCTAGCTTTACTGCTGCTTGACAGCGCAGGCTCTGTGAGGTGTCATACTTCACTAGGATCACGGCTGACACTTGGTAATTCTTATTCTATGGCATACACTGTGCAAATCTTTAAAGGATACAGATTTTCTAGAAGTTTCATTTACAACGTTGATATGGAAAAACAAAATGGTGGATTACCTTTCTGGGCCAGGTACCCAGAACATGGTACCATTTATTCCTACATTGTGAATTAGGGAGAAAGTAGAGGGTTGTCCCAACCCTCTTTTAATGAATGAGGGACCTGAGGCAGTGGTCTGCCTAAAGATGATTGGTGACATACAGAAGAGCTTGAACTAAGGTCCAGTTTGCTACTTGGCAAACTCCCCAAACTGGCCAGCACAGGGAAAGACCATGGTAGCTAAAGGAAAGTTAAAAGAAAAAAAATATTTTGGCTTGCAATTTTATTTTAGTTGCTCAACAGCAGAGTACCAACATCAGTTAAAAAAAAAAAAAAAAGCAAGACAGGACAGTGCCATCAACAGTTCAGAGCTTTCAGAGACTTTACATTAAAGAGATTAGGGGCTGGGAGTAGAAATGGGAACGGAAGGCTCTCTTCATCATCTGCCAGAGGTGGTGCATTGGAGTTTCAGCAGCCCAGCAGATGCACACACACCTGTGTCCTGTTAGGTCTGTAGTGCTGCTTCCTGGCTTCACAGGACTAACAGCACAACCACACTCAATTAGGGTACCAGGTTTGGTTTGGTTGTTTTCCAAATATTTTTCCAACATCAAAGCTGTACAACATCAAGAATAATAATCAGTTTCTTCCCTCTGATGAAACACAATGGCCCTCACCTCTTTTCTTACCTTGGATTGCCACCCTCTTCGTGACTCACACCCCATCCGAAGGGATAAGCCAGGTATGCAGGTGTTAACTTTGTGCCCTATTTAAGTGCTCCTAGAACTTTCTGATGTAGATACATACAAATTTCAAAAGTATCTGCTGAGGACTACTGCACAAAGCAGTTTTCTTTCCCTGTTTAAACCAGTGCTTGGTTGGAACAATGTATCTGATGCCTAGGCAGCAAAACACCTATGGTTCTCAAAGGAGCCTCCTCCCTTCTCCAGCCAGTTCCCGGGCCTCCAGAAGGGCTCCTGCCCAGGCTAGAAAAAAGAGGCCATTTCCACTCCCACCTCTATCATGCATAATAAAACTTTCCCTCTTCAGTGTAGAAGCAGATTCAAAGAGGAAATTCTGGGGCCAGGTATTTATTTTCCCTATATGACTGACTCCAAAGTCCACAGCCTGTTTCTGAAAGCTAGCATTCAGATAGAAAGATCACCAAGTGTCAAGCCTGGACATCCCATAAGCCTGGAGGCTTACACAAATTCCCTTAAATAAACCCAATCACAGGTGACCCAGACCCCAGGTCCCTCACACTCGATTCTCCCTGAATTGTCACTGCACATCACTCTGGCAGGGGTGGGACATCGTGGGAGGCTACATTGTTCCTCAGTGTCTGGGTAGGGAATGTGGCCATTCTTCCCTAGTTCTCTGTCCTTTCTATTTTATGTGGATGGGTGTTTTGCCTGCATGTACATCTGTAGACCATATGCATGCCTGGTGCCCTCTGAGGTCAGAAGGGGCATAAGATTCTCTAGAACTGGAGCTGTAACCACATGGTTGTGAGCTGACATGTGGGTGCTGGGTACCAGAGTAGCAGAGCTCTTAACTGCTGAGCCAACTCTTCAGCACCCTTTCCCACAATTCTCAAGTGAACACCCTGCAGATATGTTATGGTTTGGGAGACTGCACTTAAGTATAAAAGTGCAAACAAAATAAAATCAGCTCAGAGTTTTAATCCAGAATAATAAGTTTACCTTGGCTATTCTCATCCAAATTTCAGCTACAAAAGTTCTAGACTAAAGAGCAAAGCAGTCAATTTCTTCCATACCTACCCATTCTACCTACCCTACTAGGTACACACATCTTTGATGACATTTATAGGCAAGCCAGATAGCCATTTCTGCAGGGGACTTCATCATTCACCTGTTTTATGAGCCCTCAAATCTGTTGTTAGTTCAAGCACTCCAGCAGAGCTAGCTTAGGCATACCCAACCTCCACACAAACTAGAGAGGACTCCCAGAAGAACATCATAAGGACTGTGGCATCCAAATGCAACTAGCATCGGCTCTCTAAGTGCTTAGCTGTCTTCTGAGACCAAGCTCAGTAGTGCTTCTTCAAAGTGTTTTAAGTGGATTTTTAAAGCTATAATTTTTAAAAGAAAATTATTTATTTATTATCCTCAGGAACAGCAGTTACAGACAGTTGTGAGCTGCCATGTGGGTGCTGGGAATCGAACCCAGGTCCTCTGGAAGAGCAGCCAGTGCTCTTAACCGCTGAGCCAGCTCTCCAGCCCCGTATACTTTTTTTTGTTAGAAACGTTTTCTTTCTTTTTAAATTTATTTTATTATTTTGTGTGTATGAATGCTTTGCTTGCATGTTCGTCTGTGCAACACATGTGAGCCTGGTGCCTGAGAAGGTGGTGAGTCTCCATGTGGGTGCTGAGAATCGAACCTGGGTCTTTCACACGGACAAGTGTTCTTAACCACTGGACTAACTCTCCAGCCTGAAACTACACTTTTGAAAAAAGTTCATTTATGTTAAATTAAGGGGATCCAGGACACAGAAGCCAGGCCAGGAATTCAGCAGTGCTTCTGTATCTTCCACCCAGAATGTAACTACAGGAATGCATACATACCTAGGGATCCGCAGCGGTGTACGGTTCAGGAAGGAAAGTGGATCAGTATGTCAGAGACACTGTCTAGGCCAGCGGTTCTCACGACCCGTTGGTGATCGAATGACCCTCTAACTAATAATGTTATGGTTGGGGGTCACCACAACATAAGGAACAGTATTGCAGTGTTAGGAAAGTTGAGAACTGCTGCTCTAAGTTAAGAAGAAACTGTAGCAAAGTAGTGCTCTTTTTCTTCTACCTCTCTGCCTTCAAAAACGCTGTTCCTTTATTAATTATTAATAGTCAGTGCTGTCTGATCATTCTAGTTGTATCAGACTAATTTAATTCCACACAAATACAAATTTATTTTAAAAGCCATGTTCTACCTATTATATCTTTTCACACCCTTGTGAATTCTATGTGTTTAAAACCCAGTCTGCTCCAATTATTAATCATAACAATAAAATAATTAACATTTCACTGATTCAAAATTTTCAAGTATAAGGTGTGTTTCAGGAGTCCTCTTCTAGCCTCACAATTACAGGTGCCATTCCCCTGTTTCTGTGACTCATCTCTGTGACACACGTTCAAGGACCAGAAGCAGCCAACATCTACATGCCTTAGCCCAGTAAGGAAAACAGCATCAGGGAACACACTTAAACTGCATGGGGCTCTTTGTACTAGGATGAGAAGAAAGTAGAAAAACAGATCCCGGGAGGACCCTATGAGCTCTGACACAAGGCTACACCACACTCAAATAGCATTTTCTAAAGGAACTTAAGGAATGGACTTAGCTCCCCATGGTTCAATGGGAAGGAATCCCTAACAAGCTGTCAGCTGTGGCCAGGAGGCTTGCTCGCTAAGTACTGCTCACCTCAATCACTGTGATCTAGCTCCTCCTGAACCTGGCGCCACTACCACACAGAGCCCACGCCCAGCTTCCCACATCAACCCCACAGGCAGGGTAACACCCAGCACAGCAGGTGCTCAACAGGTCACTGCAAGAAAACAGCAACTCAGAGGCAGGAGCTGAGGAGGAGCCTGATAGCATCCAGTGTCTTCAGGTTTTGATTAAAACCATGGTTACCATCTTTCTCTGAACTCCCCACAACAAGAAACACTTACTGAAATTAATTACTTTAGGCTGCATATGGAGAAAAACATTCAAGGAAAAAAAAAACCTAAACCACCCCCAATGTGCGGAGACACACTGGTACATATCATATAATTATGTGTGCAACGAGGCTTGTTTCCCCCTCATTTCCAGATAGTCTGTGTAATCCCATACTGTCCTAGGCTAGTTTCACTCTACCAATGCCGGGAAAAGCTCACAGGGTAGATCACCCTCTCAGGATGACATGCCAGCCAGAGCATGTCCCACTTCTATGCCCCCTATGAAACCTTCTTAGAGTGCAGGTGTGCTGTTCCCTCAGAACCTCAAGCCTTCAGAGTGTCAATACCTGTACCAGATCCCCTTCCGAGTTAAACACAACCATTTACCTTTCATTTTTGCGCATGTAAGTGTGGGGCCATAAAAGACTGTAATTCTCAATAGCTTTCAACCGTACTCTACTTATGTCAGATACACAAAACAATATAAGCCTCATTTCCTGGTTAATAACTCCCTATATACTCTTATGACCCAAGATTTGATATTTGAAACGGGTTCAATTATGCTACTGGATTTTAATACCACGTCCTCAAGACAAACATTTAAAGAAACAAACAGGGTAGGAGGAGCATAAATATTTCCAAAATGATCTGCTTAAAAAAGGGGGGGGGCATTAAGTGGCAAACTCAAAAAGGAAATTAAAAAAGTCAATGCGAAAATTGAAGGTTTCATTTTCCAGTACTGAAAACCGTGGTAGCTTTGTTACCCGAGAACTTACCAATTATGATCTCAAGGGAGTTCCTAAAATTCTCTACAGAAGTCTCATCTCAAAACGGGAGCCATTAATGGTTACAACTGGAAGTAGGTGTAAAAAGTATTTAGCACTTCAAATCTCCAAGCTGAGATTTTGTTTGTTTTGAGACAGGATCTCTGTACATAGCTCTTGCTGTCCCGGAACTCACTGTGTTAGACCAGGCTGGCCTCAAACTCACAGAGATCCGTCCTCTCCCGAGGGCTGGGATTCTGGGCGAGCGGCAGCTTTCTTGGCTGTCTGTTCAGACCCTGCCCAATCCGTTTCTTCTATAAAGCCACCCCAAATCAGAGTTTCCAGGGAGCTTTTCCATAGGCGCAACTGTTTCTCATACCCCTGACAAACTTAACTGTCAAGTCCTGTCAGTCCAACGTCGTTAAAAACATTCCCTTGCATTTCAGACCCAGATCCTGAGGAAGGTAACCAAGCTTACCTACGGGTTTCTGAGTATGTTACCGACCTCGGGTGGGTGCCGGAGCAATGGTTCTCACTTTGCCCGTCACCCGGTTATTTGAGGTCAAGGCTAAACACAGCCGAAATACCCTGCCCTACATTTCTACGCAAAACAAGAAACCGGAGTGTAGCTTTAGCGCGAACGGTCCCTGCAGGAAAGTTCAGTAAACCACGGAAATGGACGGAAAACGAAGAAAGCAAGCCCTGCTCCATCCCTCCAGCCTGCAAAGCTAAGAGGTCGGGTCCCGCTTAGGGTGGCGATCCCGGGGCACTGTACCGGGGGTGGGGTGGGGTGGAGGTGGCCCTCCGCTTTAGTTCCCCACCTCACGGTTTTCCTGGGTGAGCTGGTATAACGGACCGGGAGTTTCCGCGGGTGCAACACTCCGACCTCATGACCGGAGAAGGCTCCGTCCGGGAGGGAACGTCCCGGCTCCGGAGGTCGGACACCCCCGGCGGAATGGCCGCGGAAAACTCGGCCTGGCCCTGGGGTAGGGTCAGAGCCTCCGCGGGGAACCGGGCCCCGACCGCCCCGGGCCCACCCGCCCCAGGCCCGGCGTACCCACGGTGGACTTGCAGGCCTCGCAGAACGTGTCGTCGGTGAAGCGCTCCATCAGGCTGGTCTTGCCCACGCCGCGGGAGCCGATGATGATGACCTGCAGCTTGAAGTCGGCCGGCCTGGGGGGCTGCTTCCTCCGGCGGGCCTGGCCGCCCGACAGCGCCGGGGAGACCGCGCCCAGGCCGCCGCCCGCGGGCCGCCGGTGCAGCGCGGCGCTCGGATCCATGCACGCATACGGCTCGCGCTCGGGCCGCCGTCCGCGTGCCCCGGGCCCCCGCGCCCCCTCCACGCGCTCCGCGCCGCCGCCGCCGCCGCCGCCGGGAGACGAAGAAGGGAAGCAGCTCCTCCGCAGCAGCGGCAGCAGCATCCCGGACCGGGAGGGGCAGGAAGCGCAGGCGCAGCGCGGAGCGCCGCGGGACCGGAGCGCGACCCCTGCCGGCCGGAGGACCGAGCCGCACGCTCCGCTCTGCAGCGGGGCGTCGCTTTCAGTCTCCCCTTGTTCACCCCCTCCGACTCTCCCCGCTCCGCTCATTTCCACTCGTGGTTTATTCTCGCCGGGCACAGTTCTCACGAACCACCCGATTTCATTAGCAGCCCGTCCCGGGAACATATCTCGAAGTGAGTGGCTTGTGATCACAGTCCGGACCTCAAGGTGTTGTGGGTGCCGGGGTGGGGTGGGGGGTGGGTCCCTGGCCTGGCCCACGCGGGAAGGGGCGGGTGTGAACGCCACTTCAGAAGAAGCCCACGCACCCTGGCAAGGTCATGGCTCTGCGTGCGCTTTTTCTGTGCGGGCCCCCAAGGAAGCAGCTATCTTAACTGGGTTGCTGTCTTCCTCAGTTTCAGTCTCTAAAATTGAGTAAATTGAACGCACTTTGGGGGAACCCAGGAGGTAAAACTCAGGTGACAAGCAATCAGGAGGTAAAACCCAGGTGACAAGTGACATGGGTAGGTTATTTTGCCGTTTCTACTTGAAAATATTTAAGGCTACAGAAGCTTGCCAGGGATTTATTTAGCAAATTCCTCCGCGTGAACCTGAGCACCTCAGAACACTGGGTTCCAAACATGATAGGAGCTGGCATGCTTGCTAAGAATGATCACACTACTCACCAAATTTCAGCCGTATTTAGAACTAGGTTTACTAATACATAGCGCATGCGTCTGTTTCTCTATGGATGCAAAGCTGAAGAAGTCACATTATTTTGCCAAAGTAATCACGATAGGATTTGTAAAGAATTCTTTTATAAGCCATCGTTGAGCATCTTTCTTTTTTCTTGGAGGTACTGGGGCTGGGGTTGGAACTTAGAGGCTCACGTAGTAATGAAAACACTCTTTTCATCTATCATTTTTTCCAAAAACTTCAATACAAAGGAACAGTAAACCAATAGGCCCACACAGCCTGTTGCAAATCCCAAACGGCAATCTAAATGCAAGGAATTAAACGGATTCCCAATGAGCAACCTCCTGTGCCATGGCTTGTGGGACGGGAAACCCCAGTATCCAAAATAGTATCTCTTCCCCATAAAGCAGGTCTGTAATTTACTAGAAGAGTGAGCGGCTTAGATGGGGGAGGTTTGGAAAGAACTCCTCGGGGCTCAGGTCCCTGGTATGTTTGCCGCTTTAATCCAGTTATCAAGGTCACCAGGGGGTTCCGGCACCCACAGGAAAGTCAGTCAGTATTACAGGATGAGGAGATGAGTGAGTGAGTGAGTGAAATCACCACAGATAACCACATAATAAAGATGGTTGGCTCTCTGTGCTCGATCTTCAGCCCAGACTGTGTAATAAAAGAGGTCTCTCATATCCTGCTCCGAGCAAATGCTCCCCACCATTCCAAAAGGCCTCCGTCGACATTATCTTAACGCATACGGAAGGATCCTGATCCAGAAGAGTGAGAAACAGAACCTGGGGTTGCCGCTGCAGAAAAGGTAGAAGCTGAAGAAGAAACAGGACAAGGGTGCTACAGATTTGGAGCACGGGAAGTCCAGTGTTTCACAAAGTAGAGAACGATCAAAAGATTCTCAGGTTGCACTCTCTGTGCTTTGGGGGAACACTTTAAAATACATTTATTTTAACAGACACATACAATTACACATACCAACAGGGTACCATGTGATCTTTTGATGCATCAAGTGGTGTTATGATTTAGGATTTAAATGTCCCACAAAGGCTTGTGTTGATTAAAGGCTTGGTTTCCTGCTTGGTGCAATCGGGTGGTGATGGAAAAATTTAGTAGGTGAGACCTTGGCTGGGCATGGTGGTGCACATCTTTAAGCTCAGCAGTTAGGGGGCAGAGGTTGGTAGATCTCTGTAAGTTCAAGGCCAGCCTGTGTTACATAGAAAGACCCTCTCTTGAAAAAAGAAAGAGATGAGGCAGTTAGGTCATCAAGGGCTTGAGTTCAAAGGAAGATATTGGGATTCCTCACCCCTTTCACCATTTTGGGCACCTCAGTACAGGCCCAAAACTTTGGGGCCTGTTAGTCATGAAGGAACACTCCAAAACTGTGAGCTAAAACAAAGTTTTCCTCCTGTAACTTGATAATCTCAGATATTTTGTTCAGTGGCAGAAAGTGACTGACACAGGGGTTGCTGGATCATGTGGCAGCAATTTTATTTTGTTATTTCTTCAATTGGTAAAACACACTCTTTTCTTAAGTTGGATCAGCTTCCAACATTTTATTCTTTGTGCTTTCTATGCTTTGAAGTAGCTTCCAGAGTTCACTGGATGCTAAGTGCCTTGCTGGCACCATTCCCTCTGAGCCTCTGTTCTCTTTTTATTCAGAGGCCTTTCTCTTTTCATGAAGCAGGCTTGCCACCGAGGACTTTCTCTGGCTGCACACCAGGGGCTTCTGACCCGGGTTGGGTTCACCGTGTGCACAATCAGCTGTTGCTCCTGCGACTCTACTCAAGGTAGAATCGATAATTCACATGCAGAATTATCAAGAATTTGTTTCTTGGCTGCGCTTGTATTTTTGTTAGATAGTTATTTCTTTCACGTAACCACTTTTGTCAAATGGCTGATGTTCGTCGCCCTGGGAGACAACTTTAGCTGTCTTTGTGTGAACTGAGATACGTGGTGTGCTGGTTAGAATGAGAAGTGCCTCCACAGGCCTCCGGTGTTCGAACACTTGGTCCCCAGCTGGTGGTGCTGTTTCGGAACATTAGAGAGCCTTTAGGAGGTGGAGTCTTGCAGAGGGAAGTGTGTCATTGGGGACTTGGAGAGTTTATAGCCTTGCCCCACTTCCCGAGTGATATTCCACTGTGTTTTCTGCCTCCTGTTTGTGACTGAAGATGTGATCTCTCACCTTCCTGCTGCTATGCCTCCCTACAATGTCGACTCTCTGGATGAACTCTTCCGTAAGTTGCTTTTGCATAGAAACACAACACTGGGATGACTGGTGTCATCCTAACAAACTTGACTCCAGTTTTTAATATTGCCTGACATCCTTTGAGTCTCACTCCTCTCTTCCCTTCCAATCCTGCATCTAGCAGGATGACTAGAGGCCTGGGTGCTCCCTTCCTGAGGTGCTGGGGAAAGAGTCAAACCACCTAAGCCTCTATTGCGGCATCCTCTCTACCCACTGTGTGGGCACAGTCGCTTTCCAGCTTCCCTCTTTCCCAGGTTCTCAGGCCATTTTTTCAGTCCAGCTTGAGAGAACTCCCCTGCTCTCTCCAGGAAGCTTTAATTATGTAAACGACCAGTGGTGTGAATAACAGGCACACCCTCTTGGAGCAATTGCAGCCTCATCATTCTTGGCATCCAAACCCCATATCAATGGACATCCATGCTGTCTTTTTCCTGGGGAGCACCCAGCAGAAAGGAATGGTCACAGGCTTATGATGAATGTGTTGTTGCTTTATATGGTATGTGAACTTATGATCAGAGAGCTGTGAAGATGGAGAGATGGCTCAGTGATGAAGAGCACTTGCTGCTCTTCCAGAGATCCTGAGTTCAATTCCCAGCAACCATGTGGTGGCTCACAACCATCTGTACTATGATCCAATGCCCTATTCTGGTGTGCATGAAGACAGTGTATTCATATTCATTAAAAACAAACAAATCTTTTTAAAGAGTTGGCTGTGAATTGACACTTTCTGTAATTACTCACATAAGTATTCCATAGTTGCTGAAAATAGAACTTTTGATAACTGGTATTTAACTAAATGTGACACAGGAAATTTTCCTTATTAGAGTCATAGGAGGAGGGCTCACTGTATTATAAAGCACCAAATACAACAACAGTGGGCATCGGATAGCTCTGGGTTGAATAACAGTTGCAGAGTGAAGATCAGACACAGACAGGCAGAGAGGTGGCCACCTTCTTGCTATGCTGCGTTAGACATGGCATTATATACACCATTCCACTGTTCTAATTATAACATAACTGCTTTGTTCTCCCCTAGGAGAGCACATCGGAATCCCAGTGAGTGGCTACAGTAATCACCATTGCTTTATCCACTCACCAGCCCACCCTTATTCATCTTATTCTCCTCTGACAGAATTTTGACTTTCATTCAGTTCCCCACACTGCTCTGTGAAGTCATGGGCTTCAGGTACAGCTTGCTCAAGCATGGAAACCAGGGGACTGAATCTTAATTTTCTAAGTCAATCATTCTAACCCCCTTGTCTAATCCCCTTGTTAGGGAGTGGCATATGATCACTGAGAAGAAGTTGATGAAATTGTTAGAAGGAGGGAGTAAAGTGTAGCTATGAGAATTTAAAAAAGAAAAAACAAACCCAAGGCAGAATGCTGAACCTGTTGTGTGGAAAGCTTATGGCGGCCTCTGCCATCCTCCATCTTGAGAAGGGCTGCCTGCCGCACTGCAGATGGTAGAGCGGAGAGAGCGGGGCCTTGGGGTGTCGAAGATGTCACTGAATTAACCCGTTGTCCAGACTTCCTCTCTAGGGAGGTTTTCACCACACAAGATAATAGCTTTCCTGTTGCTTAGCATTCCTCTCTCCATTATTTAGAGCTTTAAAAAGATCCTAATAGACATTTTTTTCCTTCTTAATATTAGGATGCATTTTATTTTTTAGTTAGTGTAGGTGGGTGTTGTGTGGTGTGTGATGTGTATATATATGTGTGTATGTTAGTAACATGAGTTCTGGAGACAGACCTCAGGTTCTCACGTTGCCCAGCCTCATTTTTTTTTAAACCTCTTTTTATTGCTCTGATCTTCCATGGCAGCTGTAGTGTGGTGGAATGAATGGGGTTGGGGTGGTGATGAGACCAGGAGGAAGACAGCTACAGAACCCCGGAGAGGGGTCTTTGAAGGGGTGGGAAGATGGATTGAAGCTATCAGCTTTCACGTTCCTTTTATGTGAGGAGTCTTAAAATTGATTACACAAAATGAGAGATCACTTACATCAAGCGACATAGTGTTTGTATACAACTACATTCCATTTGTTTGTTTGTTTATTTATTTATTTACTTATAAAATAGGATTTCACTTTAGTTGTATCCTAGAATTCGCCATGTAGACCAAGTTGGCCTCAAACTTAGAGAGATCCACCTGCCTCTGCCTCCTATATGCTGGAATTAAAGGCGCAGACCGTCACACCTGGCTTTTGTGTACTTTAAATTATCTCAGTGCCTTAAAATACTGAATTTAGCAGCCGGGGCCTCCTCTTCGCCTTACCTCCGCTGTCGTGGGCTGTACATCTGACTCGGCTTCTCACGATGTCTTCTCGAAAGACTCCCGGAGTCAAGCGATTCCTGGACAAGAAACAAAAGCAAAACTGTCCTATTCCTCAGTGGATTCAGGTGAAAACTGGTAACAAAATCAGGAAGAACTCCAAGAGAAGACACTGGAGGAGAACGAAGCTGAGTCTGTAAGATTCACACAGCGGCAAGACTGAAGGCTTATACTGACCCATGGTCATCGATCGAGTCTACCAGGTGGACTTTAACATTTTTTAACCTGGCGATTTGGTCACATCTAAATTGGGGGTGTGGTTTGTCCAGTAATAAAGTGTAGAATCTTAAAAAAAAAAATACCGAATGCACTGTAAACACACTATCCTGTGTTGTTCATGGAATAATGCCAAGAAAGTCTGTCACTGTTCAGCAGAGATGCAAACTTCTTTCCTGAACATTTTCTGTCATTCTTGTTTGAACCTGGGGCCTCAGATCCGGATATAGAAAGGTGCTGTAGAGGAAGAGACAAGTGCGGTGCGTCAGAGGGCTCCTCCTACTGAGGAAAAAAATACTTCTGAGAGGCAGGAAATAACAGCGGCCGAATTGCGTGAATGTTTTAAAGCTTTCCTCCCCACCGTCTCCGAGTGTTTCCCGTGTTACAATAACTATGCTTTGTAATTTGAGGAAAGTGAATTCAATAATAATAACGGAAGTAATCCAGGGGGCGTTAACTTTTCAGATCACTTCTTCATTTTTCTGAACGCTCACAACTTGAGAATGGAGCAGGCAGGACCCAGGGGGCTGTCACCATGGAATCCTTTAATTTCATGTTGCTATTTAAAAGAGGATTTATTGTATGTGTCTGTGTATGTACCTGAGTGTGTGTACATGTGTGTGCAGGTGCCAACAGAGGCCAGAAGAAGACATCAGTTAACCAAGAATTTGAGTTACAACTGATTGTGATAAGCCATGTGGGTGCTGGGAACTAAGCCTGGATCCCCTGGGATAGCAGCAAATACTTTAAACTTCTGAGCCGTCTCTCCAGCCCGTATATTCACTATTCTTTTAAAATTATTTGGGGGAGGGGGCATGGGCTTTGTTGGTCATGTCTCTACCCACGGAACCCTAAGTGTTTCTATAGCTTTCAGCTTATTCTTAATACAAATGGTCTCAGTGTGGAGACCACGCTAGTCCTTGCAATATTCTAAGTGCAAATTTACATAGTCCATTTCCCCATGAGGCAGCTCAGGAACCACTGTGGAAAGGAGCCTAGAGAACGGGTCCCTTCCCTTCCTCCATCCCACAGCTTCCTAGTCCTCAGGACACCCATGGGCTGGCAGGTATGCAGTAGGTACCGGAAGAAGTGAAGGAGGGCTGGTGCTGAACAAGATGCCTCCTTGTTCCACAGTCCCGGGAGATAATCAAAGCTAAGCCTTTCTTTGAGGAGGGTTTCTATGATTTTCTTGGACATCTTTCTCCTGCCTCCCAATCCAGTAGCCATCTCTTGCTGGCAATTCCCTAAACAGAAACGACGATTTTTCTTCTGATTCAGTGTCCATGCTTTGCACATGCTCAGTGTCCCAGGATGGCTCTCTTGACCGAGACCTGAACTGACACACAGTGTCATTCTTGTAGGTAAGACTCCACTAGCTCCGAGGAAACACTCAGGTCTCTTTGCCCTGGAGTTCTGGAGAGGAGGCCAGAGGTTGACGTCATGCGTGTTCCCCAGACTCCTTCCACTTCAGTTTTCCCTTTTGAGACGGAATCTCTCACTGGACTTGCTGCTCACTGAATGATTCTGGCTGGCCAGCCAGTGAGCTCCAGAGATCCATTTTCTCGCCCCCAGTTATTGGGGTTACAATGACTGACGTCTATGTGGGTACTGGGGCTCTGACTAGACCTCTCGTGCTTGTGTGGTATATGATTTACGGGCAAAGCTGTCTCTGTAACCCCAACTTCCCATTCTGATATCCTTTCATGCACCACACAACAGCCCCCCTCTTTCGTCTTCACCTTCATCTGAAAGAATATTGCTCTACCTTTGAGCGCTGGATTTTGTTGGTAAAATTTAAAAGTTCACCACATTTTCAGTCCAAGAGCTAGCTATGGGAGGGTTGCCACCCCTTCGCTTTGGAGTTAGAGTTTAGCATGACAATACTCTCACTTTGGAGTTTAAAAAGGAGAGACTTCAAGTTGCTTACACAGAAAGGAAAGCAGTGTTGCAGACATAATGATGACGTGAGGTAAGGCATCCCCCTGTGTCTACCTCAAGTACCCAGGGAGGTGTGGAGAGCAGCTTTGCACCCCCATGAAGATGGTATTTTATTATCATTTTCAAATATTCTTCTGGATGTCTTCATTGATGGTCATGCCGGCAAGAAAACAATGCAGGTTCTTTCTCTCTTCTGTAAAAGGAGCCATTCAGACTTGAAGGCGACGTGTTTTAACACTGCCCATGTTAGCTGGTGGTAATGGTATGAAGTGGCTGCTCTTCAGGTAACAGCCTCTCAGGCAGGCAGCTGGAAGGCGGGTGAGGCTACCCCCCTTCCAGATGTGGTCTCTGCAGCGTGTCCTAGCCCATGCCACTCCATTACCCAGACAATATGCACTTTTGCCTGAATTTCAATTTTGTCTGCAAAGCATGTAGTTACTGCTCCCTACTGTGACTCATCCTGCTGTTCAGAAAAAAAATTTTTTTTTTGTTTGCTGCTGATGGGGCTGTGGTGAAGTCTCTCTCTCCCTCCCTTTCTCTCTCTCTCTCTTTTCCTGTTTCTCTCTGTCTCAGCCTGTCTGTCTGCTTGTCTCTCACACACACACTTTAAAACAACAACCCCCCCTTCCATTTTATTCTCTACATAAACTGTCTGCGCTGGCTTTAGAGTAATATAGTAGACATCTTGGCATTTGTCTGGAGGTTGAATTTCCATTTTTACTCCCACCAAGGGGAGAAGGGTCGGGAAGGAGGGCCTTCATCTTGCCACCAGCCTTCCCTTCTTAACTATGGGTGTGCTGTTCCAAATCCCACAGCTCTCCCACACCCAGACACGGGGATTTCTGCCCACAGGGAGTAGCTCCCCTTTCTGAGGAAGTGGCATCCTTAGTTGCCAACTCTTTATGACTTCTCCAATTTATTAGCTCTGACCACAGTTAGGAAGTTTATTGAGATAAAACGTGTTTCTTAATAAATAACACATGCCTCCATCTTCACAGCCACCAGGCTTCCTTAAGTTTGAGTCAGGGTGATCCCATCATCCATTGTCTCAACAATCCATGTCCAGGCTCAGCTGTTCATGGAATTCCGTGGGGCACTGTGCATCTGTCTCTGCCATGCCTTTGAACATGGCCTGGACCCCTCACTACAGGACTGACCTGTCTTATCACTTTTGTGGTGAGTGCACCCAGCAAAGGTCTTCTGAACTCTTCTCATGACCCTGTGCTCAGTGATCAAGGCAGTCATCAAGGGACTTGGCCTTTAAAGAACTGACCGTCCAGTGGGAGGTGTCTGTTCTTTCCGAATCTGGCTTCAGCAGGTTAGACTGTGCACTATCTCAGCAGCCCCAAAAACTCTTGGCCTGCCTTAGTCTCCTGCTCCAGCTCCCATCACTCCCGGGTGGGGGCAGCCTGGTGGGGTCCTGTCTCTCAGGAGCTCCAGGCTTGGGGATCCCTAGCATTCAAATAAAGCCAGGCCTGCCGACAAACATCCGTAACCCCAGCGTTTAGTGTCGAGAGAAGGAAAACGGGCAGATCTCAAGGTCTCCCTGGCCAGCCATCTAGTCGACATGACAGATTGCAGGAGCAGTGAGAAATACTGTCTCTGAAAACAAAGTGGAAAGCAACAGCAAAAGCACTCTGCCCTCATGTGCAGGCATGAGTGAGTGCATGTGCCTTGTGCTCACAAACACACACAGATACACAGGCATGTGAGCAGACGCATACACACACAGGCATGCACACATGCACACACGTGCTCACACAGACACAGGTGTGCACACATACACACCTACTCCAGGGCTTCTCAGATACTGTGGCCTGTCCCCTCAAGGCCACCTGTTTAGCACATGGGCACTTACAACTTGGAGATGTAGAAATCAGTCCCCGTGCTGACCTTGTTCAGTGGATAATGACAGCTGCTTTTCATTGCTTGGTCCGGAGAGTTAATCAGAGGCAGCACCTCATTATGGGAGACATGATGATGATGATGATGATGATGATGATGATGATGATGATATCAAAGTCAAAGGCTGGAGCTTTGTGTCCTGACCCTGGCTGTGTTGACAGGAGTATGTCTCCAGTCTGTAGTATTAGCTTAAGACAAAGCATCTATATTTGGGCTTAGATGAAATTACTAGTGTCTTGACCATTTCTGGCCCAAACCATTGGGATCTATCTGGTGCCACTGCCACACAGGGACACACTTTTGTCAGGAAGTCCTCAGAGCATTGTACAATGCTTAGCCTGGATTTGTCTACCTCCTTCCTTGGTCTGATGGCACACCAAGGCTGGGTTATTGTAGAACAGTTAAAAAAAAAAAGACACTATGGAAAACAGCATGGAGGTTTCTCAATAAAATAAAATAATAAAAATAGGATTCCAAATAGAGCCAACAGTCTCACTACTGAATGTCTGTTGTAAAGAATGAAAACAGTGTCCTGTGTGTGTGTGTGTGTGTTTAATTGCTTTATGTGTAGTAATGTTTGCCTGCATCACATGGGGGTCTAGTATTGGCAGAGGCCAGGGGAGGATGGTGGGAGCTGCCATGTGGGTGCCGGGAACCGAACCCACATCTTCTGCAAGAGCAATAAGTACTGTTAATCACGAACCTATCTCCCTAGTTCTCAAAGCAGGTTTGTTTGTTTGTTTGTTTGAGAGAGGGTTTCTCTGTGTAGCCCTGGAAGTCCTAGAACTCACTTTATAGACCAGGCTAGCCTCACACTCAGAGATCCTCCTGCCTCTGCCTCTCAAGTTCAGGGATTAAAAGGCATGTGCCACCATGCCCAATTCAAAGCAGTGTCTTAAAGAGATATTTGCCTCCTGTGTTCATTACAGTACTAATGACAAGAC
>CM053751.1:10570989-10617448 GCA_028658305.1 Pachyuromys duprasi
GGGCGCCCAGCGCAGCCGCTCGTCCAGATCAGAGCTGTGCGCCGCTGGTCACAGGGAAATTTCTCCAGGTAATAACTGGGTGTCTCTAGGGTTTTCCCACTTGATTTTCTCACTGTAGGAGTTCCGCTCACCTGGCACTCACAATGCTGGCGTTTTAGGTCCCAGAGTTCAGTCTCCTGGTCGCTGCGTTGTTTCTGCTGTCCTACTCCTCAGACACAGTGTTCTCTCGTGGCAGCCATCTTCATGAATTCCCTATTCCTTCATCTTAGTAGAAGCCATATGCTATAATCTTCAGAAGCCGGTGTATGAGAAGGGGAGAAACCGCTCAGCAAGAATCGGTTAGGAAGAAGACTGACTTTTAGATGAACAAGCCAGATAACTGTTTCCGGAGTCAGCTACACAATGGCACACAGGGGAGTGGCCCTCCTTGCCCTGAGGTCCCCTCAAGATTGTGATGTTAGACCAACCACTTCCATTACTCTCACAGCTGTTGTCATCATTACTCAAAAGACAGAGCATACTGAGAATAAAAAAAAATAGACATGAGCTATGGAGACATCACAGAGCGAGGGCTCAGGGAACATCCGACAGTCATTCTAAATGTAGGCAATAAACAAAGTTGCCGCACCACAAATCAAAGCAAGGTTTCTATTGGAAACCCAACAATGAGAACCATGAATAGTCCCATCCTGCCACGGAGCTAAATTAGTCTTTTACAAACATTGCCTACTTAAAGGGATCTTCCAGCAAGCGAAAATTTAAGGCTGCTGTAAATTCATGCTTAATATAATGCAGCATTTCTTTTCTGCAAAGGACAATAAAGTGATGCGCTCTATGAGAAGATAGAAAAGTGCATTGGAGTCTGGCTTTCACATGGGCTATAAACAAAATCATAAAATTAATGGGTGGTGAGGGACTGGCTTTTATGATAACGTATAAGAAAATACACCAATAATAAATTCTCTCAAAGGAGAGACTTCCTTTTTATCTGCTCACAGACCATCTGGCTGTCACCATGGTATGGATATTTATTAAGGGAGTCAAATTAAAGCATCTTAGGTCTACTACAGCAATGTGTTTAAATATATATGATGATAAGGGTGTAATGATGGGCAATGCGATGGAGGGCGTATGTAACTAATAGGATAAATTACCTCTGGGGGAAGCGTGTCCTCAGCAGCTAACAGAGTCCTTCATAAATCAAGACGTGAAGCCGGCGACGTGAGACATAACCAGCTTCTGAAAATGAGATCTTTGCATCTGTCTGTGCGGTTCCTCAGCCCACCCCCACCAATCTACAAAACTTTGGGATTTGGCAAATTGCCTGCCCCAGCCTAGAGCCCACTGCTGGCTATCCCACTCAAGTCCTTGAAGCACACACCCTTCCATGCCGGCAGGGGGCGGTGTGGCATGGGTGTTTGACTATGATCTGCGCCTGCCCTGAGTTCCCGTTCTGGAAACCTGGTGCCTGGAGTGGTGATGTTAAGACAAGGTAGTTCTAGTAGCACACTGCTTAGTTCTTTTCTTAAGAGAGGGTCATAGAACAGTAACACTGCCTCCCTGCTACGGCTTCTTGTCTTGCCATGTGATCGTCCTCTCTTGCAAAAATTCGGCTGGGATGCCGCCTGCCGTGAAGTCCCTGCCAGCATTGTTCCATGCTATTTGGACTTTCAGTCTCCAGAGCTCTGATTTATAAAACCTTATTTCTTTATAAGAGTCCCAGGAAACAGACTGTTACACGCTCCAAACTATTTTGCCTTGCTCACCTGACAGATGTGCCATCACTGAGAAGTAGGGGTGCAAAAGCTAGATGGTCACCAACGTGCTCTGGACCAGCGGGCTGAAGAGCCTTAGGTGACATCCTGCCTCCATCCTAACGCTGCGTTTCCACCACGCAAGCAGCTTCCACCTCACGATGGTGTCCATGGCCGTCCTGGCATTCCTGGAAGCGACAGCCTCCTCCCCTGACTCTCGTCAAGGCCAATTAAGGACAGTGTTTCTCCTTCCCCAAGCGTCGTGGGCAAATCATCCGTGGAGACTAAGTTCCGGAAGTGTGGAGGACTTCTGTGGGTCACGGGACTCTTGGGAAGTCGGACAGAACTGACTTAGTCAGCCACAGCTTCGAAAAAAAACCGGATCTGCAATCATTTGGAAGTACCCTGCAGGAAAAAACCAAAAAAACAAAAAACAAAACAAAACAAAAAACCAGGAAGGAGTGCTCAGGGTCTACCACCCACGGGAAGAGTAGGACTGTGGTTCCAACCCCACACCACTTGGAAGCATGGTGATGGCTTTTATTGTTTTAACACGTCCTGCTCACCCACTGGATTCCATGGACACAGAGAACCTTCCTCAGAATCAGCCCTTCTCCACCCTACAGCCTCCATCCCAAATCAGGAAAAGGCTGCCACCTTCTGCAGTCTTTCCTCAAAGATCACCACAGATCTCCATCTGTCCTTCCTGGGCTCAGTGCCCCTGCCAATCTTCTTGTCATCACTCAGACCATGCCTGTCCCTAGCTCTTTGCTCCCTGTGACCTTGTATCCCATCAGTCTCTCGGCAGCTGGTCCCAAATGCAGGCACACCTGCAGGCAGTTACTCCTGGACACGCGCATTCCCTTCCTTGCTTGCCAGGAACCAATCCAGCTCTCTTCCTCAGGCTGTCAAGAAATCTCATATCCTTGGGAGGACTCCATGGCCTCCAGAGTGGGCTTCTCCCCATCTAGCGATTAGACCTTTCTGGACTACGTACTGTGTATCTTGCTTCTGTTTAGTTCACGTCAACGAGATGATTGGACTTTCTGGGGTCACACTTTTGGAACTCTGCATCTGCCGTCCAGGCCCTCTTTGAAGACTGCACTGTTGGCAGCCTTCGCAGGGAATGCCAGCGCTTGCTGACTGTCCCTCCCTCTGCCTCACTGGATCCCGTAGGCACTGTGGCCTGGATCAAATCCCCCCCTCTCCCTGACTGAGTAAGTCTCAGTGTGTAGTCCAGACCTGCCGGCCTCTGCCTCCTGAGTGCTGGTATCAAAAGTGTGTGACATTACGCCAGCCTTCTGAGGGTCCCTTCTTAAAGACACATTCATTACTATTTTTGCTTTTTGAAAGATTAGTCATGAACACTCTTATTTTTGTGTGCTTTTCTTGTCCCACTGTGTGCACACATAAACCTTCTTCCTGTTACTGTCCCCCAATGTCAAGAATCCTGTCAAATACTTTTTCTACTGGAAATTTCCATTTGTCAAAAAGTCTTTAACTTATAAGAGCATAATGTTTTCATTTAGATCTAAAAAAAACAAAACAAAGAAAAAAAACCCTTAATCAAATGAGAAACATCCCACCAAATTTAACAGATAATGATACCACTAAAGGATGCCAGACACTCCCTCAGTAGTGTGGTCACAGTGTTCAGGGCTTGTTCTATGTGTCTATGTGGATCCACTGAGCACAAGCAATCCCCCAGCCCATGGGTCAAGAGTGGTCCATTTCCATAGCTATGGAGTCTGATTCAGAGATGGGCACAAGATCCAAAGAGACCTTATCAACATCCACTGGGACTTGGGCAATACAGTAAGCTCAGCTATGCAACAATATCTCATGACCACACTTCCCCCAAACACAAAGGAAGTCACGCACAATATGCAGAAATGGGGCCAATAGGTAGAGGGAAGTCTAAACCAAAGTCAAGACATTTAGAGATGAAGGGAGACAGATGGGGAGTTTTCTCAGTGTCCAAGCTGTTACAGAGCAGGCAACTTAGAACACAGCACACCGGAGTGTTTTTAGTGCTGAGGGCTGAGAAGTCTTAAGTCAAGGTGCCAACAGACACGCTGCCTAATGAGAGACTGCTTCCTTGTTCATAGGTGGTCATCTTTTCCTGATAACTTCACTTGAAAGGCAATGCTAGTCTTGGGGACCCCTTTTATACGGAAACAAATTACTGTCATCAGGACTTCAACTAAACACCTCTTAATGGTGCCAACTCTCCATTACCTTGAGGGCTGGGATTTCAGCATATAAAGTGGGGGTGAGAAATAAACATTCAGGTCACAGCAGAGGGAGGAAAAAAAAGGAAGAAAGAAAAGACTCAAATAGTTGAGAGACAGCGTCTGGCTCTAGTTAAAACCGCCCCTTTTCGTCTCAGCATTTTGGCCACATGAACCAGTAATTTCCCTTTTCTTTCTGAGCTGTTTGAAATTGCCTTTCTGTCACTTGGAACTGAAAAGACTTTACTAATAACTATGCGTCTCAGCTCACTCAGGACACACAGCTCTGGAAGCAGCAAGAGCTTGAAGCTCAGTATGTCTGACGTGTTAGCTGTCTCTCAGAAACAACCAGGAGCTGCGATGGCTGCTGGTTAACCCGGATCAAGAACTGTGGCGGAAACCACCGAAACCGCCAGAGAAACCGATCACAGATAAGTAATTGCAGCTCGCATTATGGCGTCAGGTGATTTTTGCTTTCTGTTTGATTTTTATTAAATAAGCCCCCCCTTGTTTTTACATCTTCTCCCTATGTAGCCCTGGCTGTCCTGAAACTTACTATGTGGACCAGGCTGGCCTCCAGCTCACAGAGATCCACCCCTCTCTGTCTCCTGGGTGTGTGGCTCTGACTAAAGGTATGTGTTGGGTTTTATGAAAGTGAAAGCCAATGCTTTTCCCACTAAATGCTTAGACAACAGAGACCAAGACAAGCAAATACCAATGAACAACAACAACAAAAAAAAAACAGCCTCCCACCAAAAAACTCCAAACAACAACAACAAAAACCCTAATAAATTGGACTTCAACAATGTTAAAAAGTTTTCTGCATCAAAGAATTCTATCAAGACAGTGAAGAGACAAGGTGAGCGTAGTGGCACATGCCTCTAGTCCCAGCACTCTGGCGGTCGAACTAAGCAGATCTCTGGGTTCAAGGCCAGCCTTGTTTACATAGTGAGTTCTCAGACAGTCAGGGCTATATAGAAAGACCCTGCCTCAAAACAAAACAAAGTAGAACAACAAAAACCAAAAAGAAAGTGAAAACACAGTCCGTAGAATGGGTTAAAAAATGGCAAACAATGTCCTAAGGGGTTAATATCCAGAATATTTAAAGAACACCCATAGCTCAACAACAGTGAAGCTGCCTGATTGGCAAATAGTCAAAGGATTTGAATACACAGTTCCCCAGAGTGGACAGATGGCTAATAAGCTCGCTAAAAGGCGGTCAGGTAGACATTAGGCAAATGCAGGCCAAAGCGATGGAGTGATAACCACTGCACACTGCTTAGATTGGCTAGAAAAGCCATCAGTGGGCCAGGGAGGTGGCTCGGCAGTTAGAGCATGTGCTGTTCTTGCAGAAGACTTGCTCTCCTTTCCAGCTCCAGCACCAGGGGATCCAAAGCCTGTACCTGTGCTCACATGGACTCTCTCTACATACACAGTAATAATCAGTTACACAATGACAACAACAATATCCTAAAGGAAACACACACCGATGCACACACCACACAGACAGACACACACACACACCGAGAGGCACACAGAAAGTTTCAGTTGTTAGTAAAGATGGGGAGGGATTAATACCTGTGCTACTGATGGAACAAAATGTAAACATGGCCGCTGTGCCAATCAACATGGCCACTGTGTGAATCAGTATGGCCACTGTGCAAATCAACATGGCAGCTCCTTTAGTGTTTAACATGACCTACCACACAATCCAGGGATTCTGCTTTTAGGCACCGAAAGGAGGGACTCCAAACGAGAGCTTATGCAGAGTTTATTCCCAGCAGTCAAGACAGGAGCAGCCCAAGAAGGTCTCTTTCCAGAAGAATGGATCAGGAAACTGTAGTCACAAATACAGTGGGATGTGTTACAGACTAAAAAAGGCTTTTAAAAACGTCTCCCAGATAACAGCTTTTCTCAGAACATATCTACAGAGACAGTGGATTAGCAGTTGTGGAGGGCAGAGGATGAGAAGAGGGGTCAACAGTTAACGGAAGAGGAGGATTTCAGGCTGTCAACAAAATGACCTAAAAGTGATTTATGGTAGTGATCACGAAATTGAATTCCACACTGAGAGAGCCATGTTATATGCAAAATCCGCCCCTGCAAAGCCAAAAAACAAAACAAAACAAAAACAACAGCAGCAACAACCCTACTCCAGCAACGTTTTTGGAAGTGCTTCTCAGGAGAAACCAGGCACACCAGGGTATATTGGTCAGAGGAGGCAGGAGGTGATAAAACTGTGTGGCCTTCCATTCCTGAAAGCCTGGCTTCTATTTCCTCCTCTGCACGGCTGCTGGCTGTCTCCATCCTGCTGAACACCCCTCAGCAGGTGGAAATCACTCTAACTGGCAGGCAGTTGCCTTCTATAATTTGAACAGCTCTGTCTGGGTCCCGGGACCCCTTTACTTGACGTTGCTGTGGTTGTTACCAGAAGGAGTAATTCAGTTCAGCAATGCCAACCTGCAGAAAATGCGGCACCCATTCTGTCCACTCCATACACTCAGGAGGTGCTGCTCTGTCTCCAAGTCACCTGACCCTTCTGAATGGTGAAGAAGGAACAGGGACACTACAGGCACTTCCCAGTACCAACACTCATTTCTTTTTTACTACCATTAAGGCTTTTATTAAGAAGGTCCATACTTTTTTCTGAGTCAAGAAAACCACAGTAACACCTAAACTTTTAATTGGGGCTGACTTACAGCGTCAGGGGTTTGGTCCATTATCGTCCCAGTGGGAGCGTGGCAGTGAGCGGGCAGACATGGTGCTGCAGGAGCTGAGAGTTCCACATCTTGATCCGCAGACAGAAGGAGACTGTGTGCCACGCTGGGTGTGGCTCGATCAGAGGAGACCTCAAAGCCTGCCCGCACAGTGACACACTTCCTCCAACAAAGCCACACCTGCTTCCACAAACAAGGCTATTCCTCTTAATAGTGCTACTCCCTATGGGCCAAGCATTCAAGTCTATGTGGGCCATATTCAAACCACCTATTCAAACCACCACACCATGCTAGTGTGGTCTTACGGCCTCCTTTAACCTCTGCCAGCCTGGTTTCGACTGCTCTTCCTCTCTGCTGCAGGTTGGGAATGTAAGGTCCCCCAAGACTAAGCAATGTGCTTGTCATCATGGGCCACACAGCACAGTCTGAGTTGATCTAGTTTGCTCTTTGCATAGTGCCTTCTCTTTCCATGACAGCACATTGGCAGTTTGGTCGAGTATAGCATGAAGAAGTCAGAACTCTTGGAAAACCAGGTGCCAAAGTTGGTGTCCGTAGAGCATCCTTTGGCAGTACGTGTCAGGTGACAGGATGTAAATTACACCACCCTCCACACATTCCGCCGCTCTGTGAGACTACGGCTGGAGAGGCAGGCAGGCAGGAAGAAGGCAGAGGCTGCAGCTGGTGGTCCGGGAGCCAGAGTCCCACCTGAACAAGGTG
This sequence comes from Pachyuromys duprasi, assembly GCA_028658305.1. Lineage (NCBI taxonomy): Eukaryota > Metazoa > Chordata > Mammalia > Rodentia > Muridae > Pachyuromys > Pachyuromys duprasi. The sequence goes on from CM053751.1 coordinate 10,578,409, forward strand.
AGATGGTGAGTTAGGAAAGGTAGAGAGGGAGCCTCAGGCCTTGCCCCCAATGTGGAGCAACTCACTGAAGAGCTGAGAAGGCCTGGGCACCTCAGCCACGCTGAGGTGGTGACGCTGCTTCCTGCATTCCTTTGGTTGTGCAGTGAGGCTGATACGGGAGTGTGCTAGCTGTCATTGTTCACGTGATTTTGGAGACAGGATGTCAAATGGCTCCTCCTGTTTCGGCTGATGGAGGTGGCTGGAGACGCAACCACTGACGTATGCTGGTGCTTGGGTCCCAGGAATTCCCCAGATCATGCTCACTCATGCTCACTCAGAGCTATAGCTCTAGTAGCATATGCACGCATCCTCAAGGGTAGTGTCCTTGCAAAAGCTAGTTTTCTCCAAGGTGAATAAAATTATTTTTTTCCCCACAGGTGAAGAGTTTATTTCCTTGTGAACTACAGCTCTTAGGGCTGGCTAGCCTTCTTGGACTTGTGGCCACTTCTGCCTTCAAAGCACACAGTATATGGCCTTCAGCTCTCTCTCTCTGGGTAGCCCCTGCCTCTGGCCCATGCTTTTGTTGTCTCTTGTCCGGTAACCCTGCATCTCCTGCCCATTTCTCACAGGAGCCATATGATCAAGTGTGACTCTTGTGTGTTAATGATCCTTTCCCCACACTGAGCTAATTACCTCAATCACATTTGCAAAATCACACGTACAGTTTTCAAAAATCCAGACCTGGATATCTCAGATCTGCCTTCCTAGACCATCAAGAAAACCTTTTGTTTTATGCTGGCGGTGCCTCTCAGGGGCTCAGCGCGTGGAGAGAGAGAGCAGGATTAGCCTGTGCGAGGGCCCGAGTTCAATTCTGACACCACCAGAGACACAAAACAAGTCCTCAGCCTGCTCTTGATTCAGTGTTTGTCCGTCACCACTGTTCTATTTATATTCCATTTTATTCTCACTCCTCAGTGTTATCCCAGCAACTTCCTGTGCATGCAAAGTACACTCAGTTTATCAATTTCTACCAAATAATAATATGTGTTGCCTGCTCTTATTTTTAAAAATTAATACATATTAGAGACTTTCCCCATGTGAGCACACATAGATGGCCTAGTTTTTTAACAGTGTGTGGAAGTTTCCTCAGCATGGATGCTCTCTGAGTGCACCATGCCCATTTCTTACCGGTGGATGTTTAGGTTGTCTTTGTAACATTTTCTTCCCTCCTTCTGTCTTAACACAATCCTAACTCTGTCCAATTAGTGCCCCCTCCTCCTGGCTCCAGAAGAGGGTACCAGTCACCCCAAGCCCATCAGAACTGGAGGTGGCTGCTGGTCCAGGAATGTACGCAGCTGGAGTTGATCTGTCCGTCCAAAGGATGGGGCTTATAGTTCATGACGGGGAAAGACAGCTAAACTGCCTTCTCTCCTCTGGACAGACTCAAGCAGAAACGCAGAGCTCACCACGGGAAGACCTGCGTACTTGGTGACATCTGTTACTGTGTCACACCACAGCTTTGGACTGGGAATCGAGTGAGGTGAGTATTTCCTACTTTTAAAAGTTGGTTGGAGTTACGGTCTCTGAGTTTCCTGTATTCTAACAGGAGGCGGATTGAGTCAGTTTCTGGTTGTGAAGCACTTAGAATTGTGTTTATCAGAAACTAGCCACGATACTAGTTTCTGTTGACTCAACAAATACACAAGATACATGATGATTCTGCCTTCTGATAGACACGGAATGCTACCACACCTCTCACGTACGCGTCTTGGTATATTTCCGCGAGTATCAATACAGACCTTGGCAGAAGAGTCGCTGAGTCAAAAGACCTATGTGTTCTGAATAAGAATAGGCAATGACACACTGTTCTCCCCAGAATTTACTCACCCCTAGTGTGGTGGAGTACTTATATTCATATGTTTTGATCAATACGTCATACTGTTAAGGTTTTACACTTGGGTGGATTTAAAATGGTGTGTTATTGTATCATGTCTATGCTTCCTTTATTGTGAAAGAATGAAGATTTATATGTGCTGCTTATCTCAATTGCTTTTAAAAGTCACCCCTTTAAAAACAAACAAATAAACAAACAAACAAACAAAAAATCTAGCTTCAAGCAACAAGGAGGGCCCAAGGAAGGATGCTTGAATCTCACTAAGAAGTGGAAATAAAATACACATTGGAGGTGGATGGAGAGAGGGAACTGGGTGGGAAGAAGTTTGGGGGGGTTGGGATAAGGTGTGGGGGCCTGGGAGAGAGAATAGAAATTGTTGGGGGGTATCTCTGGGACAAGCAGGAGACCTGGAATGGGGGAGGATCCTGGCAGTCTATGGGGGTGACCTTAGCTGAACTCTCTAACAGCACAGTGGGGAATATGGAGCCTGAAGTTACCACCTCCTGTAGCCAGGCGAGACTTCCAATGGAGGGAGAGAAACACCAACCCATTTACCAAAACTTTGACCCAAAATGTGTCCTGCCTACAAGATGTGCATGGATAAAGACGGAGCAGAGATTGAGGGAATGTCCAGCCAATGCCAGGCCCAACTTGAGACCCATCCCTGAGGAGAGAGCCAACCCCTGACGCTATTAATGATACTCTGCTATGATTGCAGACAGGAGCCTAGCATAACTGTCTTCTGAGAGGCTTCATCCAGCAGCTGATGGAAACCAATGCAGAGACCCACAGCCAAACATCAGGCAAAGTGTGGGGAATCTTGTGGAAGAGTTGGGGGGTAGGGAACTGAAGGAGCCAGAGCGGCCAAGGACACTAGGAGAAGACCTACATAGTCAACTAACCTGGGCCTATGGGGGCTCACAGAGACTAAACAACCAATAAAAAAGGCTGGGCCTAGTCTACCTACACATATGTAGCAGCTGTACAGCTGGGTCTTCACGTGGGTCCCCCAAGAGTTGGAGCTGGGGGATGTTTCCAACTCTATTGCCTGCCTTTTGATCCTTTTTCCCTAGCTGGGCTGCCTTGTCTGGCGTCAGTGGGAGAAGATGTGCTTAGTCCTCCTGAGACGTGATGTGCCAGGGAGGTTTGGTTACCCGTGGGGGAAGAGGAGGGGAGGAAGATAAGGGAGAATGGCCAAACAAATACTATAGAAGAGGGGGTGGAAGGCTTGGAGGAGCCAGAGAGAGCAAACACACCACAGAAAATCCATGAAATCAACTAACCCGGGCTCATGGGGCCCACAGACACTGAACTGACAGCCAGGGAGCCTGCATGGGTCTGATATAGGCTCTCGGCATATCATATATGTCATAGTCATGTAGCTTGGTCTTCTTGTGGGACTCTTAGCACTGGGAACAGGGGTTGTCTCTGACTCTTTTGCCTGCTTTTGAGACCCTTCCCTCCTCCTGGGTTGCCTCATCCAGACTTACTATGAGGGGTGGTGTCTAGTCTTACTGCAACTTGATATGCCGTGTTTGGTTGATATTCATGGGAAGCCTGCCCTTTTCTGAACAGAAACAGAGGAGGGTGAGGAAGGGAGAGTCTTGGAGGAGAAACTGTGGTCTGGACGTTAAAAAAAAACCCAAATATATATAGAGAGAACCTGGATTCAAATATTCAGAACCAATTAATTTTCATGGAGTTAAATTTATAAGAACTAAAAACGTCTCATTGCTAAAAGCAGCCAATTGCTACCATTAAATACAAAGAGATAAAAGACTCTCTCCAAGCTAGGAAAAATATTTGTAACTTACACCACAATGGATGATATAAACACTTCTTACAAACTGAAAAAAGTAGGAACACTCAGTCTAAGAACAGGCAAAGGCAGTCTGGCGCGGCAACATACTCCTGTGATTTCAGAGGTGCTGAGGTAAGAGGACAGTCAGTTTGAGCTGTTGCCTTAAAACACCAAGGAGGGTAACTAAAACAGGTGAGTCAACAGGAGGCGTGGACAAGACACAGGACAAGAGACAAGGTCCGATGACACCGTTCAACTATCGAGCATGCAAGGAGTTCTTCCTCATAATTCTTCGTGTTCAAATCCTCAGAATTCACACACAGGAATTTTTGTGCACTACTCAATTACAAATTGTTCCATCTTTGGTGTATTTGTCTCACCTACAAAATGTGTAAAACCATAGGTTTTTAGGGCAGTGGAATGCAACAGAGGGCAAAGATCATTATGCATCTGTCCACTGTCCGAATGGACAGCACCAACTGTGACTTCCAGGGAAGCTAGGCTCTGGATGAAAATGATGTCACTGTGGTGTGTCCAGCCAGTATTACTAAGAGGGAAGGTCACACGCATGTAGGGCAGGGATTGGAGGGCAACGCCTGCACCTTCCATTCCATTTTGCGTGTTTTGCTTCATTTCAGGTAAAACTGCTCTACAAGTAAAAGGAAAATTCAAATGCAGGCAGCATTTTCCTGACATGTCCGGTCTATGGTTAGAAACGTATCCTGAGAAAGTCATTAGACACAAAGCCAGGCAAACAGTGTTCACAGCACCTTCATTTGTGACTGGAAAAAATTGGAGTGTCTCTCGCATGGACTCTCAGGCTGATTTTAATGACCATGAACAGACTAGTAGATCACAAAAGAAGCTGCTCATGATGTGTTGAGAGGGAAAGACTGCAATGCGGGGTGGTGTGTGTGTCTAGAATTGAGTTTGCATGTAGCCTTAAGGGCAGAGAGACAATGAGAGAGACTGTGAGGTGTGTCCCAAATGCTAACCATGTTACCTCCAGGGGACACAACCCAAACACAGTCTTTTTCTTCTGTGTTTCTCCACATTGTTTCAGTTTTTTTAATTACATTTTTATTTTTTACATTAATTACATTTTAATCACTTTGTATCCCAGCTGTAACCCCCTCCCTCCTTCCCTGCCTGACCCACCCTCTCTCCCTCCTTCATCTCCTTCCATGCCCCTCTCCAAGTCCACTGATAGGTGAGGTCCTCCCCTCCTTCCATCTGACCCTAGCTTATCAGGTTTCATCAGGACTGGCTTCAATGTCCTCCTCTGTGGCCTGGTGAAGCTGCTCCTCCCTCAGGGGTGGGGGTCAAAGAGCCAGCCACTGAGTTCATGTCAGAGACAGTCCCTGTTTCCCTTACTAGGGAATCCCACTTGGATACTGAGCTAACATGGGCTACATCTGAGCAGGGGTTCGAGGTTATATCCATGAATGGACTTTGGTCCTTGGTTGGAGTATCAGTCTCAGAAAAGACCCCCGTGCCCATATATTTTGGTTCTGTTGCTCTCCTTGTGGAGCTTCTGTCCTTTCCAGGTCTTATTAACTCCCCCTTCTTTCATATGATTCACTGCACTCTGCCCAAAGTTATGAGTCTCAGCATCTGCTTTGATACACTGCTGGGTAGAGTCAGAGGCCCTCTGTGGTAGGTTCCTGTCCTGTTTCTTGTTTTCTCCTTCTTCTAATGTCCATCCTGTTTGTCTTTCTAAGTAAGGACTGATCATCTTACCCAGGATCCTCCTTGTTTGGCTTCTTTAGGTGTATAGATTTTAGTACGTTAGTTTTGTTTTTATAATAAGTAGGTAACAGACCCCTCCCCTCAATGAAGAAAGCAGTTTAAAGTATTTCCACTGGCTTTTTATTTCTGTAGTTTGTCCTGCACCAAATGAACACAATGATCTAAAAATACCATGCAGAAAAGTCTTTTCAGGCAGGCTTTTCTTAATTATTTGTGAGAAAAGCATACTGCAAGAGGCTGTACTATGCAGCTGAGGTACAGAGTAAAAAAAAAACTCTCAGGTTTAGAACTTCATTTTTCAACATCACACCTGATTAGCTACGATGCTCAGTTGAGTTGTTTCCTGGTCTCAGACTTCCTGGGCAGTGATTTTTAGAAACATGTAAGTTGAAAATTAAAACCATCTTGCGCATTTTTTGTTTACATTGCAATTTTGGAAATTACATTGTTTAAGATGAAATTGTTTGAGTAAGCACCATGTCTCTTTTTTAATCCGATTGCAGTTTCTAAATTCACTTTTAATATACAAAGAAGCTGGAAATTAGCTGGATACCCAGTGGGGCAGAAAACTTACTTATCTTGATGAGGAAAAGAAAGAACTTGGGGAAGCCGCCCAATCTTGTAATAAAAAGTGACAGCAAATTGCTTCTTGTATGAATGACTTAATTTGGCTAGCTCCCACGGCTGTTTGGGTTCGTGACTCTGATTTACGCTGTACTTTCAGCACACATGGGCAGACTTGGGAGCTCGTGTTCAGTGCCTCCTCAAAAATTACGGAGACAGGGGACTTCCTCTTTCACCCTCTCCACCTACAGTTATGTTTGCCATCACTGACTGTTTCCGTACGTGTCACGAAAAAGTCCCACGGTGGAATCACCTGTCCACTGGAAATCACACCTTTAGTTTCCAGCGGTTTCTAAATTCATTTTATTTTATCTTCAAGACGATCTCACTGTGCAGCCCTGGCTGGCCTCAGAATCACAGAGATCTTCCTGATTTTGCCTCCTGGGAGTTAGACTTGAAGGCGAGGGCCACCAAGAATGACTGGGTTTTTTTTTATTTTATTTTATTTTATTTTATTTTAATTTATTTATTTTTATCTCAATCACAGGTTGGGTACTTTGAATCCCAGGCGTAGCCCCCTCCCCCATTCCCTCCCACCCTCCCACTCCCTCCCTCATCTCCTTCTTCCCCGTCCCCTCCAAGTCCACCAACAGGGGAGGAATGACTGGGTTTTTTAAGACGTGTAGTTTATTCATGAGTACTTGCTGTCTTTGTTACAGACAGACACACTTGACCACCAGGGGGCAAGCTTGAGCCAGTCCAACCGGTCCAGGTTTTCTGTCTGCTCCCTGCCTTCCTTTGAAAGGACCCAGAGCAGACAAATGGTCAGGGTCTTTCTTTTCTCCCTGGACACACAACACAGTCGTTAGCCATGTCCTTCAAGGTGCAGGCAGGCTGAAACTACCTTCTCACGTTTGCTCCCCAAGGGCTGCCAAAGTTCCCTTGACTCTAAGTATTATTATCCAGCTGTCTCTACCAGATCTGTAAACACACGGCCTAGACCAAGATGTTGGCAGGCAGGCTATGTGTTTGTGTGTGAATGTGTGCCCGCATGTCTGTATATTGTGTGAGTGCAAGTGTGAATGCATATGTGTGAGTGTGCATGTGTCTTGCACTGAGATTATTTTAGTTAGCCTGTTTCACAGATGTGAGATCTGAGATTTAATGGCTCATGTTGTTTCCACTTGGCATCTTCAGCCATCTTCAATTACATTAATCTGAAAGCTGCAAACTGAAAGTCTTGACTCCCCCCCCCCCCATCCCAGACAAGTTCTTTCCCCTCCATCCCTTCCTTTGGAAGTCACATGATATCTCCACTTACTCTTTTTTTTTTTTTTTTTTGCTGGTTTATACTGGTTTAATCCATGTCAAATGTAGTTTACAGAGGGAAAGGACAAGTACCTTTGTATAGAATATACAGACACAGCAGCACATCACAGGGCCCTCCCGGGGGAGGGGCGGGAGGCAGCAAAGCCACTCCCCGGAGTTCTCAACAGCAGGCTGGGCAGCCGCACCCTCAGCCAGCCCAACTGCAGCCTGCCTGACTGCTCCTGCTCGGTCCCATTTTCCAGCCTACCCCCCAGCTCCTCATAATGAGCCCCATGAGCTAAGACTAAGGAGAGGATCATATGCCTTGGGGCAGAAGCTCCATGTCTGGGAGAAGAAATATACACCACTGAACAGCGAGCACATGGGAAAGGGAAGGGACGCCAAGGGAAGAGGGAAAGGCAGGCACCTCAAGAGGCGGTTGGGCCGAGCCCCCAGCCAGCCCTGAAGGAGCCACTGCTTCCAGGAGTCATTAAAAAAGAAGAAAATCATACAACCAAAGGGGAGGTGGTGGAGGGCAAGTGTCCCATTTATCCACAACATTGTAAACATACACAGTCTGTATTACATGTGCTTCAGTCTGGTGTTTGCATGTCTGTCTGTCTAGGGAACAGATCTCAGGAGCCTTGCCCTGCTACTCCCCAACCCACCCTGCCCCTCCCTGGAAACAGCCAAAAGAGGCATGGTCCCCAAGTTCAGAAGGAACAAGCAGGCAGGGCTGTTCCTCTCTGGCTCCCGAGTCTTCTATGTGTGTTTGGGTGTGTATGTGCATGTATGTACATGGGGAACCTGTGTGCAAGTATGTACAAATGGAGAGAGGGAGTCACTGTCACAGAGGCCAGGGCAGGCGGGGTTGCTCGAGGCAAGGCCTGCCTGGATGGCTAGCTCACAAGTAGATCCTCCGCAGCTGTAGATCTCCGGGCGCGGTGATGGTGTTGCATTGAGGGCAGAGCTTCTTGGCACCCAGAGTCCGCAGCCAGCACTCCTCACAGTGCACATGCCAACACTGGATCGACGTCAGGGGCATCGAGTAGGAGTTCGTGCAGATGAGGCATTTGTATCGGCCCCCCCCCCCGCCTCCTCCCCCCCCTCCCGCGAGATAGCTGCTTTCACCATTGCTGGGGGATGGCATCTCATCATTGGCCCATTTGGAGAACTCAGGTGTGATGCGGGTGCTCGGGGTGGGGGTGGGGGAGCCATTTAGGACTGCGCCCCCGAGTGCCTCTCTCTCCTTGGCTTCACCAGGCTCTTCTCCTGTGCAAGGGATGACATCAGCCTCCGTGTATTGTGGTTTCCCATACTCCAGAGTGTCGTCCCCATCCACATCCAGGTCAGCATCACTGTCTGGGTTCTCTTTGCCACTGCACGACGAAGCCGGAGCCTCGGAAGCTGCCTTCCAGGAGTGTGGTGGCCCGTATCCGCTTCTGCCCACACCATTCACACTCTTCGAAGCGGTTGCTGTTCTCATGCTCGATGTCCATGGCCTCATCCTCAGCCATGCAGGGGCCTTCCCTCTTAGAAAGGCAATGCTCCACTTGCCTACCCATCTCCTACTCCGATCCTGCCAGGGGGCGGTTGCACAGGGGACAGACCCGCCCTTCATCTTGCTTCCTCCGTTTCATTTTCCCAATCCGAGCATTCAATCGGGTTTGCTGGTTGGCTCGCGCTCTCAGGAAGGTCTACTTCCTCCCTCCCGCCGGCCCCCCTGGTCCTCCGGCCGCTCCGGGCCCTCGGCATAGCCACCGGGGGCGCTCTAACGGGTCCCCGCGACCGCCGCGCGGTGCCGCCCAGCCCCAGCCCCCGGGCTGTGGGCCCCTCGGCAGCCCGCCGGCGAGGGCAGTGATGCGGGCGGATTTCCCCCGGCTGCCCGTCGGCGGCACCTCAGCTCCCAGCAGCGGCGGCGGCCATGTTGGCCCTCTCCCCACTTACTCTTAAGTCAAGCCAGAACTCAGACGCCAGTCCTCACTCCCATCAAACCCATCACTAAGGAGATCCGATCTCCTAAAGCATGTCTTGAGTTCACCCATTTCTCTTTAAGACAGCCTTCTCTATCACGGCCAGATCAGTGCTGAGCCGCTTCAGCAGCCTCTCTGCGGCCTTGCCTCACTTTGCTCATCCACTCAAAATCTGCACCGGTGGCTTGCTATGGCTTAAACGTGCGCCCCCACATGTCAGGTGTGGGGAACGCAATCCCTGTATTCATCCCTTAGCGGTATTTGGAGACAGGGACTTTGGGAGTGACGAGGAGAGGGTGGAAATGTGGGCTCCCAACGGTGTTATTGACGAAGGGATTTTACGTGGGTAAGGCTCAGATTTTGCTGCCTAGACACTCTTTCTAAAGAAGCTACTAGAGATGTCTCTTCACCAAAGTAAAGGATGGAGCATGAAGAGAGCCATGCTCCATGGGAGCGAAGTACAGCCATGTGAGGAGGGTACCAGGTTGGGAGGGGACTTGGGTACAATAAGGAGGACTAAGGAAAAAAGACTGAACTGATTGACCCGAGGCATTTGAAGAGGGGCATGGGGAAGAGAAGTGGCAGATGATTTGAGGATAAGTTAGCAACAGATACAAAGAAAACCAAGCAAAAGAGCTTCGTTATCCAGGCATGGTGATGGTATACACCTGTAATCCAAGTACTCCAGAGGCTGAGACAAGAGGAACATGAGTTCAAGGCCAGCCTGGGCTACATGATGAATTCTAGGCTATCTTAGGATACATAGTAAGACCCTCAAAAAGCTTACAAAAAGAGTGATTTAACTGTTCTACTATATGGTTCAGCTGTGACTAATAGAATTGTAACTGTGTAAATCCTGTGTGCACGTTTTTATGCAGACTAGGGTAGAGAGATAAGGAGATGCACATCCCTGCCTTCTAGAAGATAAACTATTTGGAAGCCGCGCAGAAATCAAGAAGGCCAGCAGGCGGCCCTCCACACCGGCAAGTTCACTCTGATGACTCCCCTGAGGACTGGACTTACCTGGGAAACATTGCCTCTGTACTGAACACACACAGACTTGATTTCTTAATATTCCCTAAACAATACAATGCCACAAGGGTTCTCATAGTATATTTACATTGTATCAGGCAGTGCAAGTCACCTAGAGACGACTTAATGTATGCCATGCAGATCCTGTGCATTGTATATAAAGTACTTGGTTCTGTAGATTTTAGTATTCACAGGGGCTCCTGGAGCAAACCCCAGTGGAAACCAAAGGATGCATTTAACTTAGAAATATGGAAGCAAAGCAGAAGGAAGAGCTAACAAAGTCGCTGCTTTTAGGGAGTTAGAACTGGGGTAGACAAAGAGTGTGCATGTGTGTGTGTATTTATGTGTATATGTATGTTCATGCATATGTGTATGTATGTGTGCATGCAAGTGTTTGTATGTATGTGTATATGTTATGGGTATGTATGTGTGTGTGTGTATGTAACTGCATGGAAAAGGAAAGAAATAAGAAAACCGAGGGAGAGTGGAAGAAAGGGGAAGAAGAGAGGGCAAGAAGTGCTGGTGCATTAGTTCATATAAAATAATTACAATTCATAACAACTTGGTGGATGCCCTTCTTTAGAGCATTCACATCTTTTTTTATAACATTTTTTTAGTGTATGTGGCTGTTTTGCCTACACATGTCTGTGCACTGCCAGAAGAGGGTGTTGGATCCCTTGGAACAGGCATTACAGACAGTAGTAGGCTGCCACATGGGTTCTGGGAACAAAGCCAGGATCCTCTGGAAGAACAGCCTGTGCTCTCAACCATGGAGCCATCTTGCCAGCCCCAAGCACTCACATTTCAAAATGCAACAGCATTCCATTTTAGCCTAAAGAAACAAATTAGGTCCTGTGAAGCCAGACTCTCAGACGGTTAGGTTACCCAGCACCTGACAGGCCACAAGCTAAAGGGTGGGAGAAGTCAGATAGTTGGACAAAAAATACATCGCAGTAGAGTGATCAGTAGGGCTGGAGGCAAGGCTCAGCGGAGAAAGCTTGCGTGCCTAGCATGTGAGGCTGGGGTTCCAAGCCCAGCCCCAGCAGAAAGAAAGAAAAATACACACTGTTTTGTTAACCTGCAGGTCTCTGTATATACTTCCGTCTATGGTCAAAATCTGTGGTGTTAAAGAGATATCTACAAAGAATTTGGTGAGAGACTATGTTCTAATGTTAGCGGGAAATAAAACAATGTCTGTTACTAAGACCTACAAAGCCCAATGCAGAGTTGTGTGGAAGGGTGGATCTGGCTTGGGCTGGAGAGACTCAGGGGAAACCTGGCTGCCCGTGGGAGAGGATGGGGACAAGCAGGGATAAGGAGGGAGGCTGTCCCTGTGCTTACCCAATTTGGGATGCATGGGTAAATTACAGGACGTTTGGGAATTCACACTTGGAATGCGATGTTCAAGGTGTCCAGGCAGGGGGTGGCTTGCTCACTGAGCACAGGTGTGATGGTCACCCCATCTGAACTCAGGCCTCAGGCGTATTCTCAATATCATGTGTGGAAATGTTGAGGGGAACTTATTCAAGGAAAGCAAGCAGAGGGCAGGGGTTGTTTGTGGCCTTTAGTGCAGTTGCTTTTCCACTGAGGCCATGCCACAGGGCAACAATGTGACACCGAGGCAGATTTCCGTACAAAGGCTGGCACCACAGTGGCACTGACAATGGCAAGGAAGAAGACACATCTTAGTTTACTCTTCTCTTTTGGAGATAATTTTAATAGCAATGGAAATATACACATACACCTGTATATACTTTTGTCTATGTTCAAAGTGTGTGGTGTTAAAGTGATACCTACAAAGAATTTGGTGAGAGACTATGTTCCAATGTTAGTGGGAAATAAGGTGATATCTGCTATCAAGACCTGTTATACATTTGACCCTATTGTAGCAATCCCTTTGCCCATGGAGGATACGGTTTAGGTTTGGTAGTAGAGACCTGAAACCATGAACTGTCAGTCAGCTTTGCATTACTATATCAAGATACAAAAGTCAATCAACTTGCAACAAGGACATGTTTGTTTCAGGAAAAAGAGGGCCTAGAGTTTCAACATTCCCCTACCTAACTCCCTTCCACTAAGCCCCCCTTCCCAATAGTGCTAAGGGCTGGGGACCAAGCCATCACCAAGTCTTTATGGGTCAGTCTAGACCCAAGTAACAGAACCCACTGACAGCAACATCAAACGGTAATGACAGTTTACTACAAGAAAAGTTACATTGATCTGCCGTCTCACTTAACATATATTTTCATCTTTCATACTTTGTAGCTTCTCATTGGCTCATTAAAGTTACTCTTGTGCTTTGAGACCATTAGCTGGGAAAGGGAGCCAGCTAACACTCAGCGCTGTGCGACCATGACATCTCATCTGATAACCTTGGCAGCTGCTTGTCCACACTAGCAGGCAGACGGCACAGAAAAGAGGGACTGAGAGCAAGTTACCTTCTGGGTCAGGGTGGTACAGGAGGTCAGTACACCACCAGGAGTCATGTGCAAACTTCAAACTCATGCGCAAGTGGCCTCTGGAATTTTATTTAATATTAATACATACGTACATATTATATGGAAAATAATGAATATAGGCTTAAAGTAGTTTACATGCAATGGAGGAAAACAAAATCTAGGAGGAAGGAGGAGAGGGAAGAGGAACTAATCTTCAGAAGAAACAAACCAAATCAAACCAGATGCCTCCACTAAACACAAAGCCAAACAAACAAGCAAACACTTGGAAACAGTTTGTGAAGTACTGCCGGGGCTAGGAGCGATTAGCCTTTTTCAGCGCGTGTACTATTCCAGCTTTAATGAACACATGTTGCTGGTGAGCAGAAATCATACACACTCCTAACAGAGACGAGAACATCATAGGTGTATCACTGAAGTAAGGTCACTGACATACAACCTCTTCAAAGCCAGCCTGGCGACCTCAGTCCTCTCTAACAGACAGGGATAGTGTTGTGTCCATGTACTTATATCAAGTGCTGCATTTTTATCAAGGTAATCAGAAGTCCCATGGCCGTCGTGTCTAGCTGCAGAGTTATTGTGTATCTAAAGTTCTTCATATTCTCTGCCAGCGGCCTCAAGCTCATTCGGTGTTTCAAGACGTTACCATGCAGCTTCTTTTTTAAGTGGATCAATAAAGCTTTTTATTAGATTTTCTCCAAGGTACACAAAAGTCATAATTAACAAACTCAGCTGTCATTCAAGCTGGAGCATATCAAATCTAAAGGCTGCAGCGTGTGTCCTCAGACAGTGCTGTGTATGTCTTTCTGAAAACAAGAGAATGTCAGGCAGTTGGGAGGCTTATACATATTGCATTCAAGAGCACTGACATTGACCTACGCTGTTTGACAGAAACATTAAAGCATGGCTCATTCTGACACATTCTTCTGAGATTTCTGTTCCCAAAGGAAACCAGGCTTCCGGTTCTGAATGTGGCTGACAAGTTGGAAAGGTCTTATGTCTAGTACTACTGTTTTCTTATCACACAGAAAAGGCTAGATGGCTTTTTCCCCTGGCCTAGCCACTAGGTTGGTTCTATAGAACCCCAGGCAGATGAACATGTCTCTCGTTAAGCCGGAGAGATTCCCCACAGTTGAAGACTCTTGTCAGTTCTTAGAACTGTCCACTTGTTCTAGAAGAGCCCTAGACACACTTGTACAGGGGACGTGGATTTCACTGACTGCCAGCGAGGCTTCAGAGAAAGGCTTAGGGCCCTCTGCTTCCTTATACTGCACAGGATCACAAGATGGCACTGTGACCACAGCAAAGGTGCTTAGAGCCCGTCCCTGCCAGGGACTGGAATCCCCGGCAGGAGACTCACGAGTGGCTACTGGTGGGGATGATGCCCTGTCCTGGTTCCGTGCTTGGGGACAGTTGTACAACTAAAGAATGTGCTTCAGTTTGTTATGAGGCGACTTTAATGTGTTAACAAATACTATAACAACACCACAGGAAAGGACATCTGTAGACATAGTGTTCACATAGTCGCCCTGGGCGGCATCATTTATTTTTCTTCCACGAAGAATACAGAAATGGGGAAAATAAACTGTGCTCACAACTTTGAAGCAATTTTTGTTCCATAAATTCTCCAACAGACACTGTCATCATAATTTTCAAAACAGGATTTTTATTTTTACTATTAACAGTGCAATTGACAGTTCCTTATATCCAGTTCAACTGAAATGCCCTTGATTCAGCGTCGCAGGGCCTGCTGCCTAGTGTTTTGTTTGTTTTGTTTTGCTTTTCTTGTCCACTGGACACAAGCTGGAGTCATCTGAGAAGAGGAAACCTCAACTGAAAAAAAAAAAACACTTCCGTCAGCTTGGCCTGTAGGCAAATCTGTGGGGGCATTTTCTTGATTGATGATGGATGGGGAGGGGGCCCAGCATATGATGGGCTGTACCATGCCTTAGCTGGTGGTCCTGGTGCTATAAGAAAGCAGACCTAGCAAGCCGTGAAGAGCAAGTCAGTAAGCAGCACCCCTCCATGGCCTCTCCATCAGCTCCTACCTCCAGTTCCTGCCTTGACTTCCCTCCAGGACAGACTCTAATTGTAAGCTGAAACAAACCACGTCTTCCCGAAGCTGCTTTGGTCATGGCGTTGAAACCCTATCCAAGACATAAGGACAGAGGTGAGGCAGGGAGAGCAGGGATTTTCCAGACAGCTCACCACATACAGCGAAATAGTCACTTAGGAGTGACACCTGTGAGTTCACCTGCTGAGCTCTGCCCTATGAAGATAGCGTTCACTCCCTCAGACTGGGTGGTCTAGCACACACTCACTCAGTCCTGGAGAAGAACCCTGGTAGAGTCAGCAGAGGGGTGGGGGAAGCTTCCAGTAGCTTCCAGATGGGAAGCACAGCAGGTTTTCACCCATGACTCCAGGTGGCTTGGTGGAAGTCTTGCAAGGCCCACGCCCACCTTCATCACCACCTGCCTTGGCACCTGTTCTGGGAGCCCCTTGCTGTCCCACAAAGCGACTGTACTTCACAGATTTTTGGTGTGAGCTGCAGAACAGTGATGTGGCAGAGAACAAGTGGGTATAATGTCTAAGAAGGTCGTTAGTGAGTGAACAGGGCAAAGCATTGTGGCAGAAGCCACACTGTCACTGGTCTCCAAAGAGGTCTTGAGGCATCAGTTGACAAACTGTCCTACAGCACCATAGACCCTTCCAAAGGCATGTGTTAGCGGTTGGGGTCATGAGGGGTGAACAAAGAGATTTCAATAAGAAGTTCTTAGTAGAGCAAATGGACTTGTTTTTCTATTTCCGTGATGAACACCAGGACCAAACGCAGAACCAGGCCTGGGGTGCCCAGACGGAGGCATAGCCTGTTTCTACCGAGTGATGAGCCTTTAGGGTACTTTGTTCAACCTAACCACCGCTCTGCAGACGCCGCCCTGTTTATTGCTGATGAAGATGCCAAGTGCCAGAGTAACCAATCGTCCGCTTTTGTCCAGCCACCACACAGGACATTAAATATAAAGGTTGGAAAAGAGAGGAAGGCCTGGAGAACAGACTAGCAGCAGCCAGCAACTGAGGACAGTGCTGGCTAAGAGCTCCAGGCTCCGACCTCATGAGCGCGTGAGCAGGCTGAGCTCCGTCGCCAGTCAGGCCCACAGCCATGTGCCGGTAAAGAAACTGGGGCTCACAGAGGTTAACTCTCCAAGGCTTCATCGCTGCTGAGGATCTGGGGGGTGGCCCCCTCGCCAAGGCTGCGCTCTACCCTGTCTGCTCTGTGCGCCCCTATCTCTGCGTATCCTGCTTCCTTCTGGAACCTTCGCTCAGCAGCAAACTCAGTGCCTCACCCTCTTCCTCCACAGATCACCCTACCTGCTGGGTACCATTTGAGACAGAGGTAAGGTTGACTGCCAGATTTGCGGGTCTGGAATCACTAGAGAGACAAGCCTCCGGGCATGCCTGTGATGGCGTTTCTCCACTGGGTTAATTGAGGTGGGAGACCCGCCCCAAATGTTGGCAGTACCCTTCCGTGGGCTGGAGTCCCAGACCGAACGTAAAGGAAACAGAGCTGAGCGCTCTTTATTGTCTGTCTCCTCACTGTGGATGGCATGTGACCGGTTGCCTCAAATAAACCCTCTTAGCTTCCTTGGCTTTTGTTAGATATTTTGTGCAGCAAGAAAAGTAAACAAGACACCGGAAATGCAAAGAGTGTCCCCAAGGGAGTTTTTCCTTTCCTCTCTAAGTCTCTCCGGGATAAGCACGCAGGACCCCAGGGACAACGTGACAAAGCCAGCGACACAAACCTGTTTCTGATCAAGCACCCCTGCCTCACTTCCGCAACCCCTGCTCAGAGCATCCACATCCTTGCCCTTCATCACCTCCACTCCTACCCTCCTGCCTCCTGCCCTCTTTGCCTTTGCAAGCCCCGCCCCACCCCGAGGCAGCTCTGTGTTCTGCATAGTTCCCCATACTCCGAATCTAGTGAGTGGATTCCAGCCAGCTGTCTCTGCAGCACCCTCACTTCTAGCCCCCAACCCCACCCCAAGCCCCGCGCCAATCCCTTCCTTACACTTCACAATTTTGTTTTGAGCCTGATGGTTCTCAGACCTTAGGGTGTACTGGAGTCTTCCAGAGGGCATGCCCAAGTGCAAAAGGGTTCTGAGTGAACAGTCTGAGGTGGGCACAGGAAAACACATTTTAACGAAACACCCAGGGATGCTGTCTCGGGGGGCTGGGGGACACCACACTTGACAAGAGTGGTTTTGAGCTATACTCAGCCCTGACTGCCTATTACAGTCACCTGGGGAGTCCTAGCAGCCAGCCAGGCCCGGCTCCACCTTAGCCTAATTAAATCAGCTGTTCCAGAGTGAGACCACCACAGGCTTTTTAGAGCTGTCTCACCCCTGTGGATTCTGATGCAGAGCCAAGACCATCTACTGCCCTAAAGAGCCTGACTCGTCCTTACTTCTTTGGGCTCGGGCTTGCAGGAGACCCTTCGTGTTCTCATTTTGCCTAGCAGAACCACAGACAGGCCTACATGAAGCCGAGATTCTGCTGTTTCTGCTATTGAACCGGAGCTGTGGAACACACACACATTAGGACCACAGAATCCTCTCCCCAGCTGCTGTGGCCCGGTGCGTGGAGTGAATGCAAGCCAAAGCCCTTGACTGATCCCTGTCAACCTCCTCAGGCTCGTGGGTCTCAGGTATGGGGTAAAATGCTCATGACTCACTGCATGAGAGCCTGAAGCTGCTGGGTCTCTGTGGCCATGGCTGTTAACAGGCAACCATGATTCCACAGCAGCAATTTCTAACGATGAGAGACAATCGTTTGTATTGGGTTTGAGGCTGGAGCAGACACATAAGAAACTCATCTGTAGTCATTATTGTTTGGTGGACTTTTCAAGGTCAGTATTTTTATTTTTTAATGGCTGAATAAAAACTCTATATCATATATAACATGGTGTTTTGAAGTATCTACACATATTTCATATGGTCATATGGGGTATGACCAAATCAAACGAACACACATTACCTCACATATTTACTACTTTGGGTGTACTTTTTTAGCATTTTATTTTATTTTTTGAGTAGAAGTTATTGACTGCAGTAAGCACTTTATCTGAGGGGTTGCTTTGGTGGCTTCATTACCTATATGCAACCATGTCTGAAAACCCAAAATGGAACATTTCAGAAACAAATAATAAGCTTTAAATTGTTCAATATGATGAATATCATGATTAAGCTCCTCCTTCGTGTCCCCTGTCTGCCCTGCCCAGGCTGTAAATGATGCCCTGGTGGGTGTATCTGCCCTGTATTCACCACCTACCTGACAGTCCCTAGGTAGCCATGTCTGTGGGAATCACAGTGTTTGTTTTCAGGACCTGGAGAACAAGAGCAGGAATGCTGGCGTGGACATGGAGAAAGGGGGCTCTTACGTACTGGTGCTGGGAGTGTGAACTAGTGTAATTACTTTGAAATCACTCTAGAAGTTTCTAAACAAAAAAACAAAACTAGAAATAAGGTACCATGTGACCCAGCTATGGGCACATTCACAAAGACTGTATCTTACTGCAGAGATACCTGTGTATTCACACCTGTTGTTGGTCTGATCACAATAGCTAGGAAATGGGATCAGCCTATGCGTCTATCAGCTTATGGGTGATGGATAACCACCATATACACAATGGAATATTCAGCTATAAAGAAAAAGAAAACCATGAAGATTTCAGGAAAACAGATGGAGATGGAAAAATATACTGAAAGAAGTGATCCAGGCCCAGAGAGTCAAATACTGCATGCTCTCCAGTGTGGATGATGGCTTTGAAGTTTTAGTTGTTTAACTTGGAATGTCTGTAGAGATGTGGACATGGCAAACGGGGCCATAGAAGAGGGAATAAGAAGCTGTAAGTGAGGTAGGGACGGTAAAGCAATGGCTGCTGTGTGTGTGTGTGGGCGGGGGCACTGTTGTGGTGGCCTCCTTACTGTCACGTGCTCCCAACCATGATGTATGTGCCACACAGGCACCTTCAGACAGAGCACTGTGAAACTGTGAGCCCCAAACCCCAGACTCTTCTGCTTTTCACTTATTTTCATAGGGATTTTGCCAGAATGATGGAGGCTGATTAAAAAGAGCCGCAGTGAACTTTAGGGGAAATGGACGAATCTGCTGTCTTTGCACAGTCAAGGCTGGAGCTGCCATCTCTTCCCCGCAGTGTGCACTGGGTACGTGTGTGAGTCCGCACTCAGTGTCTGGCTGTCAGAAGCTTGGCATGAATGCGAAGGGGGATGCTGCTTGCTGTTTATTCCCTTTACGTCAGAACTCCTCATTTATAAATCAGAGATTATTGTGCCTGTTCCCAGACTTAATTTAATCTCATTCACAAGGATTAAGTTGTAGTTTTAAAGACTTTTCTCAACATCCTCTTGGAAAGTATCATAAAAGGGTGAAACACCGAGATGATATCATCATGCATCAGCCTTTGTGAGCCGTAAACTGTACACGTAGATATCTAAGATGCCCGACAACTCTAAAAACAATCATAAAACCATAAGAGTTAGAAACCGAGTCAAATACTAAGGCAAATGAAAAGAAGCCACAGTTACGTTCTCCTTGCTGAGTAAGCAAGCTCCATCAACCTCATCTACCTTCTCCATGAGCATGGACCACCAATGTCTGCTCTGAATCACCAGTGCACGTTAGAGAATAACGTGCTCTTTCTAATGTCTTAGTAGAGTGGGCTCATCAGGGAAGACCAGGGATGACTTTGGCTCCCTTCTCAGGTAATGGTGACCATCGTCAACAATGAGGAAACAGATGGCAATGGAAGTATGTGGGGTAGAGTGACTTCAGTAAATGGCACAAAGACGCCAGGGTAGGAAAAAGAAAGTGAAGCTTAAAGGCCTTCCCTTGATGTGGGAGCTGGGATCACGCCCTGGGCCAGCTGGTGTGGTGGGTTGCAACATGCTATCTCTCCTGGGTGCCACCTGAGGGGAAGTGGAAGAGTCCTTTGGCTGTGCTACCCGTGGCAACGTCCCTCATCAGTGAACTCACTGTCTAGGTTCACCGTTCGCCTATTTCAATCCGTCAGTGCTCCCAAGTTCTACCCCCTAGGAAGTTAGTTGGAAAAACACGTGTTTCTCCTGGGCCCTTTGCTCTTTTTCCCTGCCTCTGTGGCTTCTGCCGCCCATAGACTCATCCTGGCTTTTTAAACCCTTCACTGACTCACAGATTTGAAGGTGTAATGGTGTAGCTCCCAGTCTCCGATTCGTTTAATGAATCTAGCCTTCTAGAGGAAAATGTACTCCAGGGTGCAGAGGGCTGTCAGGTTTCCCTTACCACTGAGAAGTAGGGTGACTGTGGGGAAGACATAAGAGCAGAGGAGGGCCTCAGGGTGAAGAAAAATGGCCAGTGCAACCTGACACCACTGTCATATACTTTAGGGAACAATTTAATCCGTGGTTTCATCTTCAAAATAAGTGTCCTAGAGATTCTCAGCTCATTCTTGATGCCCTTCTAGAAAGGTACTTGAGAAGTACCCCTCTTATTCATCCCATTACTGATGTAGACCCATGAGGCCATGTTTGAACAAACGCATAGTGCAAAAATGCTTTCTTCTAAAACAGAGACCAGTTTCCGAATTTACCACGGAGAACCATGTAGCCTTTAGAATTAGGAAGGTTCAATTAAGCTATCTATTGTATCAGTTACTTCACCAATTCATTGTGTTTTTGTGATAGGCATGCTTTAAATTTCAGTGATTTTGAAGCACCCAAGATATTATTATCTCCTGTGATCAGCATTAATTGCAGCAGGTCACAAAGACATTTCTTAACTTTTTAATATTCCACCTCTCAGTAAGAATATATAGTATGTATCTTTCCAAATCTCAGTTATTTCTTCCCCTTAGCATAATGTATGTCAATTCTAGCCATTTTATTACAAATGTCAGACTTTTATCTTTATAAAATATGTATAGTATTCCATCACTGGTATGTACCCATTCATCCACTGATGGACACTTGGATTGATTCCATACCTTTACTACTGTGAACCAGAATGACCAAAAAGATGAATTTTAATGGAAACTGATTAATGGATGTCTCCCTGGAATATTAGTATAGACCAAAACACACAATTTCAAGAAGAAACATGGCTATGTTCCTCTAAGAGCTGTGAGAAAATAAGTTCCTAGTTTTGATCAACTAGCTCTACCAACAATAGCTGTGATGTTTTACTTTCCAGGGAGTTTCACTGAAGCCAGAGGGGAGAGTAATGGGCCTACAAGTCTGAAGATGACATCAGCTGAGCAGAGAATGGGTCATTTTCTTTTTTTAAATAAAAGAGCACATTGTAGGATTTTCCTGATGACCATGCAGGCTGCTCCCTGTAGTGACCAAGTTTCATGGAACTTCAAAGTGGCATGACCCAGTGTATACTTGTGTTCTACTTTCTGGAATCCCAAGCTGACAGCCCCGGGTATAGAATGACCTCTGTGCTTCAAATAGCCATGGGAAGACTGAGATTGCCTCTGCTAGAATAGTAAGCATCTTTGTTTCCGGGAGAAAGATGTTTTTAACAACCGTTTTAAATCAATCTTCCTTAGATGATAGAAAAGGGTGTGTCTCTTCCTAGACACAGATGAACAGGAGTCCACTTAGTGAGACTTCCTTCTGCCCTGGCCATTGCATCATATACTTGACTCGTATTTGCTCCCTTGAGCCTCCTAAGGAACATGGGAAACTTGCCTCACTGTCTAGGTGGAGAGATAGGGCTGGGCTCAAGGGAGAAGCAGTCCAGAGATAGAGGGTAAACTGGAATACGGAAGGTGACAGAGAGCAAGACATCTATGAAGCCAAATGTGTGAGGATGGCCTAACCGTTTTTTGGTTGGTTACAAAGCATCAGCAGCCTTGCCACTGACTCACAAAATCCACCTGCATTTCACTGTCAGCTCTTCTGGGTGACGGTGTAGGAGGCAGGCTGATGTGGCTGAGGCATAAAGGCACTTCCGCTCCTTACATCAACTCATTTGTGGTTCAGGAGGCAAAGCCAGCATTGACGGCAGTTTCTTGTTGGATGTAGGAACAAAGGCTCGGAGAGTTATCAATTCATCCAACAAACATCTATTCTTTTGTTTCTGCGGGCTCACCTGAGAACTAAAGCTAACAGCATTTTATTTTCTGTGAAAGAATTTTGTGATTCATCTTGTTGCTTCATGGACAGTGTCTTGTAGCCAACATAACAATTCAGGCAGTTTCCAGGCACCAGGGGCTAGAGGACACCCTCTACGAGACGCCCCTGTTCCCTAAGCAGGGTCTTTACTACCTTTGATCTGGCTATCCAGATCCCTTTCTGTTAGTCACTTGTTTTGTTGCCATGAAAACAAAACAAAACAAAACATCTGACAACAGAAACTTCAGGAAGAAAGAATTTATCTTGGCTCACAATTCTAAGGGACATCGTAGTGGGGAGGACATAGCTCCAAGAGCTTGAGATAGCTTCACGTGACACTGCATCAGCAGCCAGAGAGCACGCAGCGATGAATGCTTGTGCTCAGTTTGCTTTCTCATTGCTGTTTGGTCCAGGACCACAGTCTATGCGAAAGGGCTGCCCACATTCAGTAATTCCTACCTCACCTATCCCTCTCAGCCTGGCCCAGAGATCTCTCTCCAAGGTTATTGTAAATTCCATCAAGCTGACGGAGCAAGATTAAGCACCACGCCTTCCCTACTGTCATCCTACTGATGTCATCATGTGTCCATGCTGATCACAGGCCCTTGATGGCACCAGAGAGGCGGCCGGCTGAGTCCCAGTAAGTGCTTTGTGCCAACCACACACTCAATGACCGTGTACAGTTCCAATAATCATACTTCCAATGGTTTAGTAATGATCTCAGTCTTCCAGCTAAGAAGTGCTGTGCATGGAAATCCTCTGGCAAGCCTCTCTTAGCTTTAATCAGAAGGGGGATGAAGCCTGCAGGAGCCTATAGGAGAGTCTGGGCAGGAGCAATTTTATTACTATTCCTATTCCCATTCCTATTCCTATTACCGTTACTATTACATCCTGACCACAGTTTCCTCTCCTCCCAGTCCCTCCCCACATTGCCTCTGCCCCATCCTCATCCACTCCTCTATTTCTACTCAAAAAAGGGCGGGCCTCCCATGGATATCAACCAGCCATGGCACATCAAGTTGCAGTAAGACTAGGCACCTCCCCTTGCATTAAGGTTGGTGGAGGCAGCCCAGTATGAGGAAAAGGGTCTCAAAAGCCAGCAAAAGAGTCAGAGATGGCCCCTGTTCCCACTGTTAGTTGTCCCATAGGAAGAGTGATTTTTACTTGTGAGTCCCTTGCCCAGGCTGGCTTTGGATTCACACTGCTGCAGCCAGTGCAGGGATCAAAGCTCTGCTCATGCAGGAAAGGAGAATTCCTGAGCCTGCCAGAATTCTGGGACCTCAAGGATTGAAAAGGCTGTGGTAGGGTAGAAGTCCCTAGAGCCTCTGTCAGCAGCTGGCATGAGCCTGGCACTGAGGTGGGAGCCTGCACAACTGCTCTATGTGGCTGTTCTCAACAGGGCTCATGATAAGATTTCCTCAACCACCAGCCTCGGCCTCCACGAGAGCCTCCACATGCCCCAGTTTCTCAGCAGAGCCCAGGGTAGCTGGTGGTTTGAGGATGATTTGTTTCATATCTCGCTTTACACAGAGGACCATAATTCTTCTCTTGTTCCAATTGCCAAAGACAAGCCTCTGTTGCTTGGTTCTAGTACCCAGAGTGGAGGCCAGAGACACAGACGCCTGGCAGTGGAGTTGGTAAAGCCAAGTGAACCCTCTCTCATTGAGTCCCTGTGCTCCAGATGGGACCGGCTGCAACTCTGGCAACAATTGCTTGCCCCTAGATTTCTATTTGTCTTATGGACCAGCAGACAGAAACATGAGAGAGACAGGGCTGGGAGAACCCTTCACTTTGTGTCCCGTGGGATTCAGTAACTAGAACAGAGCCAAGGAGCGTTGCTGACTCTTTCTCAGGAAAGGGCTGGTGACTCAATCAAAGCAGAGAGAATATGATTTTTAAATCCTGTTGGCTCTATTCAACATGCCAGCTTGCCATGTTCCAACAGAGAGCTCCGCTGGATGGGAAGACATGCCAAATGAGGCACAGGGCAAACACAGCTGTGGTTTAGTCATTTGTCACCAGTGGGACCCTTCGTCAAGGAAGCAGACAGGGCGTATGAGATAGAAACCTCTAGTCTTTATTGGAGATTTTTACAGTGCTCTAAGCCCTTATTCTCCCTTTTTCCTTTGATCACCATTTAGCTGATTAAGTGCTACCAGCAATGACTTCTGATTTATTTTCATCTCCCCCTTTGAACTTAAATGACCAAGTGCACTAAAGAGCAGGTCACCAGTGCTCTGCTCATCTGGATTCACCTTGATAACACTAGTGATAACACAGGTCAGCTGCTACAAGATTCACATGACTGAGACAACATGACGGCTCTCAGCTCCCAACGTGAGCCTGAAGCTGCTGCCTCCGAGTCCCCAGCTGTGGCTTCCTATCTCAGTTCCACAGCTGGGTTCCTGATATACACTCCCAGGCAGATAAATGCCATTCCAGGGATGTTGCTGCTATCCTGTGTGCTGAGAGGAGGAGCCGGTGAGCTGATACCCTGCAGGGTCTCCTTTCACCTGCTGTTCCATTTTACAGCCCACTTACGCCCCATCGCCACCTACAGACACATAAGCATGTCCTGCTGTAACCGGAGCACGTCAGCAATCTGGGAGGTATGCTCTCAGAGGTCCCAGGCACGGTGCATTAGGCAGAGGGCCAGCAGGTTCCCATCCCAGAGAGCTCTCCATCTCATTAGTTTCTCCCTGTACAGCAAAATGCGCGGCCATCTAGGTTAGAGCAATCAGGGCAGAATTGCTTGTGGTTGTGATGGGAGCTTCGCTAGATTCCCGAGCTTTTTAGACAATGCTGTTCTGTGAACTGTGGCACTTTAAAGTAGGGCTAACTCGGATGGCAAGTGCGTTTATCCCTTGCTTCTTTCCCTTGCTTTGTTCTGAATGGGAAGTGAGAAACGAATGCAGGTGTCGGCCTTAGCTCCTCCAGGAAGGTCTTCTCTGGGCTTAACAGCAAAACATAGCACGTTCTGGGAGTAAGCAGAAAATGTGTTTTGCTCTGCTGTGAATCGGGCAGGGGCTTTGACAGTCAAACAGGATTTGTGAGCCAAAGAATCTTTTTTATCTGTAAAGTTAGCAAACCGGACCTGAGACTCAGATGCTGAAATGACTGGAATAGCTAGGTGCGTGTGGATGGATAAGCAATAAATTACTTCACAAGGCTGTTATTGAGCCTACCATCCATCCAATTTTCAGCAGATCATCCGTTTTCCTAATTGGAAGAAAGCTTAGCAACCACATGGGTTGATGACAATCAGGCTTCTCACTCATGGACTCAGTAATTGATTCCTATGAATCCCCGGGTCCACACACCAGGAGAATCTGCTAACCGGCAGCGTGGCGTTAGGTCTGAGATTGGTCCCTGAAACCTGGTTTGCAAGGGATGGGAAGAAGGACACTTACACATATCATTTCAACCTAGACAGAAGGACGAAGGTGGCCTCATCAGAGTCTCGGTCGCTCCAAATCCTGGTCTGGGGGCAAGCTAGAACCTTCCAGGCAAAAGTAGCCTTAGGCTGAGTTTGGTTCACCCACAGAGCTTCTGGTTCACTTCTGGTGGCAGTGGCTCGTCTTATAAGTACTTTACCCAGGCTGTGGAACTGGACACAGAGACCTCTGATATTGGGCTTCAAGAAGCTGCGGAGGCTGAGATCTGGGGCTGGGAAATGAGCTTCTGGAGGGAACTGCAGGCAGTAGAGGGAAAAGCTGGTGTGTCTGCATGCACAATGTGCCTGCCTTCTTCCCTGTCAGAATTCCCACCCTTGAGGACAGGAGCAATGACAAGGCTTAACACTGAAAGCAGACCTTCCTGATGCTCAGAGCACTGTTTAAGATTACAATTTTCACTTCTCCCCACTACGTCTTGTAGATTCCTAGTTACTGCCTTGCCCAACTCTTGGGAACAATAAACATAGAAAAAGATGCTAACAAAATGGCTGGCTGTCCTTACCTGCAGATTCTGTGCCTTCAGATGGAAACAGCTGTGGTCAGAAACATTTGGAGGGAAAAAAAAACCTGATTCAGGAGGATAGTGAGGTCAAGGCCAGCCTGGGCTATGTAGTTAGACTGTCCTAAACAACAAGTCAATACTGAACTTGTCCAGACCAAGCATTTATATAACATTTATATTCTGCTAGATATTATAATCTGGGAATGATTTCAAATAGATGGGAGGATACATGGTCGATTATATGCAGAGGTGAATTTCCTTGGTGCCGGCCCCTCCCATATACCGTGTTGTTTAGGACATCTTAGGTTAGCTGGTGTTTAAATCTTCCTCTGACTGACTTGTTTCTTTTGTTCAAAATGGGAAGCTTTTTCTTTTCTTTTTAAAGCTATGTGTATGTGTGCAAAGGTAACTGAAGAGACCACAGAAAAGACTCAGATTCCCTGGAGCTGGAGTTACAGGTGATTGTCAGCCACCCAAAGCTGGGAACTGAACTTGGGTACCCGGGAAGAGGAGCAGGTGCTCTTAACCACTGAGCCATTCCTCCAGCCAAACAAGTGCTGCTGTCGTCCTCAGACTCCTGTCCCTGCCTCTTCAGCATGTCCTACTGGTGTGAATGAGCACAGCAGGCCTGAGTCTAGTTGTGAACCACATCCACTTTCTGCCATGCTAAGGAAAAACGTTACAGGTTGAAACCAGGCATCTGTGGATGCCTCCCCAATGCATACACAGATGCCCTGTGGCCGGACTGAACTAAGTGGCACACCACACAGAGCTCTGATACACCCCAAGCGTTCCTTGAAAAATCCCCCAATGCCGTGCTGACGAGGGTGAGCCCTGTTTCAGACACACTTAGGAAAAAAAGCACCAGCTTTTAGCTCAGAGTCGTAAATCACATGTTGCTTTCTTTGGAAAATGCCTGTTCAATTTTAGTACCCACCACACAGCCAGTCCTCCTTCCTCCCTTCCTCACAACCCGAGGGACATGGCTTCCTTGTTGCACGGGGCAAGGCCCTGCAAGGCCTTGAAAATTTGTTTGTTCCATTCGCCAAAATGGTGTAAAAATAGTAAGGGTAGTCAATGGTGATTGATTAGTATCAAAACACAAATAATGCTGGTGATTGCAATTTAAAGAGGGGTGTTCCCCACTTGGATTAATCTGACCCTCTGGGCTACCCTTGACAGAGAGAACGCTAATCAGCAAATGCACGCAGAAGGGAAGGAAGCGCCGCCGCCGCCGCCGCCAGTGTCCAGCTCTGCCTGGCCTGGCCCAGGGCTGCCCTCTGCTCTCCCTAACCCTTCAACCATTTTGCGCTGAAATCTGAAACAGACTGTTGCTTCACCCTCAAGCTCTGCTTGGTGAATCATCCTGACTGGCACTGGGAACTCTGGGCGCCCATCAGTGGCTTGGTGAGTTGCCTAAGCAGTCACAGATGGTTAGGCAGAGACCTTGAAAGGTTAGCCACCTGGCAGCCGGCCAGGGAGCAATAGAAGCGAGCGAGCCCTTCCATCATGCATTCCAGCTGCGCCCCTCACAGGCCCAATTGCCAGAGCTCCAAATTTGTGGATGTGCCAGCTCTTCCTGCTTTCTGGCCACCCTGGGGCTTCCTGGTCCCCAGTGCATTTATCTCACACTAGGAGAGAGAGAGAGAGAGAGAGAGAGAGAGAGAGAGAGAGAGAGAGAGAGAGAGAGAGAGAGAGAGAGAGAGAGAGAGAGAGAGAGAGAGAGAGAGAGATCTTCAGAGCTGAGCAGGTTCTACTTCCTGTCACTTTCATATCATGATGGCAGGTCTTGGAATCTGAGGGGCAGGGACACAGTCCACAAGCCTGAGCCAGGAGGCAAGTCTTTTGGCTGTTCATATAGAGTCCTGTGTGTTAGGAGAGTTTCTGTCCCTGCTTCCTGGGGAGGCTGGGCCACAGTGCACAGACATGGTGGAGAGGGCAAGCAGGAGCATTGGGTTCTGGGCAGGCCTGTTGCCTGGGGGTAGGGGTTGGGAATCACCCGTCAGCTGCAGCTTCCTCAGAAAGCCTGTCCTCAGAGGTTCAGGTTGCCAGAGGCACTCACCATCACCTAAGCCCCAAACCTAAGCTAAAAGAAGCACAGCTTTAAATGAGAACATTCTGGGCCTCAGCTGGGAAGAAGGGCTCCTCGAGAAGACAAAGGCAGGGATTGTGCCTCGCACATCAGAGCAGACTGACAGCTTTGACTGCATCAGTAGGCACGGCTGGGGGATGTGGGCTCTGGGGAACATTCCAGAAGCCTCTTACCGTCCCAGTTAATTCTGATCTCAGAAATGCTTTCCCAGAATCCTGAATAGCAAAACTGATATTTTCATTTCTTTTCCAGCGAATTCATGCTTCAAATTCTTCATTTGTGTTCTGGGAGAGTGTATGTCTATACCCAGAGATAGGAGGCCCTGGGGCTATGGTTAGAATGGAGAAGCCTCTGACAGGATCTTGCTGTTACCACAGTTTCCTTCACATCTGTCTAGAGCTACTGTTTGGTGATGCTGCATCCATGGCTTAAACGTCCTAACTTTATTGTTTGTTTTATTATTTTAGGTGTGTGGGTGTTTTGCCTGCATGTGTCTCTATGCACCATATGCTACATAGTTTCCAAGGAGGACAGAAGATGGCCTCGGATGCCTTGGAACTGGAGTGACCGATGGTGTGGACCACAGTGTGAGAGCTGGAAACCCCTGACCTAAGAGCAGCCGGAGCTCTTAACCACAGAACCCAGCCTCCAGCCCCAGATCCCATCACTGTGCGGATAAGAAGTCATCAAATATGTTTTTGGATCCGCGTTAGGGTTAGTTAGGGGTTAGTCAGCGTGTGTGCTCTGGCACCAGTGTCACGGGAGTTTTTGTTTCTTTGAAAACTGAGTTGTGTTATGTAAAGATTTTTGTTTGTTTGTTTTAATCCCAATTTTGGGATTTTAGTCTGGGCTTTAGTTTGCCCACAGCTGATAATTGTCTGGTGGGGGTGTGTGGTCTTTACCAGGTGGTAATGGCCTGCCTTGTGCATCATGGAGAGGGGTGTGGTCCAGGACTCTGAGGGATATAAATAGGAAAGCCCAGAGTGTGAAGGTATAGGGTGTGGGGGCAGTGTGTGGTGAGTGGCAGTTAGTTTGGAGGAGACAGATGGAGAGAGACACTCTGTGGCATGGTGGCTTGGAGGACACTGCTTGCTGCAATGTAGATTGATATACCTCCCCTGCACCCCCCCCCCAAAAAAAGAACCCATCAACCCTAAGCAGCTGGGAGAAGTAAAGGGGTCTGTGCCAACTCTCCCCACTAATTCTACCTAGGGTTGGGGTCTTAGAAGGGAGAGGCTTTAAGGAATCCCAAATAAAGTAGAGTTTTAAAATGAGCAAAACCACCAGCCTTGGCACCTACTGTGGCTCACCCCTCAATTTCAAGGCTAGAGATTGTCCATCAGGGGCCTTCGCATCCCCAACTCCCCAGCAGAGTCACCTCCATTGCCGAGATGGAGGTGAGAGTCACTGCACCTGTGCTCTGAGCTCTGACGCCCACATGGAGGCTCTGCAGTTCTGCAGCTCTGCCTGCCTCTTTCTCCACCTGCTTCCTTGACCTCTCCTTCCACCCTACTGGCTCTCTTGCTTCTCTTTGGGGTTTCCTAACTGACCCCACTGTAGATAGAGTTGTTCAGAATGTGGTCTGTTTATTTCATATAGTCTCCTTAAATTGTGAGAGGGCTATTTTCATTTCTTTCTGTTTCAAAAAACAAAAACAAAACACGAAAACAACATCCGTCCTCCTCCCTCCAAAAAAACAGGCAAAGCAGCCCCACAATAGAGCTGCCTTGATCATGTCTGTGGCTCGGAAGTCCTTCCCCCAGTTTCTAAAACTGGCTTTTACTCTTGCACGGGTACACTTAACAACCAGATCCGGCACAAGAGAGAAAAGTTTAGGATTTTCTCTCGGCCCATCCCCAACAGGCATGGAGTTGAGGCCATAGCACTAGCGTAGGGAAAGAGCTTTGCAGGCTGCTGTAACCACCAGCAGGAGAACCTTGTTCCAGGCATGGGGTGTGCAGTCGGCTTTGTGTCTGGAAAATTCCCACTTTCTGTCGCTTTCCCACCCATCAAGGTCCAGCTGACAACCTGCCCTCCTTGCATGACACTGGACAGAAGGAAACAAAAATGACCCACAAAACGGAGGTCTCTTAATACAGGACAAAGACAAAGAGAACTGACTGAGGAATTCGGCGTCTTTTATGGAGACAGAGTCTTCAGTATGTTAGAATATGTAATTCACTTTAAAGTTAAAAATATGTGAAATGGTTCTTTTCCCAGAAGCAGCCATCATGATTCGCCTTGCTCAGTGGGCAGCGTGGCCACCCCCGTCATCTCCAGCAGTGAGCCCTATTTCCCCTGTTCTAACAATGCAGAGAAACTGCTAGATGGCCTTCTGAGGCACAGGAGAGTGCTTGCGAGCCACAGGAAATGCCTAGAGCATTGACATAATTTTTTACTTTTTTGGTTATCATCAAGCCACCAAAAGACAATTTTTCAAGCTCACACATTTATCCATGCCTTAGATTTCACGTGTCAAATTGCAGTAATTTCTCAGAAGAGTGAAAAATATTCACTGCTCAAAAATAACATTTTTCCTC
Organism: Pachyuromys duprasi; assembly: GCA_028658305.1. Classification (NCBI taxonomy): domain Eukaryota; kingdom Metazoa; phylum Chordata; class Mammalia; order Rodentia; family Muridae; genus Pachyuromys; species Pachyuromys duprasi. The sequence goes on from CM053751.1 coordinate 10,608,924, forward strand.
TTTCTAGGCAACATTGGTGAATAGCTCCCTCCTTTCCCAGCCTCCTGTCAAATAAAAAAAATTAAAAAATAAATAAAACAACCCTTCAGACAGCAGAAATATAAGAACATACAGCAAGGAGCATTGCTAGGCGGTCTATTTTATTCTGCCCAGGCTAAGGGAAATACTTTAGCATGTAAATATATGTCTTCCATAAACAGAACATTTTCTTTCTCTTTTCCAATATTCTACCTTCTTGGGAGAGATGTTTAAGTTATGATATGTTAAAGAGAAATAAGTGCAGGGTGTTTTGTTTTACAGGCAGACGATTCTTGTAGAATAATGCCTGATTCTCCTTAGCCTAGCATGGCGTACTCTGGAGAGAACATGCTCACTCCCCATGCCCACTCCCATTCCCGAAGTCTTGCATCCAGGAGTGATAAGCAAGCCTACATTTCTTTGGAACTTGGCAAATTATGCATCTCCAGATCCCAGAATCCGCCTCAGATACCATCCCTCTCTTTCCTACCTGAAAAATAGCTCCCATTGGTCACCTCAACTTGTCTGGGCAAGGAGTTCTGATTTAAGGAATTGATGTAAGAATCCCAAGTTTGTTCCATGGCAACACAGTTGGTTTTCTCCTGCAGGACATGCTCAGCCGTGCTCAAGGCAGTGAATGGACAGCAAAAGCAGTCTCTTGTGAACAGGTAATCAGTAATCGCCCACCTGAACATGACTGTGAGCCACGTGTCATGGAGGAAAGGAGGAATTAACTTACCACTAAGAAAGTTCATTGGTTCAATGACCAAGAGCTGGAAGAACAGGGCACCTGACTGTTTAGGTTGAATGATTTTTCTGGAAAGGCTCACTAGGCTTGCTGGGAGTATCTTTTAGATTAAAGAATCCTGAAAAGAATCATACACAACATCACCTACATGTCCAGTCACAGCACAGGCTCTGATTCTGGGGTCTAGTCATCTGCATTCCCGCTGGGACTCCAGACGACACCTGCTGGTTCTTGAACTACTTTTTGAGAAACAAGGAACTAAGGATACCAGTGCTGCTTGGATTATATGCACTAGTGACTAATCCTGAGTCATCAATAAAGTATAGATGGTTCAGTAAGGAGGGACAGAAAAGCACTTCTCCTGGGAGTCATTTCACCAAGAGTGAGTCCAGATTTGAATTCTCTTCCTCTGTGTTGCCTGTGTCTTTATCCTCTGTTTGTCTGTTGTATGAGTCTGAATCTGCGACTGCCTTATGATTCTGTTTGTTCCTGTATCTCTGTCTGTGTGTGTGTCTGTGTGTGAGCCATGTGGAAATGGTGTCAGTCTGTCCCTCACAAAGGGCTTTTCTCTACTTTTATGGAACAGCCCAGAAAGCATCACATGGGGAAGAAATGGGACACTTTATCGAAATCTTTAACCGAGTTTTACAAGAGGTTAAGTCACTGGCTGCAATTGATTCCAACTGACTAGAGAACAGACATCATTGTTTACCAACCAATAACCATAAATGGCCACTTTCAACCTTTACGGTGGAGTTTAGGAATCGCTTTCAACTTTTGTACTTACTGCTTTCGGCAAATGACACATATGCGTTGTCTGGGCCAGGGGCATGGAAGAGACCATAACTTAAGATTACAGCTGTGCAGTAGCTTCAGCGTAAAAGCTGACTGCAGGGGAGCTTCGAGGCAGGCAAGCTTGATTGCTACATTGTTCTTTTAAAAGCAGGTTAAACAAATAGTTTGAGTGCGCAGTAGGATAGCAGTCTTAAGTGACTACAGGGCATGTTACTAACTCTGGCTGTGAGATCCAGCAATAGTTCTGGTGTCTGAGAACGTGTGGTCTGTAGATCAGTGCCACCAGCACCACCTGAGAGAGTTAGATTGCAGGTCAGTGAACCCCTCCCAGACTACCAAACCTGGCCCAGTAAGCTGTGGCCGTGGCTGGGTGGCGTCTCTGCCAGCTACCATTGTGTTGAGGATACAGGCCCCACCCCACGTGCCTTGAACCAGAGTCCTCATTTAAACAGGAGTGGCTGTCTACACCGACTGCTCAGAACTGAGCACTGGTCAACCCCCTCTGCCAGAGCTGGGTCCTAGTGGGCCACGTGGGCCACATGCCCCACCCAGCAGATCCCCCACCCCACCCCGGCAGGCCTTTTTCCTCTTCCTTATTGGATTAGAAGAGTAGTATCTATTGTGAGAACAAATGTACAGTTCCCTATAAATAATAAATGTAGAGCTCCCCTCCCCCAAGAGAAGTCAGCATTGGTAGTTTGGAATGTTTCTTCTGTCTCTCCTTGAATATACCTCCAGATACCATGGTTCCTTTTTACGTGGTCTTATCAGGGCCAAAGGAAGCTCCGTTTTCTCAGATTCTCAAAGTTAGACAAAAGCCAGCAGTTCTCAGGAATTTGTGAAGCCAGTTGCCTTCTACCAAAAGGAGCCAGTTCCTTATCATTGGCAGAAGGGATAAGTGGTATCTATCTGTGGTGTCTATGGCACACCAAAGCGCATGCTGGCCTCTGGGTTCCTTCAGTAGCACGAGTCCCTGTTACACATTTTAAAGTCCACACTGCCATCCTGGAGCTCTTCTTGCCCCCTCTTCTAAACTTCTCCACCTCATAGGCTTTCCTCCCCCCAGCCGCTCATTCTCCTTCCAGCCCAGCTGTTTCCGTTGTGCCCTTTCTCTTCTGTTCGCTATCCTTTGTCTTCGTTTCTCACTCTCCCCACCTCTCCTCACCTCTCCTCCTCTCTCTTCTGCATCTCTCATGGCCACGCTCACTCTACTACCTTCACTGTCTGCTCCGCATTCTTCCCGATGCCTCTGGCTGTTCTTTCCCTTATATCCCCGATAAAAACCTCCTCCCCAACCATGCCATGGAACAGTCATGTCATTGGTTTATACAGATATTATTTCAGGCTTTAAAAGTTCTCTGTTGACACAATTTTCATACCTATAAATACCTAAATAGTAGCCACTAACAAACTTTTTTTTTGTACTAATCTTAGACAATTGGCCACTTAAAATTTCCTTTCCATATGTGCAAAGGGGATCTTTATATTCATCTCACTTTTGGAGCAAGTCCTGCAAGTGCTAATTATAGTAATTACTGAGCTAAGTGATTTTAATATTTCTGAGGCTTTTGTTATCTATTGCCAAGTTGCTTTGCAGAAAGTTTTAATAGTTGAAACTTTGGCTTGTGTATCAGGGTACCCGTCTTTTTCTCCAGCTTTGAGAACTGCTGATTTTGGAATATTTGTTCATGCGGTGGGAACTAGCCTGGCATGGCTGTTATTTTCCTGTTTCTTCAGTGGTACGGGCCTTCATTCACTATGTAGCCATGCCACTATGGGAAAAGAACTAAGGGGATCCAGGGCATCTGCTGACTCATGTCTGCTCCTGAAGCTCTCCCATGCCATAGGGTAATCATAGCCATTAACCTTTCCGAGGTGCTGTAGAACATGCCTTGGAACAGCTAATCCCAGGCCAGCTCTCATCTGATCCTAGGCAACATTTGGATTTGACCCTGCTCATAGGCAACTTTGTCCAGCCTACTCCCACTGCTCCCATGGCCCCCTGTGTGGACGTGTGTGTGTGAGTCCAATAGTCCCATAGCCAGATGGACAAGCTTTGGTGAGGAAAGAGGGCTTGGTTTAGCTCCACTTCCTGCTGGTCAGAGGTCATCAGCCTGAGTTAACTCATTCTACTAACACCTCCAGACTCAGTTCCGTCTGCATGTTCTTTATCAACTTTGTATAAGATTTAAGAGGCCTGGAAACAACCCAGATGTCCCTTAGTTGAGGAATGGATACATAAATTATGGTACTTTTACACAATGGAATACTACTCAGCAATTAAAAAGGAGGAAATCATGAAATTCGCAGGCAAATGGTGGGACCTGGAAACGATCATCCTGAGTGAGGTATCCCCAAAGCAGAAAGAAACATATGGTATATACTCACTTATATAGACCTATAGGATAGGAAGGTCATGCTGAAATCTATATACCTAGGGAAGATAAACAAGAAGGAGGACCCAGGTTGGTATGATCAATGCTCACTTAGATGGACAAATGGGATGGACATTGAATGCAGGAGAAAACAAGCAACAGGACAGGAGCCTACCAAAGAGGGCCTCTGAAAGACTCTATATACCAATGTATCAAAGCAGATATTAAGACACACAACCAAGCCTTCAGCAGAGAGGAGGGAATAATATGAAAATAGGGGAAGTTAGTAAGACTTGGGGAGAACAAGAGCTCCACAAAGACCAAATAGATCAGGGCACAGGGGTCTTTTACGAGACTGTTTCTCCAACCAAGGACCATGTATGGCTATAACCTAGAACCCCTGCTCAGATGTGGCCCATGGTAGCTCAGTATCCAACTGGAGACCCTAGTAAGGGGAACAGGGACTATTTCTGTCATGAACTCAATGGCTGGCTCTTCGACCCTCCCCCCCCCCACACACCCAGGAGGAACAGCCTAGCTAGATCACAGGGGGAGGGGGGACATTGCAGCCAGCCCTGAAGAGACAATATGGGCTGGGGTCAGATGGAGGGGGAGGAGGTCCTCCCCCATTAGTGGACTTGGGGGGACAGGGAGGAGATGAGAGAGGGATGGGGAGAGTGGGAGGGAATGGGATGCAAGGTACCTAACCTGTGATTAATATAAAAATAAATAAATTACATTCAAAAAAATGAAAAAAAAAAGATTTAAGAGGATGCCATTGTAGCGGTCCTCAGTTAATCTTCCCACGGCATGTCTTATTATCTGGTCTCTCTAAAGCTAGGTTTCCTAGCTGGCATAGGCTCCCAGTGTCAATGCCTCCTACCTCCTCTCAAATGTTTATGGCTTGGGCTGGCCTTTTCCAGCCCACAAATCTGAAAGAGCAGCTGTCACTCCAGGGCCTGTGATGGTCTCTGCTTGAGCCTGACAGAAAGGACCAGGTAACAGGGATAGGGTGCTAGTTTGGGGAGAATAATGAAGAGAATCTGCTTTTTAATTTTTATTAGAAAGACGGAGAAGCCAAGGACATGGGGTCTAAGTGACAGTCACCTAGGAGAGGACCTCAACAGCAGGACTTCTTTCCGTTGTTAAATATCATTAGAAAACAGAGAGGACAGCATGGCAGACCCCACTGGAGTGACCCCTAATCTTATGCTTCTGAGACCACAACATGGATCAACGTGTCTGCCATTGGTAGGTTAAAAAGATGGAAGGAGCTGTTTGGGTTCTTTATGTCCTTTTGAGATAGGGTTTCATTTGTCAAGGTTGGCCTCAAACATGGCTGTGCTGAAGATGGCCTTGAATTTCTGATCTTCTTGCCTCTACCTCCCGAGTGCTGAGATTTATTGGTATGCACCAAGCCATCCATTCAATGCAACGTTGCACATTGCACCCAGGGACTAAGAACACCAGGCAAGCACTGTGCCAGTTGAGCTGCATCCACGGTCCTAGGATTATTGCTCTCTGAATTTATTTATAAAAAACAATGGCTGTGCTGCACATGGCGATCACCCAAAGTGCTATCTCACTCAATTATTTTTTCTGCACATGCCCAAGGGCAATGGATGCATCTTAGTACATTTCCTGTTGCTGTAACAAAACACCCAAGACTGGGTAATTTGTGAAGAACAGAATTTTATTTTGAGGTTGGGAAGTCCAAGAGACTAGCATCTGGGGAGGGCCTTGCATTGCATCTCACATGGGGGAATGCATCCTGGGGGCAAGGGAAAAGGGGTCAGCTAGATCAGGATTCTACCCTTCGTCTTATAACACCACTGTCATCCTCAAGGAGCTTCATCTTACGGCCTCTTTTAACCCTAGCTGCTGCCCTTTGGGGATTAAGCTTCCTTCATGTGTAGAGAAGCAAAGGCAACAATCTATACAACAAATGACTGTGTTTATAAACAGGCAGTTTCCTTGTAGATCCTGACCTCTCTTTGAAAGGGAGGAATGTATCAATGTACTTTGTTTGCTTTGTCTCCGCTCCTTCCCATTCTCTACAGATAACGGTCTCGTATGTGAAGACTGTGGGAGAACCTCTCCAGAAACTTCCTCAAGAGCAAACATAACAAGTTACTCAAACAGCCTTGAGTGTGAAATACAAACCCAAGTTCAAATAACCTGCCCATTCATGGACATTCTGAAAGCAAAACAAGACCATAAAAATTAGTGGGAAGAAGATTTAGTCATAGGCTAATTACTCAGGTCACGGTATGCAAAGCTATTTCTTATCTAAGCAACTTTCAATCAAATCAAATATAAAATAACTAATAACCAATGAACTTTGAGCTCTCTCAGTCCTGAGTTATTCTTGGACTTTCATGCCTGTGGATTTCCTGAAGAACCAAACATCAGTGCAAAGAAAATGTTTGGAGCAGTGGGTTTCTTTTTCTAGTGGCTTTTTAATGAAGAGATTTTTTTTCCCTTGCAGGTATGTTCTCCCCCTCACCAAACAAACAAGAAAAAAGAAAAAAGAAAACAACAACAACAAACAACAACAAAAACCAAAGCCAAAAACTTTCAACAGCATCCAGGGAGCAGTATCTTATGTTTTATATATTGTAGGATTTGTGGTTGATAATTATTTGGAATACTTGTGTAAATTCTTCTTTACCAAAGAGTTACATTCATGCAACACAGAACATGGCAACACAACAAAGGTAAAGACACAAAGATCAAAGTCGCTGAAGCCACCACCATAAAAGAGTGGCTGTGTTCTGCATAGAGGTATTGGGTGGCCTTTTATCAGAAACAGTCGGCCATGCTTGGGCGGTCAGGTGGCATCTGCCCCATCTGAAGCACAAAAACTCAAGTTTATCCATATCAAGGTGAGAAAGTTTTGATATGTAGACCAATGGCAAATGGGGGTTGAGAAAAGAAACTGGAGGCCACTCCTAACAATGTATGTAACACCCTGTGCAATGGCTGTCATACCCTGTCTACCTGCAGTAGATGACAACAGACCTCTCACAAGGTTCTCCATGACGGAAAGGACCAGGTGCTTATCAGCTCTCCATTTGACCAAACAAAGCACCAAATTTCTACCTGTGCATTTGAGAAACTCCAGTGGGACTTGGTAGTAGGACCTCCCATAGCCACGCAGAAGTGTGCATTGCCACTCAGGTGGAATGCCACTCCAAGTCCAGAAGGATTAGCACAAAATTACCTTGGATTCCTTAGACAGTGAAGGAAAGGCTGTAATCTCTACTCTCACAGTCTGTCTGAAAACTGGAGTAGGAAAAGCTGCTCTTTTAGGGCCTTAAGCTAATGTCTTCCTTAGAGAGAGAATTTCTGCACTTCATTCTCATTTTTAAATTCTGCTTTGAACATCCTGGCTTATTGTTCTGGCAGAAACCATGGAAACCCAATAACTTGGCAGTCTGTTTTTTTTTCCTTTCTCCATGCCTCTTTACTCAGTGGAAACATACAGTGTCAATACTTACTGTCTCATGTACATTTGAAGCTGGGAGGGGCCACATGATCCATCCCAGGTCAACGAGACGAAGGAGAATCTGCAACAGGAAATTGGATTTCTTACTAAAAGGGCATTACTTCCTGCCAACTGTGTATCTCTCCAGGCCATTCTGGCTACCTCCTGAACCATCCAAAGACAGTGGGAAACCCAAGGATGAAGGCAAGAGGCAGAGATGGTCAGAGCACTGGAGGACAAAATTTCATAGTAGAGCTACACTAACTTACAAAAATAAATGAGTCTTAAGCCAGCCAGCTTGCTTCACACGGCTTTCTGGTATTCTGGGCTCAACACTCCAAAGCACAAGCGTTGACCCTCTCAAAAGGTGGCCAGGAGTTTTATATGTACATGCTTCCCTACACATGAAGAAGCTTATAGAAGGAAATCAAGCCAATAATTTCAGTTATATTGAAAGTCCCAGGAAGAAACTTAAAAAAAGAAAATTTGGAACAAAGTAAATTTTATAAAAGATCTTTGGGAGAAAAGTACTTGAACAGATCATAAGGCAGATGCATATATTTCCTTGTTAACATTTTATACTTCAAAACATTTGCATATATTTCAGCTAACGGTTTTGAACTCCAAGACATGGAAGCATTTAACGCTATTAAATGTTGATGTATGAATGTATGTATGTATGTATGTCAATAAAGGTACATGTGAGTGTGAAATATACATGCAATGGTATGTACACTTGCTTTCTGGATCTGTGGGTCTCACACCTGTGAGGATTCAACCACCTGTAAATCAAATATATTTGGAGCTGGAGAGCTCAATGGTTAAGAGCACTGGCTGCATGCACAGAGGCTGCATAGGAACCCTCCAGGTCAACCCCCGCACAGATGGGGCCCATGATAGCTTGGTGTAGGACTGAAGACCCTATTCAGGGAAACAGGGACTGTTTCAGTCATGATCTTGATGGCTGACTCTTTGACCCTCCCCCATACAAGCCGGGGAGTGACAGACTGGCTAGATCCCAGGGGAGGACATTGCAGCCAGCTCTGAGGAGTCAGGATAAGCTGGGGTTGGATGGAAGGGAAGGAGGTCCTCCCCTGTTGGT
>CM053751.1:10617948-10646002 GCA_028658305.1 Pachyuromys duprasi
TTTCATGCTTTGTACCGTTTCCTTCAACTGATTGACTGTGTCTCCTATTTTGGTTGTTTCCTCTCTGGTTATCTTTGATTGTTCCTCTATGTGGGCAGTTAAATTCTTCTCCATTTCTTTGAGGGCCTTGTTCATTTCATCTCTTTGTCTCTCTTTTTGTTCCTCCAATATCTGCTTAATCAAAGCTTTAACGTAATTTTCCTGTGTCTCCGCTGAATTAAAATCTCCACTGCTTTTGGGTGTTTCTGGTGTGGCCATGGTGTCCTGATTTTTGTTGGGTGAGTTCTTTCGCCGATTTTTGGGCATTTGTTTATATATAATCAAGGAGCTGTTTGTGCTTTAAGGCTGAACTTCAATCTGTAACTGTCAATCTCTTGTGTCAGGAGTATTCTTCAAGAAGATCAGGGAGTTCCAGTGGTTTGTTAGTGTGTGTTGTTGCCTCAGTTGAACTCTGTTGTGGGTTCTGTGTGCCCGCCTTCATGCTCTGTGCTAGAAGCTGTGAGCACTGCAGGCTGGTCACCCCTCTGGTCTGGAGGCTTAGCTCCTCTGTCTTTTGAGATGTCAGCTGGGGGCTCTGTGCTCTGCCCTGGGCTTGCTGCTAAGGGCTCTTCCCTGGACTGGAGAGTTGGCGCCCCCTTCTGGGCCAGGGGCTGTGCACCACGGTCTGAGATGATATTTGGGGCACACACAGTGGGTCTGGGTTGGTTGCAGGCGTTGCTGAGCAGTGTGCACCTGCTGTATGCAGGCCTGTCTGAAATGATGCCCGAAGCCTTCTCTGTCTGGCCTGTGGACACACACATGGACCAAGGTGGTTGTTGGCGTACGCCCGCCTGTTTAAGCAGAACCCAGTTCCTTCCCAGACTGTTCCACGGACTCACACATGGACTGAGGTTTTTGCTGGTGGATCTGAGCAGTGTGCGCCTGCAGTGTGCAGTTCAGTCAAAACGGTATCCGGGTCCTCCTCCGTGTGCCCGGGAGACTTTGTGATCCAGTCTAGTATGGCAGCTGCTGGTGCCCAGCGCAGCTGCTCGCTCAGGTCAGAGCTGTGCGCCTCGGTCACCCGGAGATTTTTCCGGGTAATAACTGGGTGTCCCTAGGATTTTCCCACTTGATTTTCTCACTGTAGGAGTTCCTCTCACCTGACAATCACAAATGCTGGCATTTTAGGTCCCAGAGTTCAGTCTCCTAGTCGCTGCGTTGTTTCTGCTGTCCTACTCCTCAGACACAGTGTCCTCTTGTGGCAGCCATCTTGGATCTCCCACTTCTTGTATTTCTATGTGTGTGTTTTTCCTTAATTGGGGGAAGTTTTCTCCTATGACACTGAAGATCTTTTCTATGCCATTGACTTGAGATTCTTCTCCCTCATCTATGCTGATAATATGAAGATTTGGTAGCTTCATGGTGTTCCACGTTTTCTTTGTGTTCCTTTCCTGTGTTTATTTATTTTTTTATATTTCTTGCTTATTTGATGTAGATCCTCTACTTTATCTTTGAGTCCTGATATTCTATATCTTGTTTGATTTATCATATTTCTACAGTCTTCCTTTGAGTCTTCTAGTTGAGTTATTGAATTTTCTAATTCCTTCTTCATTTCAGCTTGAGTCATCTGCGGTGTTTCTATCTCCTTATTGACATTTCTTCTCAAGTCCTAGATTGTCTCTACCATTTCCCTTATCTTTGTTTGTGTTTTCTTGGTCATCACTCATATATATTCTCCTCAAGCTCTTTCTCCTAAATTTCACCAAGCTGTTTCTTTGCGTCTTCTTTAAACTCCTTGAAGTCTTTGATGAAGTTTATGATTGTTCTTTTAAATTCTGCATCTTGGAGTTCATCGAAACAGTTCTCATTGGCAAACATTTTTACAGAACTGATAGGTTTTGGGGAGAAGATGCTGGCTTGTTCTTTCATATTGTTATTTCTGAGATGAGATCTGGGCATGTGGACTTGGTTAGTTCCGAGTCTGTGATGGACAGAGCAGGTTGTGGGAGAAGAGAGAGGAGAGGTTGCATGGGTGATGGCTTGCATCTAGAGGTTGGAAATGGCTTTGGTGGAATAAAGTCCGGTAGCCAGAGGGACTAGACTGGTATACAGGATGCACTTCCTGGTCCAAGCCTGGAGTGTGTGGGTAGAGTTGGCTGGTGCCAGGCAGGTACCCTGGTTGTTGGACGATTGTAGAAAAATCATGGACTGGGATTTCAGGGGAACTCACTAGGCTAGACCCTGGAGGGGGATCTGGGAAGTCTGGGTCTGAGTGGTTTGGTTGGAGTGGCACAGAAGGGGACTGTTGGAGGTTGAAGGTAGGGTTGATCCTGGTGAAGAGTAGAGTCTGTGGCACAGGCAGGGTGGTCAGACTAGGTCAGGGCCCTGGCTGGAGGGCTGGGACTAGATCTGGAGGTTTCTAAAAAGGATGCAGCAAGTCTGGGTGCCGAGTTGGGTGGTTGGAGGATGCCACACACAGTTTAAGATGTGTGAGTTACCACCACACAACTGAATGTGATGAGGAGAGGGAAAGGGTGTCACCAAAATTTGGCAACAGTAAAGGTTTCTGAATACTGAATTAATAGATGGGAATTTATTTCTGTCTGGGTAGAGCAAATGGACAGCAGCCCGCCGATTGGTGACTCAGGGATCTAGAAATGCCCTGGGAAAGGCATCCCCATACATGGAGCTGGCTCAGCTCGGGCATATTGTGTAGTTTCCCTCATCATTCCAGGGGGGCAGCCTGAGCAGGTAACAGAGGACCCCCATGTGCTACTCTCTCTTTTCAGAAGAAAAGAATACGATTGAGAATACCACTGAGAATACGGTAGGCCAGATGAGGTTTCTGTTTTCATGCAGGCCACATTTCCTCAGAAAGAAGGACACAGCCTGCATCCTTCCTGGTTTGGAATGCAAAGGTTTAAGCTTTTGCACAGAGAGAGAGAGAGAGAGAGAGAGAAAGAGAGAGAGAGAGAGAGAGAGAGAGAGAGAGAGAGAGAGAGAGAGAGAACTGAGTGGATAGAAGGGAGTCCTAGCAGAGCTCTGGGCCATGGGCTCTGGGGAGGAGGGACAGAATTCAGTCACTGCTGTATAGCAGTGGGCTCTGCCTTGCATTGCTCAGAGTGTAGCAGTGGGTGCACCGTCATTGGCTGGGGCGGGTTGGGCTGTGGTCTATATGGTGAGGATTGCCTGCAGAATACAAAGACAGAACACATGTGGTTTACATGTTCCTATGGAAACAGGCTCATTTGAGTACTGCACATTTTGTAAAAAAAATTATACACACACACACACACACACACACACACAAAAGGCAACAGAATGGGAATGAGGGAGACAGAGGCACCCGCATGTTCAGTACACATTTTAACCACTTGAGTTGACAACAATAGCTTCTATTTGTTAAGCACTTTTAAAATATTAGGTCAGTTAGAATGCTTTTGTTTGAAAATTATAGAAAAGGCACTTGACATTTGTTGGAATAAATGTAATTTCATGGCTCAAATGTTGAGGCACAATAAGGTTTTAATGCATTTGGCTAGGGCCCTGGCTTCTCTCTCTCTCTCTCTCTCTCTCTCTCTCTCTCTCTCTCAGACACACACACACACACACATATATCATCTGTCTGTCATCCATCCCTCTATCTACCTTTCAACTCCCCTGGCCAGCCTATTCCAAGGTGACTTACTTGGTAGTCCGTGAGTCTTGAGATGTCAAATTTATGGATATTATAACATCCTCACTGAAGGAAAAAAAAAAGAATTTTTCTTCTTAAAAGAGTCTGAGACAAGAGTTTATTTTCATTATGATTGGACCAAGCTAGGCAACATGTTCTAGGATTCTTGATTTTAAATATCAGCCAGTGAAGGGGCTGGATTTTCCCACACATTCCTTTAATCCCAGCACTCAGAAGGCAGAGGCAGGCATGGCTCAATGAGATCAAAGCCAGCCTGGTTTACATAGCAAGTTCCAGGTTAGCTAGGGCTACATGCTGAGAACCTACCTCAAAATAAATAAATAAGTAAATAAAAAATCTAATGAATCAAACCCTGATCCAGGGAATCTCACCCAAACTCTACCTGGAAAGGATGGCAGAAAGGTCATTACAACAAAAGGGTCTATAACACATGGCAGAGCTCACTCACTTCATGCTGTGTCTGACTGTCTTCCACTTTAGGCCTGGTTAGGTGCGGGAGACCTTGAAACAGTGCACCTGCTTGGCAGTGTGTGGTGGAAGTAGGCTGGGGTTATGTGTACACGTGCACTTTTAGAACAAAAAGTGGAGGGGAAAGGATGAGGGCCAGTTTAGAAGAGAAAGACCTCATGGTGAACGGGGATGCTGAAAGGCTGAGAACCAGGCACTGACTTTGGAGGCTGAGAACAGGTGTTTCTAGGAATTCAGAAAACACCCAGTGTATGTGACAAGGAGAATGAAGCCTGTGATCTGGGAATGGATGCCTGGTAGTAAAATTATGTCAAAGAAGTGAAGGAACAATTTATTGTGGATTATCAGGTGATAAACAAAGTTAATAAAATGGGCATATCACTCCAGTCTTTTCAATTTATTTAAACATCTCTTTCAGGTTCCGTAGGTTTGTCATGTGACTCTTATGCCATCCATTGGGCAAACAGATGACACACATGACATAGGCAGTTCTCCAAATGTGTCCCATTCAGAACATGGGTTTATTTTTCCTATAGTGAATGAGCCACACCAGGACAAAAACCTGCTAAGGTGTTTCCTAAGAATTCAGTCCCCTTTCTTCCTGAGGTTGGATTCAGCTTTACAAATGATCAGCCTCAAATCAGAACTCTGGGATTTCTTACCCAGTGTAATGTGATGATCTCAAAGTTATGAAAACCCGTGCTTTTCACTGTCTTCCATGAGTCTCCTTGAAGACACAACACGCTAGGTGGGAGAAAACAATTGCCCTTCTATGAAACAACACTCAAAATGGCTGTGGGTTGGGAAGCTGGTGAGAGACACGGCTGAGAGTTTAACGGTGTATATACTGCTTGGACTGCCTGGCTTTGTGTTGACTTGACACAAGCTAGATTTACCACAGAGAAAGGAGCTCCAGTTGAGGAAATGCCTCCGTGAGATCCAGCTGTAAGGCATTTTCTCAATTAGCTATCAATAGGGAAGGGCTCAGCTCATGGCGGGTGGTGCCATCCTTGGAGTAGTGGTCCTGGGTTCTATTGGAAAGCAGGCTGAGCAAGCTATGCGGAGAAAGCCAGTGAGCAGCACCCCTCCACGGCCTCTGCATCAGCTCCTGCCTCCAGGTTCCTGCCCTGCTTGAGTTTCTATCCTGATTTCCTTTGATGATGAACATTTCTGTGGAAGTGCAAGCCAAATAAACCCTTTTCTCACTACCTTGATTTTTGGTAACCATGACTAAGACACAGCTCTTAGGGAAAATCTGAGCTCAGTTCCCTTCTCTGAGCTTACTGCCCTTCTCTGCTGTGTGTGTGTGTATTCCTGGGATTTCTCTGAAAAGGAGAAATATATCCCAACAGAAGGCCTGCGGGGAACACGGAACATGTATCGGTATGCAGCAATGTGGTAGAAGGTTTGGGTAAAAGTTGTGCTCAGGGTTGGGCTCCTGGCTAAAGCTGCCAGTGACCAGAAACAAACGTACCAGAGAATGACTCTTGCTTGAGAGGGGAAGGTCTCCCCATTTCTTTTTCCTTCTTGTCTCTAGTCTTCTCTGTGCCCCCAAATGAGCACCACATGCTCTAGCACTGCCCACCTCAGTCCTTTGGAGATTCTGTGTAGTGGAGGTGTTCAGGTGTACAGTGATGTCAAACCAGAAGTGACCATGGACTCACCATTCCAGCCAACGCTTCGGCAGGAAAACTGTTGATTTTTAAATTTTACAGAAGTGAATGATCTAGATCAGAGTTGAACACATGGTCTAAAGATGAGGTTCAGTGATTCCCCCGGAGGATGAAAATAGGTTTGGGTCGGTGCTTATACCTCTTTTTAAATGGGAGACGGCCAAACCTTTATTCCCAAGTGGGACGGTGAGCCTCTTGCGAACAGTTTTGCGTCCATCAGTGCTTGATATTGGAAGTTGGTCTTTCATATTGACATTAGATCTCATGTTGTACAGGCACTCTAACTGAAGTCACTGAGGGGTCACAGTGAAATGTAATGTCAATCCCTGAGGAGAATAAACTGTAGATGAGAAGGGAAAAAGCATAAGGACTGCAGTCTAAATAAAGCTAATACTTTTGAGGCCAACAGCGGCATTATTTGCCATTGCAAAAAATCTGAAAACCGCTAGGTTTCTGTGCATGAATGGACGGATACATAACATGTTACATAGACATATAAAGGAATAAGATTCGGCTCTAATAAGCTGAATATCAAGATTCACCACAATGTGCAGCAGCCTTGAGGATACGCACTAAGTGAAGACAGCCACAAAAGGACAACAGCGCACACACTCTTCCTCTACAGGAGGCGCCTAGGGCAATCCCATCCAGAGAGAAAACATGGGACACCAATTCTCAAGCCTGGAGATAGACAGGGTGAACTATTTAACGGGTAAAGTTTCCTTAGGGAAAGATGAGAAGGTCCTAGGAGATGGATTTTGGTAGTTTAGTCATGTGACAGCATGGCTGTCCTTATGCCACTGAAGTGTGTTCTTAAAATGGCTAGAGGGTGAATTTTATATTGTGATTTTTTTATAACGACAGCAACAACAAGACTTCTGAGGTCAGTGTCAAAATACCAGCGTCCCCTGCACATGTTATCAGTAGGTTGTGAGTGTGTGTCTAATCCCGGCTGCAGCTGCGGCTCAGGCTTCCCTCCTCAGAGAATGAGGGGTTACCTGACTCATGAAGCAAAGCACGTCGTTATAATAGCCACTTAGGCACCGGCAATTAAAACCAATACCTATTACACGGTCATTTAAACGTGTGACAATTTGCTAATGCTTTTTATCAGCTAATAGGATCAGAAAGAGAGGTGAATTATATTTAACTAATGTACACACTTTAACGTGAAGCTAATGACCGACAAATTGGTATAGTATATAATAGAGACATAGAGTTAGCTTGAGGGAGAAAGCAGGTAGTCTCAGACCCCTCATTGAGTTACCAGGACAGCAGAGAACTGAACCTTCTGCTTCAGATGATCACACACACACACACACACACACGTGTGATGGGTTTCTAGCTCCAACTGAACCTTCTGCTTCAGATGATCACACACACACACACACACACACACACACACACACACACACACACACACACACGTGTGATGGGTTTCTAGCTCCAGGAGAACGTCCTCAGCTAAGGAAGGCTTTGCTTACCAGCTAGGAGCTATTTGGTCAGATGCACAGCCTGGAGAGTACAGAACTCCCACATCTGTCCTCTGAAAAAGCTCATTCTCTTAGTGGGTCAACTATAAAAGACTCTAGTAAAGACACATGGTGACCCACTAGCTAGTGACCTAGCAGTGGCCTTGCCCCATGGAAGAACAGTATGGAGGCTTTGAGCTCCCTCTGCCTGACGTGCTGTTTCTGTAGTTAGGGATCCTGTGCCCTCCCACCACAGTGGTCACTTGTTCTCCTAAGAGGTCCTGCTGTTGTGTAGGGATAGTTCTATTGTGCCCCCGCCCCGCCCATCCGCAGAGGTTGTGTGCTGGGATTCTGGTTCCCAGTGTAGCAGTATTGAGGTGGTTGGCCCTTTAAGAGGTGCGTCCCAGGTAGAGGGACTTAGGGGCACAGCTCCTATAAGAGACTAATGATGGTCTTGTGAGGGCATCAGCTGCCAAGAGGAGTTCTGGGTGAGCTGAACTAAAGAGTTTACTATAGAAGGTCACTACAGAGTTAGAGCATGCCACTGCCAGCCACACCCACTTGAATACACCCAGGCTTGCCAGCGGCGAGACTTAGAGAAAGGTAAGGATGGAATACTGAGAATATCAGTGAGGCCATCATGTGCCTGGTTCTTCCTGTACCCTGTCAAGTCTCTTTCCATTTCTCTGTTGTCACACAGCCAGGGTCCTCTCAACAGGACTTTCCCGGCACCAGATGTAAAGCCCTCAGCAACTGACTGTCTGCTTCCCATCGCGACGGTTAATGGACTAACCCTCTGCGACTGTAGGCAGGCCCCCTACTAAATGCTCTCTTTTGTAAGAGTTGCCTTGTTTACAGTGTCTCTTCACAGCAATAGAACGGTGACTAAGACAGTCAGAATGCTTTGGGTTGGGTGTTTTCTCTCAGTGACAGACGGCAAACTAGAGCAGGTGGTATTTCCATAAATCCTGAGCTGATGAACTGCAGGGCAATGAGCGACCCTGACTCAAAGAAGCTGGACACTCTCCCCCCTCCCCCTGAGAGCTTCCTTTCTTATTTCCATTATGAATGTCCTAGTCAGATACTTTGTTGTAGCTACAGTAACTTAAGATGCAGACCAGAGAAACCGCTGCAGATCACACATGGATGTGCGGAGGTGGTGGCCGCTAGGACTTGGAAGTTAGCTTTAGATCCCAAAGTCCATTGTGATCCAGGGAGACAATGGATGCACAGGCCTGAATTCAACCCCTCCATGGCTCCTTGCAGTGTTGGGACCTCCGGGGAGCCACTTTCCTACCAGACCAGGTTCTTTCTCTTCCCAATGCCCGGAGCCGGGGGCGGCTCTCAGAACTATTCCACATGGAGGCAGAGATGGTAATTGCACACTCTTTCTATTATTTATGATAACATAGAGGGATGAAGGACATCTTAATGTTGCTTTAATGAAGCAAGAGAAAGCCTCCTCAGCCTGCCAAGCTTAGCACTGGGGCCCAGGCTGTGGCATTATCTTTGTTTACAGGGCCCAGCTGGATGCTCTGGTATCCAAGGATGTGCTGTGCCATCTTGTCCACAGAAACAGCCGGAGGAGCCAGGAGTCTATGCTAGATCAGTGCCCAGGCAGAACATGGGCAGTTTCTTCCAATGCCTACCATTATAATTATAGCAACATCTACTTTATCATGAGATGTACTCTATCCAGGTAGAAATCTTTCAGGATGCAGAATTCCTTATATCTGCTATCCATCATGGCTGTGTTCTATGCTCATGTAGCTCTTAGTTTTCTCTATATCCTGCTTTTTCACTTTGTCCTATGTCAAGTCCTTGTATAATAAACAGGGATAACATGCCTCAGACAGAGGAGGAAACTGACGTAGGAAAGTGGTTCCCAGTGACTTTAGCTCATTTGCTTTTGTTTCCACTTGATCTGAGGAATCAGAGGCCTCTGACATACAATCTGCCTTTTTGCTTGTTTGTTTTGAGACAGGGTTTCTCTTTGTAGCCTTGGCTGTCCTGGACTCACTTTGCAGACCAGGCTGGCCTCAGACTCACAGAGATCCACCTGCCTCTGCCTCCCTGAGTGCTGGGATTACAGGTGTGCACTACCATGCCTGGCAACGATCTGCTCTTTTTCAGGAAGGGGAAGCAGAGGGAACCACCATCTTGTTCTGCCAAATATATCTGATGAGCGCTCAAGATGGGGTGTCTGAGGAGTACCCCTTAATCCAATGTTGCATTTAGATTTCTACAACTAGAGATGGCCACGAGACCGACACCTTTCTTCTTGTGTGGACGGCAGTCACACAGTTTTCATTTTCTTCTCACCAGCACAGGGAACGGTTGTGTTAAAGTGGTTCCTTCATCCTGGAGTTTTACTTGGCTCCAGCTCAGCATCAGCACGGATGAAAAGGTGAGGAGTTCAAGGCAGGGTCAGAGAAGGTGGTGGCTCACAGCTGTTTGTCACTCCGCTCCCAAGGGATCAGATGCCCTCTTCAGGCCTCCACGGGCATCAGGCGCACACACGGTGAACATGCAGAGAAACACTCAAAACACACAAAATCAGAATAACTACAAATAAAAAATTTTAAACATATGGGTGGCAAATACAAAACATTGTGGTCATGGATATTTATGCCTTGCATATTTCATAAAGTAAGTGATTAATAATCTTTAAGCACATATTTTTGGATAGTAGCTAGTCATTTATCCTCAGGAAGAGAAAAAAAAACCCTAAGCCAAAACATCCTCTTTTCACAAAGAAAGAAACCTCAAATGTGCAGGAGCTTCCAGAGTTATGTGCCATCAGTGTTGGATGATCAGTAGAAACTGGCCACAGAACTTCATGAAATGCTTACTTCATGGGAAATGCCCTATGTCTCTGAAATTCACACCGTTATAGCTAGCAACCAAGAACACAAACATCTCATGGTGTAAGTGCAGTTACTTTATAATGCCAACATATTACCCCAAGGACCAGGGGTTCTTGTTTGTACAACTACCTCTCCATCCAAAGTCAACAGCTCATTAACCCAAAAATCTTCTAACTCCCAATGAAATAAGGAAATAATATTTTGTTTTGCTCTCTGGTAAAATTTCTAAGATTCCAGAAACATCAGCTACTAAACTCTAAGATTTTAGAACATCAGCTACTAACCTCATAGAGTTATGGAAATCCCAGAAACAGTGTAAAGAGAATGCATAAGAATAAGAGTGACCGTCAAAAAAAGATAACATCAGACCTCAACATAAAACCAAATACACTGAATCTGATAGGAGAGAAAGTAGGAAATTATCTTGAACTCATTGACCCAGCAAAAGACTTTCTGAACTGAATTCCATTAGCACAGGCACTAAGATCAACAAATGAAAAAATGGGACCTCTGCCATTCTGTATTCATCTACAGAGAATTCTCTGTTTAGCTCCTTACCCGATTTTTTAATTGGATAGCTTGATTTATTGCTTTTTAACTTCTTTAGTTCTTTATATATTCTGGATATTAGTCCTCTGTAAGATATAGGGTTGGTGAAGATCCTTTTCTAGTCTGCAGACTGTTGTTTTGTTCTGACAACAGTGCCTTTTGCTTTACAGAAGCTTTTCAGTTTCATGAGGACCCATTTATCGATTGTTGCTCTTAGAGCCTGTGCTGCTGGTGTTTTTTTTGGGAAGTTGTCTCCTGTGCCAATGAGTTCTAGGCTCTTCCCACTTTTTCTTCTAACCGATTTTGAGTATCTGGTTTTATGCTGAGGTCTTTGATCTACTTGGATTTTAGTTTTGTGCAGGGTGATAAATATGGATCTATTTTCATTTTTCTGCATGTAGACATCCAATTGGACCAGCACCATTTGTTGAAGATGCTGTCTTTTTTTTCCCAATGAATGGTTCTGTCTTCTTTGTCAAAAATCAAGTATCCATAGGTATGTGGGTTTATTTCTGGGTCTTCTACTCAGCTCCATTGATCCACCATTCTGGTTTTTTTTTTTCACCATTCTGGTTTTATGCCATTACCATGCAGTTTTTATTACTATTGCTCTGTAGTACAGCTTGAGATCAAGGATAGAGATAGCTCTAGATGATCTGTTGTTGTACAGGATCTTTTTGGAAATTCTGGGTTTTTTATTTTTCCATATGAAGTTGAGAATTTTTGCAAGTTCTGTAAAGAATTGTGTTTTTGATGGGAATTGCATTGAATCTTTAGATTGCTTTTGGCAGGAAGGCCATTTTCACTATGTTAATCCTACCAATCCATGAGCAGAGGAGATCTTTCCATCTTCTGATATCTTCTTCAATTTCTTTCTTTAGAGAGTTGAAGTTTTTTTCAAACAGGTCTTTTACTTGCTTGGTTAGAGTCACACCAAGGTACATTATGTTATTAGTGGCTTTTGTGAAGGGGTCCTTTGTGGCTATTGTGAAAGGTGTTGTTTCCCTAATTTTTTTTCTCAGCCCTTTTGTCTTTGGTATACAAGAGGTTTCTTTTTTTTTTTTTTTTTTTAGTTAATTTTGTATCCAGCCATTTTGCTGAAGGTGTTTATCAGCTGAAGGAGTTCTCTGGTTGAAGTTTTGGGGTCACTCATATATACTATCATATCATCTGCAAATCGTGATACTTTGACTTCTTCCTTTCCGATTTGCATCCCCTTGATCTCCTTTAGTTGTCTTATTGCTCTAGCTAGGACTTCAAGTACTATGTTGAAGAGATACAGAGAGAGTGGGCAGCCTTGCCTTGTCCTTGATTTCAGTGGGATTGATCTAAGTTTCTCTCTGTTTTAATTTGATGTTGGCTATAGGCTTGCTGTATATTGTCTTTACTATGTTTACATGTGTGCCTTGTATCCCTGATCCCTCCAAGACTTCAAACATGAATGGGTGTTGAATTTTGTCAAATGCTTTTTTGGCATCGAAGGGGAAGATCATGTGGTTTTTCTCCTTCAGTTTGTTTATATGGTGGATTACATTGATGGATTTCCATATATTTAACCACCCTTGCATGCCTGGGATGTCCATCAATGTAGGAATGGATACAGAAATTGTGGTACATTTACACAATGGAATACAACTCAGTAATTAAAAACAAGGAAATCATAAAATTTGCAGGCAAATGGTGGGAACTAGAAAAGATCATCCTGATGATTAGAACTAGAAAAGATCATCCTGAGTGAGATATCCCAGAAGCAGAAAGACACATATGGTATATACTCACTTATAAGTGAATACTAGACCTATAAGGTTGGATACACAAACTAAAATCTGTACACCTAAAGAAAATAAACAAGAAGGAGGACCTGGAGTAAGAGGATCAATCCTCACTTAGAAAGACATTGGAAGAAGGAGAAAACAAGAAACAGGACAGGAGCCTACCACTGAGGGCGTCTGAAAGACTCTACCTAGCACTGTATCAAAGCAGATGCTGAGACTTATAACCATACTTCAGGCAGAGTGCAAGGAATCATATGAAACAAGAGGTAGTTAGTAAGACCTGGAGAGTAGAGGAGGTCCACAAGGAGAGCAACAGAACCCAAATATCTGGGCACAGGGGTGTTTTCTGAGACTGATGCTCCAACCAAGGACCATTCATGGCTATAACCTAGAACCCCTGCTCAGATGTATCCCATGGCAGCTCAGTATCCAAGTGGGGTTCCCTAGTAAGGAGAATAGGGACTGTCTCTGACATGAACTCAGTGACTGGCTCTTTGACCACCCCCCACCCCAAGGGAGGAGCAGCCTTGCCAGGACACAAAGGAGGACATTGCAGCCAGTCCTGATGAGACCTGATTAAACTAGGATTGGATGGAAGGGGAGGTGGACCTCCAACATTTGGTGGACTTGGAGAGGGACATGGGAGGAGATGAGGGAAGGAGGGTGGGACTGGAAGGGAATGCGCGAGGGGCTACAGCTAGGATGCAAAGCAAATAAAATGTAATTAATGTAAAAAAATTTAATTTAAAAAATAAAATTTAAATAAATAAATAAATAAATAAATAAATAAATAAGAAGCTTCTGGAAAGAGGGCTTCCTACTTATGAATTTAGAACTGTAGCTCAACCTCTCTATTATGTTCTAGGTTCTCAAAACTTCTGCCCAGAAGGGTTTATGTCCAAAACATTGGATTTCAGAGATCACTGAGCAGGTGCATAACCAAGCATTTATTTTTCAGTATTCTGAATTTAACTGACTCAGTGTTAGAGAAGTGGTAGTTTTCCAATTTCAGTGCTAATGGATTCCTTAGTGCCTGGGGGGAATCTGTGCAAGCAAAGGAGTACTTGCTACTAATTACAATTTTGGCATTGTTCCAAATATTAATCTTAAGAATTTATTAGATAATTAGAACTCTTTCAGATATTACGTAATCAATGTTGCCCTAAATATTCACAACTACTAATAAGTAGTAAGTAAAAAAATTATAATTCTGCAAAATAAATTTTTCCAATCAGTATAAACCCCAATTACAGACTTAACCTGGCACTCTCAGACACTTAATTAAAATCTAAATATTAACATATTAATTCCCTTCCATATTCCAGTATCTTAAAATGCTAATGCTCTCACAAAGAAAGCCACATCATGAGTGAATGTGGTGATGTGGATGCCATCTTTTTTGTTTTATTGTTTTTGTGGTTTGCTTTGGTTTTTTGGTTTGTTTGTTCGTTCGTTTTCCTTTTACTGAAAATAGATTTTTAAAATCATAAATATCCTGATTACAGTTTCCCCTCCCTCTACTCCTCCCGATTCTCCCCACCTCCTCTCCTGTCTGGATTCACCCTCTTTCTGTCTTCCACTAGAAAGCAAACAGGCTTCTAAGGGATAAAAATAAAATATAATAAGATTAAGCAAAGCTAACACAGCAGAATAGTATGAACAAAACAGAGGAAGAAAGCTAAGAAGAGGCATAGGAAATAGGGATAGATGCAGAGACCTGCTTGTTCCAACACTCAGGAATCCAATGAAAACGCAAAACTGGAAGCCATAATACATATACAAAGGGCTTGTGAGGTAAAGGGAGAGGTAAAAAACAAAATACACTAAATTTAAATTAATAAAAGGAATCCACCATCACATAACATTATGAGACAAGGAAACTACCAAAGATGCTACTGAGTTCATTTTCTGTCAACCGTATACTAGGTGACATCTAGCCTGCCAGTAAGAGCAGTTTTTTTGTTTTTTGTTTTGTTTTTTTTTTTTCCCCAAGTGAGACTCCCTTGGAGAAAACTAAATTTTCACTTGCAAGAGACTATCAATTGGAGATAGCTTTGGGATAAGGCACGGGGGCAGATGTGCCCTTCTTTCAGCTCTTAGACCTCATCTGATGCAGCATATAAGCCCTGTTCAATGAGCTACTGTTCACTGACGTAAGAGCTAACTAATGGCCACATAAGTGGGCACATACCATATTTGTTTTTCTGGGTCTGGGTTACCTCACTCAGGATGATTTTTTCCTAGTTCAATCCATTTATCTGAGAATTTCATTATTCATTTTTTAACAGCTGAATAATACCCCATTGTGTAAATGTACCCCCTTTTCTTTATCTATTCATCTGCTGAGTGGCATGTAGATTGTTTCCAATTACTTGCTATGATGAATAGAGCAGCAATAAACATGGTTGAGCAAATGCCTCTTAGTTAGGATGAGGCATCCTTTGGGTATATGCTGAAGAGTAGTACAGCTGGATCTTGTGGTAGATTGAGTTCCATCTTTCTGAGGAACTGCCATATTGATTTCCACAGTGGCTGTATACATTTGCAGTCTCACCAACAATGGAAGAGTGTTCCTTTTACCCCATATCCTCGCCAGCATGAGCTGTCTCCTGTTATATTGATCTTAGCCATTCTGTCAGATGTAAGGTAAAAATCTCAAAGCAGTTTTGATTCGCATTTCCCTGATGACTAAATATGTTGAACAGGTCTTTTAAGTGTTTCTCAGCCATTTGCATTTTATCTTTTGAGAAATCTGTTTAGATCTGCACCTCACTTTTAATTGGGCTGTTTGTCTTCTTGATATCTGGTTTTTTAGTTCTTTATATATTTTGGGTTATTAGTCCTTGATCAGATGTGTCATTGGTAAAAATCTTTTCCCATTCTGTAGGCTGCCACTTTCTTTTATTGATGGCACCCTTTGCCATGCAGAAGCTTTTCAATCTTATGAGGTCCCATTTTTATTTATTTATTTATTTATTTATTTATTTATTTATTTATTTATTCATTCATTTTTATTATTAGTTACATTTTATTAACTCTGTATCCCAGCTGTATCCCGCTCCCTCATTCCCTCCCAATCCCACCCTCCCTCATCTACTCCCTGCCCCTTTCCAAGTCCACTGAAAGGGGAGGACCTCCTCCCCTTCCATCTGACCCTGGTTTATCAGGCATCTTCAGGACTGGCTGCAAAGTCCTCCTCTGTGGTCTAGCAGGGCTGCTCCTCCTTTGCAGGGCGGAGATGTCAAAGAGCCCACCATTGAGTTCATGTCAGAAATAGTCCCTATTCCCCTTACCCACTTGGATACTGAGCTACCATGGGCTACATCCAAGCAGAGGTTCTAGGTTATATCCATACATGGTCCTTGGTTGGAGAAATAGTCTTATATAAGACCCCTGTGCCTAGATATATTTGGTCCCTGTAGAGCTCCTATCCTCTCCAGATCATATAACTCCCCCTTCTTTCATATGATTCCCTGCACTCTGCCAAAGGTTTAGTTCTGAGTCTCAGTTTCTGCTTTGATACACTGCTAGGTAGAGTCTTCCAGAGACCCTCTATGGTAGAACCCTATCCTGTTACTTGTTTTCTCCTACATCCATTGCCCATCCCATTTGTCTTTCTAAGTGAAGATTGATCATTTTACCCCGGGTCCTCTTTTTTGTTTATCTTCTTTAGGTGTACAGATTTCAGTATGTTTATCATATCTTATAGTTCTGAATATACCATGTGTCTTTCTCCTTCTGGGATACCTCACTCAGAATGATATTTTTTAGATCCCACCATTTGCCTGCAAATTTCATGATTTCCTCATTTTTAATTACTGAGTAGTATTCCATTGTATAAAAATACCACAATTTCTGTACCCATTCCTCAGTTGGTGGACATCTGTGTTGTTTCCAGGTTCTGGCTATTACAAATAAAGCTGCTATAAACATGGTTGAGCAAATGTTCTTGTTGTGTACTTGAGCGGCTTTTGGATATATGCCTAGGAGTGGTATAGCTGGGTCTTGAGGAAGCACTATTCCTAGTTGTCTAAGAAAGCGCCAGATTGATTTCCAAAGTGGTTGTACAAGTTTACATTCCCACCAGCAATGTAGGAGGGTTCCCCTTTCTCCACAACCTTTCTAGCATGTGTTGTCATTTGAGTTTTTGATCTTAGCCATTTTGATGATTATAAGGTGAAATCTCAGGGTAGTTTTGATTTGCATCTCTCTGATGGCTAAGGACGTTGAGAATCTCTTTAAGTGTTTCCAAAATGATCCTGTACAACAACAGATCACCTGGAGGTATTTCCATCCCTGATCTCAAACTCTACTACAGAGCAATAGTAATAAAAACCGCATGGTATTGGCATAGAAACAGAAAGGAGGATCAATGGAACCGAATAGAAGACCCAGAAATAAACCCACATACCTATGGATACTTGATTTTTGACAAAGAAGACAGAACCATTCATTGGGAAAAAAGACAGCATCTTCAACAAATGGTGCTGGTCCAATTGGATGTCTACATGCAGAAAAATGAAAATAGATCCATACTTATCACCCTGCACAAAACTAAAGTCCAAGTAGATCAAAGACCTCAGCATAAAACCAGATACTTTAAATCGGTTAGAAGAAAAAGTGGGAAGAGCCTAGAACTCATTGGCACAGGAGACAACTTCCCAAAAAAAACACCAGCAGCACAGGCTCTAAGAGCAACAATCGATAAATGGGACCTCATGAAACTGAAAAGCTTTTGTAAAGCAAAAGGTACTGTTGGCAGAAGAAAACAACAGCCTGCAGACTGGGAAATGATCTTCACCAACCCTATATCTTACAGAGGACTAATATCCAGAATATATAAAGAACTAAAGAAGTTAAAAAGCAACACATCAAGTAATACAATTAAAAAATGGGGTACAGAGCCAAACAGAGAATTCTCTGTAGAGGAATATAGAATGGCAGAGAAACATTTGAAATGTTCAACGTCCTTAGCCATCAGGGAGATGCAAATCAAAACAACCCTGAGATTTCACCTTACACCTATCAGAATGGCTAAGATTAAAATCTCAAGTGACAACACATGCTGGAGAGGTTGTGGAGAAAGGGGAACCCTCTTCCATTGCTGGTGGGAATGTAAACTTGTACAACCACTTTGCAAATCAATCTGGTACTTTCTCAGACAATTAGGAATAGTGCTTCCTCAAGACCCAACTATACCACTCCTGGGCACATATCCAAAAGATGCCCAAGTACACAACAACTATGTTCATAGCAGCTTTATTCATAATATCCAGAAGCTTCTAATGTGGGTGAGGACTTGACTTGGAGCAACAGACTTTGCCTCCCAGAATTACCTAGTGAACCTGGAGGAAGGCTTTGTGCAGACAGCTTTACATTGCTATAGGAGATACCCAAGTGTCTTGTAACTTGACAAGGTGAAGGCCTGTGTGTTGGTGATACTGGGAGGTTGTGGAGCCCAGTGGAAGGAAGTGAGGTAATGGAGGGGATATTGGCATTCCAGGATTTCCTTTCCCTGTATTTCCTAGCTACCACAAAGTAGGTTGCTTCCCCCCGCCCCCCAATATTTTATCCTACCATGATGGAGCATACCGGCCGCAGGTCCAAAGGCAACTGGACCAGCTGCAATTAACTCAAATCTCTGAAGCCATGAGCCCCAATAAACCTTTCTTCTTTTTAAAATCGATGATCTTAGACACACTTGCACAATGGCAGAAATCTGAGCAAAAAGTTTTTTATTATTGTGTGTGTATGTGGTGTGTGTGTGTGTGTGTGAGTGTGTGAGTGTGTACGTGCCACAGTGTGGGTGTGGAGGACTAAAGACTGCTTTCAGGAGATCGTTTTCTCCTTCCACCTTAGGTCTAGGGACTGAACTCAGGTCATCAGGCTTGTGTGACAAGTGCTTATGTCCACTGAGCCATCTTTTACCAGTGCAACCATACCAACTTCTTTTTCTTTTTTAATTACACTTTATTCACTTTGTATCCCCCCTGTGGTTCCCTCCCTTCCTCCCCCTTTTCCATGCATGTCCCTCCCCAAGTCCACAGATAGGGGAGGTCCTCCTCTCCTTCCTTCTGATCCTCCTCTATCAGGTCTCATTAGGACTGGCTGCATTGTCTTCCTCTGTGGCCTGGTAAGGCTGCTCCCCCCTCAGGGGGAGGTGATCAAAGAGCAGGCCAATCACTTCATGTCAGAGAAAGTCCCTGTTCACATTACTATGGAACCCACTTGGACACTGAACTGCCATGGGCTACATCTGTGCAGGGGTTCTAGGTTATCTCCATGCATGGTACTCAGTTGGAGTATCAGTCTCAGGAAAGACCCCTATGCTCAGATTTTTTGGTTCTGTTGCTCTCCTTGCCACACCAACTTCTAATGAACACAAAGTAGAAAAGATTATTTTGGCTTACACTTAGGGAGGTTTCCATCCATGATTGATTATCCCTGTTACCCATAGATCTATAGCAAAGCAGCACATTATTATAGTGGCTGGAGAGCATATGCTAAGGGCAAAATGAAAGGGACAAAGACGGTGATGATGCCCTCCATCCCCTTTGACAGCTTGCCTTCAGCAATCAGATTTCCTCCTGGGCCTCACTTCTCAAAGATTCTACTTCCTCCCCCAAGTGACATGGTTGGGGACTGAGCTTTTTTTGTTTGTTTGTCTTTGGTTTTGGAGACAGGGTTTCTCTGTAGCCTTGGCTGTCCTGGACTCACTTTGTAGACCAGGCTGGCCTCGAACTCACAGAGATCTGCCTGCATTTGCCTCCCTGAGTGCTGGGATTATAGGCATGTGCCACCACACTTGGATTTTAAGGAATTATATAATTTATTTATTTTACAAGTGCATTGGTGTTTTGCCTGCATGCATGAGTGAAGGGATGCTTGGATTTGAACTTGGCTTCTCTGAAAGAGCAGCCAGTACTCTAAACCTCTGAGCCATCTCTCCAGGGACTGAGCTTTTAATCCCTGGGCCCTTAGGAGACATTTATCCAAACCAGGAGTACATTATTTCCAAATTGTCATTAGTTGGAGACCTTAGTTCTTCTTCAGTTGAGTTCTCTAAAGGGCGATCATCAAAACATCTGGCCTCCCTGAGGTGTGCAGTCCGTACGAGATGAGGGCAAGCAGGTTGCCTGCTAGAAGGTCTTGTCCTGTACGCCTTGCCTTTGAAGATGAGCATGCTCCTTTAACCTCATCTCATTTGTTAGAAGAGCTACTCAACAGAGCTGACACTGGAGAAGAGCGACATCATACTGTGTCTTTGCCTTGGTTACTTTCTTGTGTGACAAAAACAGTTCGAGGGAGAAGCTGCGGACTTAGCAGTTCCAGAGAGATAAAACCCGTCATGGGGAGACTCGGCAGCCAGCGAGGGAAGAGATGGTGGCAGGAGCAGGAGGTTGGTTGGTCCCATCATATTTTGTCTACACTCAGGAAGGAGAGCGTGAACAGGAAGTGGGGGGGTGGCCTAGAGACCCCAAGGCCCACCTCCAAGGGACCCACTTTTTCCAGCAAATTTCTGTGTTGCAAAGGCTCTCCCACCTTCCCAAACAGTGCCACTTGCTGGGGAGAGAGGGTGTAAACCTGTGGGGGTACAGTTTATAGTAAACTGTAACAGCCTTTTGGAGGAACGGCCTAGAGCCGGTGGGCCTATCATACAGCCACTGTAGCTCCCCCAGACACGAGTATGGGAGATAAAGGGTTCTGGACAGGGAACAAACGATTGTGCAGCGGTCATTCCTTCTTCACTTTAGCTTATAATTTTAAAGAGTGCAGGTTACTCAGGGTGGAGATGCATCGCAGACATTCAAGTTCCATTAACTGGCATGAAAACAATGAAAACGTCACCTTGTCTACTAATTGTTTGCATTTTAATTTCTGTTTTGTTTTGTTTTGTTTGTTTGTTTTTTTCAGACAAATATCCTTCTTTTGGCTTAAAGATGTTTTTTTAATCTGTCAGAACAAAGTCTATTATCTGATTGTTATTTTTGTTTTCCTTTCCAAACCTGGGTTTTATAGCATCCCTGAAAGTAAGGGCAAAGGTCTCTCTCTCTCTGTATATGTGTGTGTGTTTTAATCTTTTGGTTGTTTTGACCTGGAGCCAATTCTCCAAGTATATGTGACTTGCCTGTGCCTACAAAAGACCCTACGACTATTTTGCTCCCTGCCACCCCATCCCTCATTGTACTAATGCTAAGCTGTGGCTGCCCGTGGTAGGTTTTTTTGCCCTGTGGATTTTCTAGACTGCTGCATGACCTAGGGATTGAACATGGAGATATGTGAGGACTGAATGGTAGGATAAAACAAAGATGGCTCTAAGAGAGGAAAAGTTTGAAGCTGACCAGTCTTCCTAGTATCTTTTTCTTGCATCCTACTAACCACATGCTACATGTCAATTTTTTAAATTTAGGAAGTGAGGTAATTTTAAATGTTTTGTAAAAGTCATTTATATGTACCCATCTGTCTTCATTTTCTAATACAGATCAGATTCTTATCTGAGCTAATTTTATTCATTCTTCAAGTGAAAATCCCATGCATTTCTTCATTTTCACTACTGTTTAGGGAAGCATTTATGTTGGTGATAGAGTTCTAGGTTAAAAGTTATTTCTTTCAATACTGTAAATTATTCTGTTTTTTTTGAAGTGTTATAAAAAAAGTTTCCTACAATTCTTAGATTTACATGACCTCTCTTTTGATCTGGCTGTGTGTACAACTGTGTATTAGACAGAATTCTCTGGAGTAAGAGTATTACAGAATGAATCTTTCTTGTTTGATACATAGCAAAGGGGCTTGATTAAAATGACTGTGGCCCAGCTAATTCAACAGTGGCTGGCTATGAACAGAAAGTCCCCAAATCCAGAAGTTGTTCAGTCCATGAGGCTGGATGTCTGAGCTGGTGTTCAGTAGGTGCTGGAATCCAAAAGAAGTAGGCTCTAATGCTGGTGAAGGAACGGACTTGTTAGGAGAGCAAGCAGGCGAAAAGCGAAGGCTTCCTTCTTCCATGTCCGTTATACAGGCTGCTACCAGAATGTGCAGCCCAGATTCAGAGTGTGTCTTCCTACCTTAAAGATCTGGATTAGGAGTGCATCTCTACACTTCAAATTAAGCAAAATTCCCTTACAGGTGTACCCTCCATTTTTGGATTTTAGTTAATTCCAGATGTAGTTAAGTTGACAACCAAAAATAGCCATCTCAACCTGTTTTTTCCCTCTGGCTGTGTGTACAGTTGTCTTTTCCTCTGGGTGTGTGTAAGACCATCTTTCTCTGGCTGTGTGTACTGCTATCTTTTCTTTTGGCTGTGTGTAAAACTGTCTTTTTCTAGATGGGTGTATAGCTTTCTTTTCCTCTGGGTGTGGATAAGACTATCTTTTTTTCCTGGCTGTGTATATGACTGCCTTTGTCAATATTTTTTAACAATCTGACTATGATGTATATCTTTCTGTTTCTGGTGCTTGAAGTTTACAGAGCTTGCTACATTTGTGAGTTAATAAATGTTAGCTAGTTTGGAAATTTTGGGCTATTACTTTTTCAAATCTTCTTTCACCTTTGTTCCTCTTCAGAGAAACTTCAGAAGTTCACTCCCACTCAACTGTTTTCAGTCTTTTCAGTTTTAGTTCCTAGTGATGTCTTTTTATTTGCTATTTCTCTTTCCTCTGAAAAAGCTAACCCGATGTTAACCCTTTGTAGTATGTTATCTGACCTCAGTCTTTGCTGTTTTCATCTCTCGAAGTTTTCTTGAGTCCCTATCATTTCACCCATGCTAAATCTCTCCTCTAACTTTCCACCACTGTTGGTAGAATATTCTTGTGTAATGTATACAATTTCCCCTTGTTCATTCATATACTGATTTCTCTACCCCACTTTCTTGTTTCAATCTGGATATTGCTTAGAATGAGCATCACCTGTCTCAAGTTTGTGTAAACATGCTACCATTTGTTCTCTGTATTGCCAATAAAAACAACCAACTAATGGTGAGCAATGGAGAGAATACGGTGGGACACCTGGTATGGAGGATAGGAGAAAGAAATGAGTGGGAGGAGAGTCTAGGAAGAGAGATAGGAGAGGAGATGACCTGGAAACATCAGAACAAATGAACTGGATCTAAGATATGACTAAAAAGCAAGTATAATGTGAGAAATCTGAATGGGAGGAAGCTATGCAGGCTTCTCCAAGATGGAGCATTATTTAGGATGCAGTAATTTAAATTTTTGTTTAAGTTATTATTTAGCATTTAAATTAGTATTAGGATGGAGTAATTATTGCCCATCATTGTACTCTATGTTAATTAAATAAATCCTAGTCTCTGTGTGGTGATTTGGGTATACAGCTGGTTTAGGAATAACCATTGTTTAACTAAAAGATAAATCAATAATAAATATTAATAATCATCAACACAGCATTAAAAAAGATTTATTTATTTATTATTTATATAGCATTCTGCCTGATGTATGCATGTATACCAGAAGAGGGCATAGATCTGTCTCACTATAGATGGTCACAAGCCACCATGTGGTTGCTAGGAATTGAACCCAGGACCTTTGGAAGAGCAACCAGTGTTCTTAACCTCTGAGCTATCTCTCTAGCCTTTGTAATATAGTTAAAAATAATTGCTTTGAGTCAGGTTTGGTGGCATGGGCCACTAATCCCAGCACTGTGGTGGCAGAGGCAGGAGAGATGTGAATCTGAGTCATGCCTGGGCTACACACTGGGTTTGAATTCAGTTTCATCTACACAGCATAACCCTGTTTCAAGAAACAACTAATCAACCAAAGAAGGCAAAGAACATTCTTTCCTATCATTCTGTGTGTGACTTCTAGGTTAGTTACGATTGACTGGTTTTCTTTCTTATTACACCTAATATTTTCCTGCTTATTTGTTTGCTTGGTAACTGAAGGTTGGTTGGGAGGAAGATAGGAATTTGCTGTCTTGGGATAGATGAACATTCAGCGGTGCTAAGGCTTTGATCCCTGCTCACTGTTTTAGTGGGTAGCATCATAGGTCTGCTTAGCCAAGAGATCATTTTGACGCACTTCATTTCTTCCTTCAGCTCCAGGCAATCTCCTTCTTTACCCATTCTCCTTAGCACTTGGCTGAGGACTGGAGGGAGGCCCTCTGAGAATCTGGAGAATAATTGTCTATGCAGCTTTCTCATCTCTGGTTCTTTTACCACCATGGCCTTCCGTCATGTCTCAAGTAAGAGGTCAGTGTGCACCTTGGGCTTTTTCTACATCTTCCGGATGCAGTTAAGTTGACAACCAAGACTAGCCATCTCCACCTGTTTTTTCTGTCTGGCCATGTGTACCGTTGTCTTTTCCTCTGGGTATGTACAGCTGTCTTCTCCTCTGGCTGTGTGTAAGACCATCTTTCTCTGGCTGCATGTATAGCTTTCTTTTCCCAAGGGAGGGAATTCCATATAGGTCCAAGCTGGAAGCTCTCTGAGGTGGCTACTTGATTTGTTTCCCTTTCCTTGGAGTCTAATGTTGGCTAGTATTTTGGAAACTAGTAAATTATTTTTTCCAGTTTTTAAACTGTTTCATTTAGAGGATAAATTTGGTTTCCATTGCCCAGCCTTACCCTAGCTTGTCTGGAATGGGAAGATTGGGTACGTTTCTCTAATCTGATCATGTGTAGGATCACATGGATCTGTCTATATGGTGTTATATTAATTATTTTTCTCCTTTCTCTGACAAAATATCAGGAAAAAAGCACCTGAGAAAGGAAGGGTGTATGTTGGTTCATAGCTTTGGGGTTCTGTCTCTCCCAGTAAAAAGAAAGTCATGGTGTCAAGCATCTGAGGTATTTGACTGCATTGTATCCACAGTCAGGGGGCAGGGGTAGGTAATCGAAGGTATCTGGTTTGTAATCTCTTTCTTATGCAGTCCAGAACCCCAAAACATGGAAGGGTGCCACCCACATTTAATCAGCCTAATCTCCAAGCTCCCTCAGAGGTAGGATCCCAGTGGCTTGTCTCTTAGGTAAGTCTAGATCCAATTGAAAATCAGTGTTAGCATAACAGGTATGAAAGGCATGAGGATGTCAGGAAAATCATGGCCGAGTTGTTCTGGAGAAAAGGTACAGGAGTAATATTTAGGGATGTTTTGATAATTTTGAGGAGGCAACAGTCGAAGGGCCAGAATTTGGTGCGTTTACAAATACAGAGAGAAAGTAATTCAAGGTGATAGGATGTGGCTAGCAGTTTCACATGACTAAGACATATTTGGAATGTGCAAGAATGAGTTTCTGTGCTTGAGAATTTCAGAGACAGTTCCTTGGGGTTTGGCACTGGGGAGCTTCCTATTAGTTGAGGCTACAGGACACTGTTTATAACTTCACAAGCCTTCCTTGGGGCAGACTAAAATTGACTATGTGTTGGGGACTATCAGCAGTAGAAGCTGGTAGGAAGCATAGCAACACGGAGAAGGCACTGTGTAAAGCAGACCTAGCTAACAGGCTGAAGGCCCCAGGAATAAGACTTATTTTGCTCAGATGAACAACCCACAGAACTTAGGGAAGGACATGGATGTTTGAAGCTGACCAGCAGGTGGTGTCAACCTCCAAGATAAATCTCATGTTTCTCTCATCCTACTATCCCTTTCGTTGTATCATCCCTTCCCACAATGGACAGGATGATTTATAACCAATAAGATATTACAGCAGTTACAAAGGCAGGGCATAAAAGGGGTGGTGGCATGTATTTTGCTTGTTCCTGTATCACCAGGTAGAGAATATCACATTGGAAAACCGCTGTCAACAGGTATCAACCAGATGAACATGTGAGTGGGTTGCACAGTCAGTTTCTCAAACGACCGAGGTTCCTTTTGGTACAAGAGGTGGTACCAGCTCAGGACTTTATGAAATCCATATAAATAAGAAGGCTTTAAAAAAACAAACAAACAAACAAACAAACAAACAAACAAACAAACAAACAAACGTGGCTTCTTGACATTGGACTACCTTCTAAGAAGCCTGAGTCAAGTAGATCTTAATTCTTTGTAAATCATTCAGTCTATAGCATTCAGCTTTAGCAATGGTAAGCAGCTCATGATGGAAAATTGGATAGCTCAGGCCAAACATTTAAAGGGCTGGCTTATGTGTCTTTCAATCTAGACTTAAGCTGCTGAAACACTCCTAAATTCTGAGTCATAGAATCTGTAATGAAATAGCCATAAAAAGCACACACATCTAAATCTTGGTTCCACTTGTCACTTAGCAAGTAGATAATTTGCACACTCTTTGGGGACCAGAATTAGGACATTGTAACAGAACCTAAAAATGCAAACATGGGACTGGATCTAGCGAACAGACCCTGAAAAGGAATCTGAGGAGGTGCTGGAAGGCTCTCACACTTGTTGTTGCTGAGTGACTGCTTCCCCATCTCAGGATGAATGTACCACAGCTGCCCTTCACTTCCATTTCTGCATCTTTGCTGAAACTCCTGGGGCTCACTACAACCAGAAATGAGGAGACAGTAGACTCCATGGCACAAGTGAGACACGTGGGTGTGTGACAGTCTCTGTGGATGGATGTAGAGTCTTTGGGGTATATGCTTAGGAGGGGCATAGCTGGGTCATATGGTAGGTCTATTTTTGTGTTTTTAAGCAACCCCAACACTGATTTCTACAGTGGCTATACTAGTCTACACTCCCACCAACAGCAAATAAGTTCTTCTCTCCCCACAGCCTCTCCAGTGCTTAGTGTCATTTGTTCCTTTGAAGGTAGACATCCTGGTGGTTGAAATGGAATCTCAAAGGTTTGACTTGCATTTCTGTGATGCATAGAGATGTAGCACTCTTGAAAATACTTAGTTGGCTACTTGTAGTTCTTCTTTTTGGGAATAGTCTGTTTATTGATGCATTTATTGATCAGCTATGCTTTTATATTTAAAATTTGTAGTTGTTTATATATTATAGATATCAACCCCTGTCTGAAGTATAGTTATGAGAGTTTTTCTCCTATTTTGTAGCTATCTGTTCATTCTTTTGTTAGTTCCTTTGGATGTACGAACTCTTCTAATTTCATATTTCGTTTGTCAGTTCCTGAGGCTATTTCTTGTACTACTGGAGTTCTTTTTTTTTTTTTAATTTCTTATTTGTCCTTCGTGAATACCACATCACGTACCCCAATCCCACTCAACTTCCTCTCCTTCATGCCCACCCTCCACACTTGTGCAACCTTCCCCCCAATAAAGGAAAACAATCTCGTTGTGTGTAGTGTGTCACAGTGTGTGCCTACACTTCTTTGCTTGCAGATGTTCATTGCAATGACTTGTTGGTCTGGTAGGAGGCCTCTGCCTTCTGCTACTCTATCAATACTGGAACCTCAGTGGGACTCCTCTCAGATACCCTGTTGTTGCCCTGTTTCATGGAGATTCTGTTGTTTTGGGATGTGTAGGACTGGCCTTTTCATGTACTCCAGCAGTTCATTGATGGGGTAGATGTTGGGGTTAGCCAATTTAAAGCCATGGATCTGGGCCTGAGAGGTATCTGAGATAGTTATCCTGCTGTCTTTCCCGCTCTTGTGCCCTCAGGGCTGGCCCAGCAGCAATCCCCCTCCCCCGCTTCCCCGGGTCAGCTCTCCCCTGCTGTCCAGGTGAGGTGCTGGGCCTGTCTCCTGAGTGTTGCAGTCAGTATGGGACTTGGCCAGTTCTTCCACTCTCATGACCCCAGGGTCTGCTCTCCTGCATGCCATAGATGGTGAGGGATGGAGGGTAGGGGAGGGAGCTTTTCTTCATTGATGCCACCACATAACAGAAAAGAGGCAGGGCCAGCTCTTCTACACCCATGCCCTTGCGTCCAGCTTACCCACAGCCTCCACACACAGGGACCGCTCTCCTAAGTGCTGCAGTTGGTGAGGGACAGGGCCAGCAGGACCCTGGGGCCAGGTTTCCCCCTGCCACAAGTGGTGAGCAGTGAGGGGGGAGAAGGATCTCTCTTGTCCACACCACTGCATGGGAGACAAGTGGCAGGGCCAGATCTCCTACGCTAGTGTCCTGGTGGTGGGGAGGGGCTCACCCATAGCTCCTGTAATATGCAGGGTCACTCTCCTGAGCACTGCAGCTGGCTATGGTCAGCTGGCAGAGTCAGCTCTCCTGCTCTCATTCCCCCCCCCCCCCCCCGGGGCCAGCTTTCCCACAATGCCCAGGTAAGGGGTGGAGCCAGCTCTGTATAGCCTTCAGGCATCAACATCAACACCTGCTGCCTAGGTGGCAGCACAGCCCAGTAACAGTCCCCTGCTGCTTCAGGGTCATGGACCCACATGTGGCTAGGACCCTGCCATGGTCTCAGGTGACATCACCAACCACTTGCATCAGGGTGTTCCTTACTTTCCTCAAGTCACCAGTTCTGCTTCCCTTCATTGTGCCCACATTCTTCTGTTTCTGTTTCTCTTTCTCTTCCATTTCTCCACCACTTACTGGCTCTTCTTAGAGGCACTTGGGGTCTCTGAGTGTCTGGGCTCTATACCCTGCTCATGTGCTATGGCACTAGGCAGGGGTCATCTCTGGCACAGTCTACCATCCCCAGACCTGTGGGGCACCAAGCTGGTGGTCCTCTCAGTCCAGCTACTGAAGTTCTTA
>CM053751.1:10646502-10674997 GCA_028658305.1 Pachyuromys duprasi
GGGGGCCACAGGCCAGTAGTGGCAGAGCCAGGAGGGGGCTGGAGTCCCTGCTGGGATGATGGGCCTGGAGCTACACAGACTGATTGTGATCACCAGTGTGATAGGACAGGGCTGCAGAGCAACAGGCACTCTCCTCTCACAGGGGCAAAGGGCGGGGCTCTTGTTTTGGTTAGTCGATACGTCAGCTGTGGTTCAGGAAAACTCAGCAAAGGGCGCCCCAGAAGATGTGAGGAGAGGAGGACAACTCTTCATTCCTACCCCAAGGCAAACGATAAAGCACATTTCCTAAGCACAGGAGCAGGCTGCCTACATAGTCCTAGGGGTCCCTGCTCTAACTGCACCAGGCCAACAAGCTGCTCTTATGTGGGTATCCCCTTTAAAACTCATATGGATAGTAAACTGTCAGATACCTTGGGAGGTATGAGCTGTTTCAGGTGGCCTTTAATGGGCTATGGACATTATTGTGGGAGTGGCTTTCTTATAGAAGCATTTTCTCTCTCTTGCTCTCTCTCTCCTGTCCATTCCTGCCCTTTCACCTTTCACCTTTCATGATGGCCTTGATACGTATAAGATAGGTTTCTTTATAAATTAACCAGCCCATCCAAAGTGAAACATGGACCAAGACAAGGGTCCAGGTGCAAGCTCTCCTTGATTGGATGAGTCTGAGGGGTATGGTTCCCACCACCTATCACTGGGATACCAGCAGTAAAGCAAGACTGGTCAAGGGTCATGATTTATTGAGTTGAGAATTCACAAAAGATAACACCACACAATCAGTCATTTCTTGAGCATAGTAAAAATGATTGTCACTCACTGTGAGTCACAAAAAATTCTTTTAATGAATAAATAATTTGATGAAATCAAAAATATTTACAATATAAACAGACGGAAAAGCTTTGGATCTGTGACTGACCAGGTTACACTTCTGAACGAAGGCCTCCCCAGCTTTTCTCTTAGAACCCATATAAATCCGCTTGAAACAACAGCTCATACAATGTGTCTTTGCTCATTACACCTTTATCTGTTAGTCTTTGAAAGCTATATAATCTTATATTATGCAACATGTTAAAATACAAATATTAACTAAAAGAATATATTATCATAATGCCAGGTAGCATTCTCCACAGAATGAAACATACACTCAGTTGTAACAATGACGAAGGGTCACAGACACAAAAAAATACCCCAAAGGTACAAATTCCTTCATAAGAATATAATTGTGCTCTTTGATTGGCCACATGTCTATGCTGCTCTAAGGGGGCCAGCGGCAAGGAGTCCAGTCTCTGGCGACTGTCTGCTGTGTTCCGGTCACGCAGCAGCATTACAGGGAACTGGGCAGTGCAAGCAGTTTTAGAAACACCTTCTTGGGCTCTTAAAAGGAGCCAATTATGCAAAGCAAAATAAGCATACTGACAGTTCTTCGTCTTATCGTCGCAGACGCCATAGAACGCCTTGACTTTGTGGTAGGGAGGGATTACTCTGCAGAGCTGTTGATGCTGTCAGCCAGAATTCAAGTACTCCAGCGCCACCTCGTAGCAGAACTTGTACTGATCCTAGAAGAGAAGGTGAGAAAGTCAACACATGTCTAAACTCTGCCTCTGTTAGAGCGACTACAGCAGGTGAGGGTTCGTGACAACAAAACAAAACTGATACAGCTTTGAACTAGAAGAGAATCACAAAGAAACCGTTTTTTTGAGCAGCAGCGTATACCTTGTTGATGCTTCCCTGCAAAGAGTGCTGACAGAGCTCTGGGCGGTCCCGTGCAGCTGAAAGATGCTTAGGCTCTACATGCAATTCAGTATCAGAAAAAGAATCGCATCTGTACTGAACAACTAAGTTTTTTTTTGTTATTCCATAAACATCAGGGTACATTAACTAATTGCATGGCATTTCTGGCCTCTTATAAGTCATCTAGAGGAAGCGTTGGGTCAAGTATACAGAGGGGCATGCCATTTTACATCAAGGACCGGAGCATCTGCAAGGAGTCCCGGAACTAATGCCTCATGGATCGCAAGAGATGATGGTGTAATGTCCCTATGAGCTTTACATGGGTGTTGACAACAGTCTGAGCTTTGTGCAGGAAGATGGAGAGGTAGAGAGAGATACCAGGAAGGTAGGAGGAAAGTGCCTGATGTCATGACCCTAACTGGCTTATAGATAAAGCTGCTCTCCTGGCCCTGCCCTCTCTCTTTGAACTTTTAGTCAGCAGGGTTTCTTTAATGTCATGAGAACTGCCCTAGGCCCTCTAAACAATCATGCACCTTACTGTGGCCCCCGATTTTGAAAAGTTTGTGGTAGAGGTAAAAATGGGACAGGTAACCCGGTGTTAACACATAAGAAGGAATGGTCTAGGTGAAAGATGGAGCTCACTGCAAACAGGCCCACTTCATATCTTGGTCTCTGCTTCCTGACCTGCTAAAACGAAAGAGCCCCTGTCACATACTTCTGCCACCAGGATTTAAGTGGCTCGGCCATGCCATCTCTGTTGCAACAGACTGAGAACCTCTGCAACCTTCCCAGGGGCGGGGGAAGAAGGGTCTATGGAGCTAGGGCAGGGGACACAAATTCTTTGTTTTGTCTGCACTGTTTTGATTTCTGCATCATTGCTCTCATCCTCTTTGACTCCCAGTCTCTCCACTTCAGATGGTAAGAAAATAACCATTTAAAATGGTAAAACAGGCATTCTGGGCAAAGGCAAAAGGAGAATAAAAGACATGTGATAATATTTGATATCTTCCGGGAAGCACGTTAGTTCTTGAGCAGTTTTAGTGAGCTACAATAGTGGGTGTATAGAGAGTTACTGTCATAACCTCCTAGGAACCCTTGGATCTTCATTACCGTACTCTTTAAAGTCTTTTCCCCATGTATAACTTATCTAACTGCTGCTTGCTTGTTATACTTTGGGATTTCATTTTCTGTCTTTTTACTTTCAGGTGGGGTATTTATTTTACTGATGAGATGATAATGTGAGATAATCAGAAAAACAAACTCATTTACGCCATCTGCATCTCTTAATTAGGGAACCGAATCCATCCTCAGTCAGGGTTACAGTTGATCGGTGAAGCTGTACTCCTGTCATCCTGATTTTCTTCTAAGTGTTTTGAATAGTCTGTGTTTTTCTTCCTTCTTCTCCTAGTTGGCTGGGGCATGGCATAGGCCTGATTTTGAACTTGCAATCCTCCTGCCTCTTGGGAAGCTCGGGGTCACAGGCTTGGGCCGCTATAGCTGTCCCTCCAGGCTTTGCTCTTTTACTCACTTTTGTGTTTTTATATATATTATATAAATATATATTTGTATATATATGTATATATCTGTGATCTATATTTATATATTTTATATATATTATATAAATATATATATTACAGATAACATCCGATTCTTTTACATTTCTCTTTTATATACCTGTTCTTCTATTGGGGTCCATTACTTTCATGATGGTAGTTATTTTTTCTTAAACATCTGGACGTAGAGCTCCACTAAGCATCCTTTTAAAGGCTAGCATGGTGATCATGAACCCCTCAGTCTGATTTTCTTTGAAGCACTTTATTGATATTTATGAGTTGTAGCCTTGCTGGGCACAGTACTTTTGGTTGGCAGTTATTCTCTTTGAAGTCCAGGAATATTCTTTTTAATTTTTGCTTTTGCACTTATTTTTTGCAGGCTGTAGGGGCGTGGTATGGCACACGGGGGTGGGGAAGGGCAGCATCTGAAGGAAGTAATTTCTTTCTTTCCATCATGGAGGTTGTGGGGATGGAAGGTGTCACCTGTGGCAGCAAGTGCCTTGACCTGCTGAGCCAACTCACTGTCCTGGAATTTATTTTCTTTTCAAGCTTTCGAGCATGTCACTTCATTCCTTCCATGACTAGTAAGCTTTTGGTTGAGGAGTAAGTTCCTTTTGTCTAACAAGGAGATCCTTAAATGTGAGTTGGTAGATTCTCTTGAGTATTTTAGAAGTTTTTGTTTTGTACTTTTCAGAGTTTCAATTAATCCTCTATGGTAAAGATCTTTTCTGATCTTGTCCATTTAGAAGCCCATAATCCTCTTCTCCATGGATGTTTGTATATTTCTCAAGATTATGGAATTTTTCTTTCATTATTTAATTGAATAGGTTTTTATAGCACCCCATGCCTTCAAAACATGGACATTTGTCATTTAATGGTGTCTCACAGGCCTTCAATGCTTTCATTCTTGTTTTTCTAGATTCCGTCTTTGTCTGACAGGGATATTTCAAAAGACAAGCCTTTACTGGAGGTGATAGCACATGCCTGTAATGCCAGCATTGAGGAAGTGAAGGCAGAAGGGCAATGAGTTCAAAGGTAGCCCACCTTGCACAGAGAAAACCTGTGTCTAGGAAAAATATGGCAGAGAAAGACTCGGTTTTGAGTCCATAGGGTCTTTCTTCCCACCTCATGCTGAGGCTTCAATGGTATGACTATCTGAGCTCTTCTGGGGTCTTTCTGTTTGGTTCTCTTTCAAAATCTCCCTCTCCTCTGAATTTCTCATTTTTATCCTACGCATCTCACTGAAGTATTTATAGCCTCCTGGGTCTCACTGAACCCATTATTCCTTTACTTCCCCTCTCAGAGAGTTGTCTATTTTAACTTCACTGGAGTCCACTATTGGACAGTGATGCTCTTTGGGAGGCATCGTATTGTCAGTATTTCTTGTGTTGAGAGAAGCTCAGGCATCTCTCCCACTTTTGTGAGGTGGTCTTATAGGGTTGCTCTCTGGAAGAAGGGTCATGCTGCAATGCTGGCCCTGTCTCTGCATGAGCACCTCAGTGTAGGAAGCTTCTATAGAGCATCTTTGGCTGGCATGAGTGACCTTTGGCATAGTTAAGTCTTTGGTGGCCACATAAGAATGGAGGTGCTGTGGTACAGACAGCCGTGGGTATAGGATGCTCTCTGTGTAGCTACTACCGTGAGGACAGTAGGTCCAGTCGATGCAGCATTTGGTTCCTCCAGCACCGTAGTGACAAAGCACCAGCAACTGCTTCTGGCATTGGCAGCCCTAGAGGTACGAGACGCCCGAAGGTCTTTCTGATCCTCCCACTGTGGTGCTGGTCTGTATGATTGGTGGTATGGGCAGTGATGGGCCCTGTGCGGGCAGCCAGCCCCTCCTCAGTGCTCACACTCAGTCCTGACAGCAGTGTGGAATGTGGCCGGATGGGAAGTAAAGGGCAAGTGTGTCCTCCCTCCAACCACCTGCTTTTTCTCTTTGCATTTGCTTTCCCTAAACTCTTGAACTGGAAACACCATTGCTTGCCCTCGGCAAGTTCTATTTCTGGTTCACATTCTGCCATTGGTTATTTTAGCACTGTAGGCTTTTATTTTCAGAATCTTTAAAAGAAGCAATTTGAATTTCAGAGTTCTAAGAGGCCACACTGTCAGATTGCCACGCTGAGAAA
Organism: Pachyuromys duprasi; assembly: GCA_028658305.1. Taxonomy (NCBI): domain Eukaryota; kingdom Metazoa; phylum Chordata; class Mammalia; order Rodentia; family Muridae; genus Pachyuromys; species Pachyuromys duprasi. The sequence goes on from CM053751.1 coordinate 10,651,910, forward strand.
TCGGCCACCAAGTGCTCCAATCACACTCCAGTTTCTGTGAATCGTACGGATGAATTTTTTTTTTATGGAAATGCAATCTCTCGTTGCATAAAAATGATTCTTTTCAAACCTAACTGGGCAATTAGTTTCAGTGACTACCACAAATAGTCCTTTTAACATATTCAAACACCGTTATTGGGTACTTGTGGCTGCCGGCCTCAGGTCCCAACAAAAGGTGGAGACTCATGAGGGGCTTTAGGCTTCTCTGCTAATGCATCATTGCCCAGAAGTCACCAGAGCTGCCCTGTCTCAGGAAGGACTATAATTTCCAAAATGAGTTCCCCTTCTCCCAACTCATCCATTCCGAGCAAGCTGCCAATCCTCATAGATTCCGTGATGACCAGTTTCTGAATCATAAAAATAAGGGGAAGGCAAAGAAAAGCCACAAATTGCTATGTCCCCTCCTCCAAGCACCTGGGTAAATGCCTCAAATCTTCTTACATTGGAAACTGATTACACTTGATCACCAGGTACAGCCCTGTCTTCAGTTTCCTCCCTCAGCTCCCCTGCTTCTGAATGGTGTAATTAAGCCACACAAGCTATCCCTGTGCCTCAGGGGGAAAAATTATGCCTTGGTCCTGAGTTTTTCCAACTCAGACCTTAGCTGCTGGCTGCAGGCATGAAGTGATGGCCTGGGGCAGGGGCTCAGCAAGGCCCCATTCCCATCAGGACTGCTTGCTGTTTTCTCTAGACTGCAATGCTGACTGGCTCTGCCCCTCTGAAGGAGGAGAAGGTGACTTCTGAAATGGAACCCACAGCTGAGGTCATTCTTTAAAGTCCTGGCAGGCGACTGGCTCAGTGTGAGAGTCAGAGGCCAGGGCTCCTGAGGGCACTTCTGAGGCCTCCCACGAAGGGCTGGCACTCTGACTTTGTCAGCACACATTGCCTGTGCTGGAAGAGCTGGGGGGTGCCACAGCCAGTCTGGACACTTCAAACACCTCCTGTCAGATGCTCAGGTTTCAAAGAGAATCGTCTGTCCAACTTACCTGAAGCAAATTTCCCTCCCCAAGGCACCGGTTTGAAACTCAGCCAAGTTTCACAATGGTGACAGGACCCTTCAGGCTGGAAAAATTCTCCTGCTAGGAAGCTGAAGTGGTCCCTGTATGTAAATAATTGTGGGTGGATGGTGATGGCTGGGTCCCAGCAGGTCACATTGTTGACCTGTGCAAGGAAGACTAGTGAATCCTCATCACTACAGATGAATCATCAACAGATGGCTACAGAGAGTGAGATCTTGTCTTCAAGCATCAGAACGTTGAAATGGGCAAGTGACCACTGAGGGCTACTGTCACCTGAGCTAACATGAATTAAGGGAGCTCCTGGTACTTAACCCTGAGCGGCCTGACAGGCTCTTCTTTCCTGATGGTTAACTGGAACACTCTGTTATATAGGAAGGGTATTTCCAGGCAGATCGCCCTATCCCCACCCCACCGCAAGGCTCCACTTGGTCCACTGGTCATGTCTAGTCTGCTACTTTCCCTGCTCTGGACTTGCCCACATTCCTCTCCCTCATACCTCCAATAAAAAAAGAACCCTCCTTAACCATATCTTGGGGTGGTCATGTCCCCACTTTATACATGGACCTTATCAGGATTGCCAGAGCTGTGAAGCTCTGGCTGTCAAGTAGCTCAAGACCAGAGTGTATATTTTCCTAAAAGGGCAGCTTTGCCATGAACAGGACATCAGGGAATCACAAGCCCAGCCAGCAACTTCCGGGCAAGGCACTGGCTGGGCGGAAGGGAGCCTTTCAGTGTTCTCTCTAGATAACACTAGTCCCAGAGGCTCTCGGTTGAGACAAAGCCCAGAAAGGAGGGCAATGTTGAGGGCCTGCTGGGACCTGCTGTTGAAGAAACGTTGACAGCTTTTCTGCAACAGCCTCAAGGCCGGAATCTAACCAGGCAGAGCTGTCCTTGTTCATTCTGGGGACCCAGGACTTAGGGATGGTGACAAGGCTGCTAAACAGAGGGTTAATTTAGAAGCCAGGCTAAAACGGGGTCAGAATAAAGTAGAGCCACCAGTTCTGGATAGAAAAGTTCTAACCTTACATTCTAAATTATTATTTTATTAGGTGTGTGAGTGTGAGTGTGTGTGCCCACACCGTGCATGTACACACAGACGCCAGGACATCAGATATCCTCTTTCTTTCTCTGCCTTATTCTTTGAAGACAGAGTCTGTCTCTCCCTAGAACACAGGCTATTTTGGCTAAGCCAGAAGCTGGCAAGCCCCACTGATTCTCCTGTCTTTTCCACATGCACGTCAGGGGCTACAGGTGCTTATGAGACCCTGCCTGAGTTGTGGATGCCGGGACTTGAACTCAGGACTTCATTCTTGTACACAGAGTGCAATCAGTCATTGAACCATGTCTTGTGTTCTAAACTAACTCTCCTCCTAGCAATCTATTGTCTTTTCCCTAAGCCTCCAAACTGAGAATGTGAGGAAACAGACCTCTAGAGCAGTCTAAGTATGCCCTATAGTGCCAGGCTTCAAAATGAGTGTATAAACTTCCACAAGTCTGGAGCAATTTAGAGACCTCAGAATCCCAAAGGGAGAGGAAAAGAGACAGGGAGGAATCCCTGTGTGTTCTGTCCATGCAGGTGGGAAGGGCAGCTGCAGTATCTTGGGGTTCCAGATGGAGGGTGCCATTGTGGGTAGCCTCCTACCTGTGGGAAGAGACCCAGTAGGGCCTTGTCATTGGTTTCCTACTCCCTCCACCCTGCTTCCTGGCTGAGCAGTTCAGGAGTGTGGTCTAGAACATATGCATTCTTCCATTCTGCAGCTTACACACTCAGTGCCCTTCTCAATGGTTGGACAATTTGTTCTCCACTCAGATCTTAGATAGCCGGCTGCACATGGAACAGCCACATCAGCCTTTTATTACCCCGGCCTGAGATAATTAATTCCTTCAGCCAACATTTATGAATTCTATGATAGAGAGATATTGTGCTTCATGGATAAAAACCAAACCAAATACAAGAGCTCTCACCCTGCTCCCGAAGCTTCAAAACCAGATTAAAAAGAGCACTGTGACATTTTTTTCTTCTGGTCACCAGCTATTATCTATCATCTTGCTAACAGTCACCGTGACAGATTGGCAGATGGTTTTCTTTGGAAATCTTGCAACTTCCCTTCATTTCTTTGTCATTGACCTTCTCAAAAGATTGGCGCTGACCTTCACTGCTCTGGGCTTCTGGGGACCCTGTATTCGCAACTAGAATTATCCACAACTGTACAGGTTACACTGGGGAAGGGAATCACTTCCTAAACTGCACCACACACAGTAAGGGACTATGTGTTGCCACACATGGTCGGTGACAACAAATTAAGTATTTCCAAACAGCTGTGAGAGAGGACTGGGCAAGTTCCCAACACACACACACACACACACACACACACACACACACACACACACACACACACACACACACACACACCTTATAGCCCATGTGTATGAAGTTTCTAACCATTTGCAGTGCAGTAGGAGCCAGGCTTGGCACACAGTAACTGTCATATTAACAAGGCTGTCACTGCCCTTCCCTAACATTTGGATAGGACCATGTTCCAAGGGCCACAAAGGCACCGTCATGCCCAGCGGACACTATCCACTCAATAACAATGCCTCTCTGATCAGCAGTTCCCCAAACACATTCACAGGTATTTTCATGTCATGAAATTTCACAATCACACATTTCACGTTGTTTCACCTCACAAACCCTACCACTACCTCTGGCTTACAAAGGTAAAACTCAAGGACACTAACACTGCAAGGTTCATACAGTTAATAGCACAATGGAGGCTCTAGTTTGGGTTTCTGTGATTTTCCTTCAGGGGAGGAAAGAAGGAGAAAACATTTGGATTCTTCTGGGCAGAGCTATGAAGTGGCCCATAGGTTTGGAGCCTGTCTGCCAGAGTTCCCATATAACACCATGCTTTTTAGCTGTAGAATATGAGCACACACCATCGTCTGGGGACAGCAGATGCTGCTGGAGAATGGCCTGTAAGGAGGAAGATTTAGCTATGCCTCAGGAGGTCACTGCTATCACCAGGTCCCGCCATAGTGACACCTCCCATTGCACATGGATCTCTGGCTGCTTTCTCAGATTGAGCTCAACTCTTGACCCCTTTTTGCTTTTGCTGGACTTTAACCGCACTCCTACAGAGCTGTGGGCCTCATTGCTTGCTATACCCCCACAGTCTCTTCTCCGTCTCCCCTGCTTTAAGTCTGTCCCAGCGCTCTGGTTCCCTCCAGATCTCCAGTCAACAGAGCTGAATGGAGCCCGGGAGAAAAGCTTCTTCCACGAAGCCACACTTTTATCCTTGAGTCTCCGTGGCTGGCATCTTAACAGAGGAAAAAGAAATGAAGGGATCTTGTGAAATACTCTAACAAAATAATTGCACCTAGTCCTTTGTTTCTCGACTCCTTTAATGCTTTCCTCAGATACGGCCACCATAATTAAATGCAATATTCTGTATGTCAAACTGGAATTCACAGCTTTGATAAATATTAGACGTTTAAGCTATTTATAAAATCTGTAATTTGAAAATCTGGCATTTCTTGTACTATGATTATTTCTTCTCCACGAAGACTAAGTGCTTAGCTGCGTGGAAGGCGCTGCCAGGAAGGGAAATTAGTAAAAATGTTCACTTGTAAGTCTCAACTCTTTCTGCCTTTTGACCAAGCTAAGGCCGTCTCTCCTCTGAAAACAAGGAAAGGAAGCAGGAGAGAAGGGGAGGAATAAAACAGAAAAAAAAGTCATATGAGCCAGACAATGTGTTATGCTTTGGGAATGAGCCTGCTCAGTGAGCCAGCATGGCCAATGTGGGAACCTTTTGTACCATGTGGGACACCGTATGGGACAGGACAGAGGAGCTTCCTACCAGGAGGTCCACCATGTTTGGCTTGTTGTTCCTCAGTGTCTTGACAGCATGGAAGACATCCCCTGTCCCCTGGCGTCGAAGCATCTCACAGACAATGCTAATGGCACAGAACGTGCCGCTGCGGCCTCCACCATTCCTGTCAGGGGAGAAAGGAGATGGTTGGACATTGTTCACTATCACACCGCTGCTTCTCGAACACAACCTATGGAGACACGTGGTCTGAACCCCTGCAGAAAGGTCAGAACGAGGGTGCGAGGAGAACAAGCTGGCTCAGCATGTGGCCCATGGTTCGAGCCTAGCTTTATCCACGCTCCAGATTAGTATTTTCTGACATGGCACCTTACCGATTTTTCTACAAAGGGCTCAGGGTGGAAAATTTCTATGAGCAGTCACCTCATCTGACAGCTGGCAGGAAAATTAATGACAAGTGAAGCTATGTACAAATACATGCCTGCCTGGCCTCTGAAGAAGGTACTAGAATTTCTTTATCTCTGAAATACAAAGGCTCTTTAAAATCTTAAAACAAAACAAAACAACAAAAAGCAACTAAGCTTAAATATGTGAGAACACTGTAAATAAAACACACAGAGTTCCCTTGCCCGACCTGAAGTGTACATTTTATATAACCAGTGCCCACCAGCAAAATCAGGAAGTAATGGCACTACCACTCCACGGGCTGACTTACAGACCTCCATCAAACATCACCTGCTTCTGCAATAAGGTCCCTTTTGTGACCCAGGATCTAATCTTGCATTTAGTTGTCACCTCATCTCTTTAACCTTCTCCAGTCTGTGACAGTTTACCCGCTTATCAGGGTTCCCTTGTTTTTCTTGATATGACTACTTCTGACGAGATTCGGCTGGCTGCTTTAGAATACAAAATTCAGAATGCAGAAAGGCTTTGAGGAAACCCATCATGTGTCCTGCCATGGTCTGAAAAGGTCACTACCAAGTCCCACAGTGGACTGTCCTTTCGTTTGATATTTGTTGTCACTGGAGGTGAGGGACTGGATTTGGTTAAGGGGCCCAGAGAAGGAGTCTCACAAATTCTCAGGGGTTCATGTACTGCTGTGTCTCTATCCCAGGGACATTTGTCTTGCCCACAGGATGAATGTTGGCGAGGATTTTCACCGCCAAGTTATTAACTCTCCTTTCACAGTTCATACGTATCTTGGGGTGAGATACATTGGATCTATGCAAATACACCGATTCTCCTCCGTCACCACTGATTTTTTCACACAATGGTGGGTCTTGTTTTCAGCAATTAATTATGACTGTGTTATTTCTCTAATGTCTAATACTTTATGTTTTCTTTCCTTGTTCAACACTCTCCCGTAAGAAATAGCTATCTCTCACAGCATTTGAAAACTTATTTGTTTTTATTATTTATACCAACCTGCCAGGATTGCTATAATAAATAAAAACTGAAAATTTTATTATACATGCTAAAAATATATCAGTTTGATCACCTCCCCCTGAGGGAGGGGGAAGCAGCCTTACCAGGCCACAGAGGAAGACAATGCAGCCAGTCCTGATGAGACCTGATAGCCTAGGGTCAGAGGGAAGGGGAGAAGGACCTCCCCTATCAGTGGACTTGGAGAGGGGCATGGGAGGAGAAGAGAGAGGGAGGGCAGGATTGGGAGGGGATGAGTGAGGAGGCTACAGCTGGGATACAAAGTAAATAAATTGTAATAAATAAAAAAATTAAAAAAGAATCATCATTGCCACAAATTATTCCAGCCCTAGACATAAGAAATTCCATCAGGTTGGGTTCTGTGTTTATATGACATGCTCTTGCCTTTTTTTTTTTGAGCATATCTGTTTTTTCTAGACTTTTCATCTTGTACTTTCCATGCTTAGCTTCTTTTATAAGGAGGTAAACGACTTTTCACTTGTTCTTAAACATGAATACTGCCATCACACTGAAATAAACATTACGTTGTAAACATTCTTTCTTGAGGGAGTGGCAAGACATGCTGTGCAGGGGGTCAGAAGGCAACTGTGCAGAGCAGATCCTCTCCTTCCATCTTTCTGTGAGTTCTGGGGCTTGAATTCAGCGTGGTAGGCTTGCACAGCAGACACCTTGACTTGATGAGCCATCTCATTGGCCTAATACGACTGGTTGGTATCATTGAGTATCTAGCCAGTGTTCCAATTCCCCAGATGCTTTCTTCTAGTGACTTACAAAAAAAAAAATCCTACATCTAAGCATTGTACACATATATATTGCATTTGCTTGGTGTTTTATAAATTTACTGTGACTGATAGGTGTCCTCTTTGTTCTTAAGAATTTGCTGAAGGGAGGAGGATGGCTGTCTTGTAGAGAGTCTCATATTCTACCTTTTCTCACTCATTGCATCTCTGTGACATGATTTAATATCTTGTCTTTGACCCGTGTATACTGTATACTGGTGGTTGGCATTGGCGCTCATAAAGGACTCTGGATAGAGGAATGGCCAATTCAATGTTTTATTCATACAGATAAGTTTACTTTTCCTCATTAGCAAACATAATACATCTGCTTGTCCCTTGCCTTGCTATTTTAAGATTGAATTGTGTCAGTGATCACAGATGACAGTCATGGACGCTGCTTAGCCGGTGTGTTGAAACATTCTAAATCTGCTTTAGATAAAGAATAACATGGCCACAATGAAGTCCAGCAATGAGAAGTAGATCCTGGAGTTAAGTTTTGCAAATCTGCATACTACATTGGCTCCATTAGATCCACACACAGTCTCTTGGTAAATCCCAAGACCTCCCTTCCTCATACTGCCAAGCCCTTGTCAGGTCCACAGCCTCTCCAACCCTTGGCATCATTGTTTTATGGCTTTAAAACATTCAGCCATTTTGGTGGGCACGTGGTGGTTTTAATGAGTATTTTCCCCAAACACTAAAATCAAACTAACGATGCTGATTTTCACTGTTTTTTTTTTTTTCTCTCCAATGCAGGGAGTCAAACTCAAGGCTTTGTGCAAGCTAGATAAGGCTTCTACTATGATGTGACATGCCATGCTTTCTCTTCGAAAGCTGATCAAACTTTTTGCTCATTAAAAAGTAAGGGGTCAGATGTCTTGTTTCACGATTTGCAGTATTTGCAGATATTCTGGCGTTGGGACATTTGCCAGATGTATGTGTACTGCATCCCTGCCCTCCTTCACGCCTTCCCTCCTTATCTAGTCACATCCTGAAAACAGAGTTCGTCATTTTAATGCAATTCAATGTATCAGTATCCTTCCTCAGTATTCTGTACCCTCTCTTATTCAGTCGTTGCAAACCTCCTGCTCAGGAGGAGTTTCTTCAATGTGTTCTTACGAAGCTCTGCTGTCTGCTTTGCACAGTTGGGGATGTTTCATCTGAAAGGATTTCTGTTCACTCAGGAGGAGAGAGATTGAGTCCAGTGCCCCCACTGCCCTGCAGTCACGTGGTACAGGGCCCTATGCTGTAAACCAGGTGACATGGGCGTGGCTCTGCCTCAGGTACTCTTCTGCTTCTGTTCTTTGCTCAGATATTCCACTGTCCTTGCTCATGGGTTCTTTACTGCATGCTGCAACAGCTACTCATGAACACATCCATTCTTTCCATAGTTTTAGAATGAGGACATATTCTTGTTTTAAAAACAACAAGAAATTCTTGTTTGCATACCCTTCCCTCAGTGTCTGGATCAAGGCACCAATCCGTTTGTAAAGCTCTCATGCAGGTGTACTCTGTCAGCCAATAGGTGGCGCTGTACCATGCCGAATACCTCACAGAGCACTGTGAAACAACTTTGAAAGTGGTTTTTTTTTTCTTCTTCTTCTTTTGACCAATATTGGAAGATACCAGTTTAAACTTTCTTGTAAGCTAAGTAAGAAAGAAACAAAGAAAGAAAGGAAGGAAGGAAGGAGGAAAGGAAGGAAGGAAGGAGGGAGGAAAGGCAGGCAATCTAAATCTTTTCTACAGGACTGAGTATCACACCCAACATTATGCCAAGAGAGCAAGAGGCAGCTCCATGGGAATTATGGGAACTTCAGGGGATGCCCTCACAGAAGGTAAGAAAGGGATGGGCAGGCAGGTGGGTAGGGGAGGAACAACAGATACCCACCCCTGTCTGTGACAGCCAAACAGCCCCCTGCTAGAGACACCACACAGAACAGTGATATAACTTCCTAGTTCAAGGGTCACAGCTGCCTTTTGAAAGAACATTAGTCCAGTGATCTAACAGGTCTTTGCATATTTCTTTCACCCCTCACCCTTTCAGGTATCTCTACCTGTGACCTATTCCTGAGGGTTCAAGGATTGTGTTAGAAATAAGGATTGAAACAAGTTATGGTTCCAGATATGACACAGGCTCTACAGATCCAGGACGGCTATCTGAAAACTACCTTCAATGTTAAAAATATAAACAGTGGTCTGGGACTGCAGCCTTGCCACTCTGGATCCCATGCCCAGGACCACAAAACAAGACAAAACAACCCCTGCAAACCAAGATCTAACATCTAAGACCAGCTAATTAAATGTCAACTTCCCTGCAGGGATTTTGTTTAGTAGGGTAGGTACTTCATTTCCTTCTGCACATTAAGCTCTGAATTCAAGCGCTGTGGGCTCCAACAGCTCAGGTTCCTTCTTGTTAGTCCTAAGTGAATTCTCTTGGGTGGGGCAGGCTGGAGCATCCGCTGAGCCCACGTGCTTTTCCCTCTGGCTTTCTTTATTTCTCTGGGTGTTTTCTTTCATTCATTTCAGGATGCTGTCTTGGCTCTTAAGACTGCTTGATATGCTCACTCCACACATACATTGGCAAGAGTCTTCGCCTTCACTTTCTTGCTTACAAAATGATGCCTACAGTATGCCGAGTGATGTTGTAGGAGTTTGTTTTGCCATGGCAACAGTTTCTTTTTGAACGGTGCCCATTTCTTTGGTGTCTACAACGTCGTCCTTCTTATAGATTTGCATGTACATGCCCAACCCCCGAAAGCCCAACTCTATATTTCTTAAAAGGCCTAGAGAACATGTACCTGGTACCTGTCTTCCTTCATTTTGTACTTACCATTTTGGCCAAGTTACTAGAAGTTGGCTGCCTTGGCTGGAAAAAAAGGGCTTGCTGTGATACATCACTCAGTATAGCAAATCTTTTCATTTTTATTTGTTCGTTTGTTTCTTTTTTTTCTGAGAAATAAGAAGGGGGATGGAGTAGACATTTCTCAAGCACCAAGTCCATGGCCAGGAATGGAGCTTGGACCATGGGGACAAATATACTGCTTTAGGAAAGACAATAGTGGGTCTTAAGATGGAGGGCAGGGCCGAGCATGTTCCTAAGACTCTTTACAAGGGAGTAGGCTCCTGTAACATGATGAGGGGCTGAGAAGAATTCAGGGGATCCATCACCTGAGGGAAGGGCAGGGAGCTGGTAGTAACTGGTCCCTAAGCCACTTACCACTTAAACTTTGGGTGGCCACTTTTCAGAGGCAATGTTTACTGTCTTTCAATTTGGGGATGATGTTTTCATATGTGTCTAGCGGTGTTCTCAGAAAGGCAACATATGCTCTTTGAACTCCCCCAAACCATCTAAGCATCTTCCCTGACTGCCGTGCCTTTTAATTGCCTGTTCCATTAAGCCACTTCCAGCTGGATGGCTAGATGCACTTCACTGCCAATGAGAAGATGTGGGTGAAAGTGCTCTGGGAAGCAAGCGTTCTCTCCTGAGTGGCTATCAGCATCGACAGCACAGGGAAAGCATCCAGGGGTTTTTAACCCTGGATGCCTAGGTTCCATGCTGAGACTTCGATTTAATTGGTTTCAGTACGGCTGGAAGGCAGTACTTACTGAAGCTGCCCAAGTGACTGCCAATGCATGCTTCCCATTGGGAGTATCTGGCCCAAGACTTTTGCGTTTTAGCACCTGCTACAAATGCTGACCTAGATGTCAGCCTTGGAGGACACTGGTTCTGTGCCTGTCAACTTTCAGTTGCTGTAACAAACACTGGAAATAACAGCTCCTAAAGAGATAGTGGCTAGTTTGGCCCACAGTTGTGAAGTTCCTACCTCATGACTGGCTGGCCCCGTCATTTCAGGCCTGTGCTGAGGCAGCACACCATGGGGGTGGGGCATGTGGCAAAGCAAGGATGCTCACCTCATGGCTAAGGAGGCACAAGACGAGCCCAGAGTCCCATAATTTCATTTGGGCCATGTCTACAGTGACCTAAAAACCTCCCAACTAGGCCCATTAGGTTTCTTCCTACTACAAACTGAGGCCAAGCCTTTGGCATGGAAGCCTTTATGGGATATTCCAGACCAAACTATGGCAGACTCTAATCAAATTCTATTAGTATCCCATTTCTAGAAAACATGTCCTGTAAAAGGGATGAGGGAAGAAGAAGAAAAAAGAAAGAGTTTCTTGGAAGACAGCTCCCACATGGTAAAACCGTCAATTACCACAATGAGCTAACCCAGCTTTGGCCATCTGGGAGGGATCCCTGAGTATGACATTTGCTGATTTCTTCTAGTGTGGACGATTCCAAGTTACCAACAGTTTAACAACCTGCGGGTGCCCCAAAATTCTAGGAATTGCTCGCTAAAGTCACCGCCATGTTTTCCTCTTCCCAGGGGGGTAGGGGCAGGGATTGGTTGCAGTTACAGGGCAAATATATATTTTGATCACAGACTACAGACTACCTGTAGTCTGAATGTGTGTTGGGAAATTAATCTCCAAAGACATTAGTGATATTTGAGGTTGAGGCTGGTGGGAGGTCCTCTGGATCAGACGAGGGCCATCACTGGTACCCGTGGCTTTTTGAAGAGAGGCGAGAGCGAGTGGTCTACGCTAGCACCCTCATCTGTCTGGCCCTGCGGTATCCTCCGCTGTGTTAGGATCCTCACAGGTGCCAGGCCTGGACGCTTAGATTTACCAGCTTCCAAAACGGTGAGCAAAATCAAGCTCTGTCGTTGATAAACCCCCTGGTCTCCTCTGTCTTGCCAGAGAAGCAGAAAACAGGCCAAGACACCCAAGTATACAACCTGTTCGTTGTGTTTCTAGAAAGCTAACTGATGGTTCTGTAAGAGCACTCATTACCCGTCTCGCCCAGGGCTGCTTGTTTCTCCTGGACTTACAGCTCGGGGAAGGCGGTCTGAGTGGGGAGTGGGCCAGCCCCTCTCCCCCCAGATGAGACTTACAAGCAGTGCACCACCGTTCGGCCTTCTCCGCCATTGCATTCTTCTTGCCACTTGTCCACCTGGCGGATGAGCTTCAAGAAGGAACGCTTGGACACAGGTGTGTCCCTGTACATCGGCCAGCCCAGGAACTGGAACTGCTGGACCATCCGATGTCCATCTTGGGGCTGCAGAGGGCAAGGACCCATCAGGGGCGGAGGGCAAGGCATCCCTGAGCTTACTGGGTTCCGGCGGCCTGGTTCCCCCCCACCTGATCTTCCCAGCAGAGCAAGGTGTTATTAAGGAGTCTGGAGCCAGCGCAGGACAAAGGGTGATTCTGCAGGCCTGGAGAGTTATGACTTTAATCTCCGGTGGTTGTAAAGATCCAGGTGCTTTAAATGACAGGCCGGAGATAAACAAGAGTGGGGCAGCATGCTTACATTTTTGCAAAAGCTGAGAGGAAAATAACAACGGGACTGACTACGTGTATTATGTGGAAAAAAATGGCTTAACTTTAATTACAAGGAAACTAAAGGTAAGGGATAAATTATAACCTGGAAATGTTTGTGAGTTCAATGAGCTGTAGATCCCACTCTGTTCTCTATATAATATGGCTTTGCTTAACAACGAGGTTTTTGCTGATCTATCCGTCATTAATTAATCATTATAGTTAAACAGGATTGCAGAGTTAAAAAAATAACTGCTACTGGCATTAGCTTTGGAAGAACCTGGCACTCGGCAGCACTTGGCACAGGTAGGTCTCAGCTACACGTTCCTTGTCGGTTCTTCCTCCTCCTCTGCTTCAGCCTCCCCTCTTCCCAGATACGGAACTGACAAAACCCTCTGGGCTCAGTTCTGGAACTTCCCTTCTTCTCTGGATTTCATTGGTTAATTCCAGCCAGTTTCTTGGCCTCAGTCAACCATTTAGACCTCTGTCCTAAATGTCACCCTCACAGGCTCACTAGCCCTCCCAAATTGAACTGTGTCCACTTCCTTTTTAGCATCCTGTCCGGGATCCTGCCTCTCCAGCTTCAGGACCAGGAAGGCTTTCTCTCCTGCTTACAATGACCACCACTCCTGTCCTGCTGCTGCCATTTGTCACCTGGCTCTTTCTCACAGCTGCCTGGACTACCTCTTGAAGAGTCTTTTCTCAGGGCAGAAACCAGAGTTTATAAAAGTGAATTGTTCGGTGTTGCGCTGGGTTCTTCTGAAATCCCAGTAAAGGCCTAATGGCTCTTCACTTGCTTTTCAGGCAAGGGCCCGCTAGCAGTGGAGGGGAAGGCTCAGAGGCCCCTGTTCTCTCACCACGCCTCTTGCCTTTGCTCACTGATCTCCAGCTACTCTACCCGCAATTCAGCAGCTTTCTTGGCTATTTCTTCCAGAGAGCTCATGGCCATTCCCTCCCCTCTTCAGTGTCTGCTCAAATGGAATGCCCATCGAAAACGAGGACTTGGTGACGCCTCTGGGGCATGAACTAGCACTTTTTTTGTTGTTAAAATTATTCACTTTCTAAGACACCATAATTCTATCTGTTATGCCTATTAATTGTTCTCTTCTGATGATGATTTCTTGTTTTAGTCAGAACCTTTTCCTAGGGCCCATCTTTACAATTCTTTGCAAAATTCACCTTTTGTAGTCCTCACTATGTCATTTTAGTAAGCATCCTCCTTTCCAGGAAGTGACCACTCCCCATCTGACCGGGTTCTTCAGCCTCCACTGTGCCCTAGTGATGCCTGCCTTCCCTGGCCCATCTTCAGCAAGAATCTCCCTTGTCCCAATTTTCTAGCTACTGACCTTGTTGGGCTCAGGTAGCATTTTCCACAGGGGTCCATGTCTGTAGTGTTGAACATAGTCTTTCTTATGGTTCTTAACATGTTAATAACTCTCTTTAATAAGCTTCCTGTAAGCATACTAGCTCCCTCAGGCCAGGGATTTGTTTTGTTGACCAAGACATTCCAACCCCTTAGAACAGAGCCCAACAGACAGTAGGCATGCCAACAATCGTAAGACAAAAACAAAACCCCAGCCAAGCACTGTTGGCCCTGGCTTACTCTGGAGGCATTGTAGATCCTGAAAATCCTGCTGATGATGTCTTCTTCTAAGTCTGCAGACACAAATTCCACCTGGATGGGGCCATGTCTGTGCACTCCATTTTCCGGCCAGTACTGTGGACACAGCTGAACCCAAAACACAGAATGACAAGTGTAATTACAAAAGAAAAATCGACAGCAGTTTGAATAATGTCTGCATCGATACCAAATTCTTTGCACTTCAGTTCCTTTCATTCTTAAAAGGCCCAGACACCAGGACTTCCCTCAGTAGGCTATCTCATACTCCAGCTGTTTTCTCAAAAAGCATGTATTAGCCAGGAACACTTAGGCTTTCTGAGACAGTCATAAGGGTATTTGCGACACAGCATGCCTTTATAAGGACTCTCTTGCATGCTGAAAGGGATGCCTGGGCTCTGAGGAAGACGCCACTGGCCACCACTAAAATAAAGAGATGTAAAGAGGCATGCATATGTGTCCCATCAACTTCCAAGGGACTGCTGGGAACAGGCTAATTCTGGATACAGTTCAGGACTGGTAACGTGCTGAACGTATCTTCATATTCTACTAAAGCAAATTGATGTTCCACAAAGAGGAGGATTCATGGGTTGATTTTTTTAAATGGCTCTTACTTTTGAAATGATCTAAATTGTTACAGCCACAATTGGCAAAGGTTGATTTATATATTTAAGATCACAAGATAAATTCTCTGTTAACAGTGAATGAACTGAAATAATATCCTCTGTTTTCTCCCTCTCTTTACCCAGGGTAAATCTTTAATCCATGATAAAGATTAAGGGGGAAAGTAGGGGAGCCTGGACTGTTCTTTACATTGGCTGGGTCTGTTGGATTTAGAAATTATTTATTTTTTAAATAATGCTTCCATGAAATTTCTTTCTTCCTCACCAGTATTTCCTGGTGACAAGTTATTAAACTGCCTTGTCAAGCTAATAGCATGTTGATGTTTATTTCCATTTTGATTCCCAGGGGTACCCACTGTTAAGATTAATAGCCATGATGACAGAAAGCTGAGATGGCAATAAAAGCCATAACAAACACATTCAAACGGTCCTGCCCATTTCTCTGTGGACAGAGCTAGCTTTGCTCTTTGCTTATTTTCCCAGTTTAAGCGCCTGATCAAAAGCTTGCCATTTACACCACAGACATATGAATGGCCCAGACTGGCATCTAGTTCTTGGCACACTGTGTCCTACATTCTGCCCAAGGAAACCATCTAGAAAATGGCTTAAGTGGTGCATAACACATCCTCGAACTGGTCCGATAAATACTTAAAGCAGTGGAATGGCAGCTCGTGTGCTTGAGGAGCCTCTGACTCCCAGCTCTTAGGTTAGCCCTTGCTAAGAGACAGTGTCCCAGGAGCCTTTCCGGACCCTCTGGAAATCAGCTCTATCTGCTGAATAGAATGCAAGTCCCTTTGTCTCTCTGACCGCTAGTCAGCTAGGGCTTGCTTGGAGTCCAGACAGTTTGTGCTTAGAATGGGGCTTCTGCATTCAGAACGCCAGCAACACCGACACCATGGTCGCCGACACGTGACCCATATGCATCTTCATGTCAGGAACAAGGCAAACTGACTCTACACAGGGTATCATCCCCTTACCCTACACCTGGCTCCTAACCCTGTGAAATATAACGGCTGTCCAGAAGTTAGAATGCCAGTCCTTGGTTCTATCGGAACTCAGAATGCCAGTTCTCGGTTCTGTTTGAACTGGATGTGCTTTCGCAAACAGCGAAAATCTGTTCTGAGAGCGGAGAGGAGGGAGGGAGAATTCTAAAACACTGAAGCTAAGCCAAAAGGAGTAGATAAGAACAAGGCCTGTCATTACTATTTTAGAAGCTAGCTTTCGAGCGAGAGCCTTAGCCATATAATGCAGTATCTCCAACATAATTAAAAACCCTCGCTGCACTTGGAACATTAACGGCAACAGCATGTTTTGGGAAAGAAACATCTTGTCCTGTTTAGATGCTGAAATACTCCAGGAGCCCCCACCAGCACTCCTGCCCTGCTTAAAACAATATTTTCTCTACAGGATGGGAGACGAATTTAGTTCTCACATAAGGTTATTCTTAATACACGCTAAGCTTGAAGTTTCCCTAATGCCCTCTGTCATGGAGTTGAAGTGTGTGCTAAGAATACTTTCTGCTCCCAAGGGCCTTGGTGCTGACTCTCCTGACAGCTCCCTCCAAGAAAATTCTGTCTCCTTGCCCACCAGCATGGCTTTCTGCTCAGCTCCTGTTGTCTGTGTGAGAGGAGCCTTGTGAAAACTTCACTGAACATTCTGAGCTTATACACGAGAATCAACAAAGCCAATTGCCATTCTTTAAACCTGCTTCCCACCTCCATTGTCCTGCCCCAATACCTCCCTCTTGCAGGCCCTGATTGAGCAGTTCCATGAAGCATAGATGCCTGAGTGTGAGAGACAGGCCTGTCTCCCGTCTCTACTGGTTGGCCTGCTCTCTCTTTAGCTCTGCAATGTGTGGTCCTGGTCCAGCTTGGGCTCTGCCCATGCCCTCGAAACTCACTAATGGATGATTTAGGCTTTTATTCCTGCCTTCCTGCTTCCAACATCTACACCTTCACTCTGTGTTCTTGATTTTCCCTGGCTTGCTTCTATACCCGTAATTCTCATTTGTACCACTTGTGTTTCCATATCCCTCAACAGGCCTCTGAACCCTGGCTGTGGGCTTGCCTATCTCATACAAACAAAACACACAGACTTGATGCTGTGACTTGAGCTTTGCCTGGCAGAGCCCCTGGACTCACCTGGGCAGGATCCACGTCATTGAGCATAACCACAGATGTGCAGTGGTAATCCAAGACCAGTCGCCAGAAGTCTTTGACGGTGTTTGGCAAAGGATGCTGGGTGACTATAAATGCTGACGGCTGTTTATAGCTCTGCAGACCACAAAAGAGGAAGATCCAGATATACACAGTGTAGCGTGGGGCGGGGTGCCAGCATTATTTTGTGCACATGGAGATGTGTGGCACAAGGTGCTGGACACATTTCGTGTTTTTTGAACTCTATCGCCATTGTCAATACCAAAATGGACTAAACATTAACTTTTCTGTGAAATTATGACTAAATATTCTCATTTTAGTACTATGGAAATTCCATAACGATTTCTTAACCATTTGTAAAAATTTCTGGCAGACAATGTATTGGCTCTCAATATTAATAATTTTAGTGGAGGATGTTTCAGTTTACTTTAAAAACTAAATACAATGAAAACAGGTTTGGTTTTCCCTGAAACTTGTTTGCTTGTTATTTATCTGGGTGACACCATCACTTATTCCTGCCTTAAAAGGTCCACATGCTCTTGCCAGCTCCGGGAGCTTGAAACAAGCTTAAGCTCCTTTTATGGTATCACACCAAGAGAATTAAAATTTACACATTGGCACTGAGAAGATCCATTCACTTTCAGCTGAATAGCAAGAAGTGACTGACTGGTGGGAAGCTATGAGTTGTGTTTCCTTCCCATCTTACTTACTGACTAAATTAGGAAGAAAAAGAACTAAATATTGTCAGTCACAGTATCCCCTTTCCCTGCCACAGGACTTAACAGCTTCCTCTTACTTTCTGGCTAGCAAGCTAAAAACGTGACGGTGTGGCTTAGGTGAGCTTTGTTTATAAGTACTTTGGACACAGGTGATGTGTGAGCCCCACATAGAACCACATGTGGAATGCTAAATCTATCTTTGTTTTTGGAAAGAATAGCTGGTCCCTGAAAAGGCCCGAGGAGTGGATAAACACTGCCAGGCTTCCTGGGGCTCTGTCTCAAGGACACACATTTTCTGTTCCTTCCCCGGGACCCACAGTGGCTTACATCCATCAGGGCCGCGTTGATGTAGTTGCTGCTCTCCCCATCGATGGTGATGAGGAAGGGCAGGCAGCGGTCTGGGGGCAGAATGTCCATGCAGCGGTTCTTCTCATGGTTCCGGGGCAGGAGCGCAATGCTGCAGTCCTCCACGCGCAGGGTGGGGGTCACCATGTTGAGTGTCTGTAGGATAAACGGGAGGGGCGGGGCCTCCAGGTCCAGTCAGGCCACCACAATTGGCCGATTCCATGCTTCCTTAGGACTCCCTGGTCTACGTGTATGAAAACACTGTATTGTACCCCATAACCATGGGCAGTTACAATGTGTCTATTGAAAAATGCTACAGGACTGAGAAACTCCTGAGGAAGTGTGGGTTGATAAAACAGTCCATAAAGGATCTAAGGGGAAACTGAGTCTTTAAAAAAGGCACATAAGTTAGAGAACAGCACCACAGTACCGCTGTCTGGACTTCAGTACCTCAGCTGGCTGGAAGGTGGAAGCCTTAGTCTACCAGCAACATTTTCTCTTTCTCTCCTTGGGTTTTGTCTGCACACAACGCATAGTAGCCAGAGGCAGAGGACCTTGTAGATCCATGGCATATGGCATCATGAATTCTAACTGGGGCAGGGTAACTGAAAATCTTGGAGGCAAGAAGTTGGGGGAGGATTTTGTCTAGAGTTAGGCATAGTTAGATAAAATGTTCTTAACTAAATGAAGATTTAGGCACACAGAGCATTCTTAAAAGTCATTCCCATGGCTGGATTGCACCCATGCTTAGTTACACTGTGGACCAGGTGTCCTGGGTCTCAGAACTGGTTGGTGTCTACTTGAAATGCAAATGGATCTGTTCAACTAGTGACGAGAAGCCAAGTAATTCTGGCCCTGAAGGTGTCTGGCCTGGTGCCGCTACAGACATTTCGAAAGCAGAGCCCAAGGTCCTGCTCATCCCCGCTCCACAGGAAAGTCACCTAGTCCCAAAAGTCACTCATCCTGAAGTTGAGAAGCTTTGTGGTGTTGGTCCAAGGACCTAGTAGCTTATTGTGAGAGTTTTCCTAAAGACAAAAGTCACAGCCTGCCAGTCCCCACTTACCCGGAATTCCTCTTTAATTTGGCTTGAGTTTGTTTGTGGGTCCAGTTTGTTCATGTCATAATACAGAGACCTGACTTGGGAAGCAGGGATAGAGGTGTCTCCACACAGACAGGCCTCCAGGATCGCATCGTGGATAAATACATACTGCTCCTGAAGAAGCAGACGGACTTGGTTAGTGAGAGAGACCCCCTCCAGGTAACACGCCCAGGCGCCAGCAGGAGGGGGTAGTGTGTTGTCAGCCCTATGTCAGCACAGCAGAGGAAGACGCGTTGTAAGGCCCTGCTGCCGGGTTGCTCAGCACTGTAACCCTGTTCCCACAGCGGGAATGCCACTTGGTTGGGAAAAGGAGGATGAAGAATACTATCTTCATGAAGAGTAGTACATAGACCAATCAGAGCAGCCGAGGCAGTGGCTAAAATACCTCTCTAATCCTGACTTTTCCCATTTGGACCTCAACATTTCAGATGAGGAGTGAGCATAGTCTGGTTGATGTTGGAAGAGTTTCCTAATCAAGTTCACAATGTAAAAGCAGTCTAGGAAAAAAACTCAGCCTTGCTCTGCACAATTATGACTATTAGGTATGACTTATTTTGAGCCATTAACTAATGGTTCTGATTAATTATCAAAGTTCTAATAAGTCTGTATAGTCTACAGTTAAAAGATGGGCTCTCTAGAATAGGGGGTGTAGCACCATGATGGAGGACTTGCCTCCCATGTGCAAGCAAGCCCCTGGATTTGGTCCCCATCAGCACATCAATAAACAAGTGCAAAAAGTACTCCCCTAATTGTGACTTGGCAGAGAATTTCCCTAGTATTAACTGGGTTTCACTGTCTTTATTACTGATCTTCAGCTATATGAGATATTAAAGGCTTTATGATGATCATTGACAAGTAACATTTTGGAAAAGGAAGATAAGGTGATAAGATGGATGTTTTAGTATTTGATCAATTGTTAAAGAACGTTAAATATAAAAAGTTAATCACCATTATATTTTAAAATGCGTCCATAGTCTAGAGAGAAGAAAAACTGAAGAAGCATCTTTGACTTCTGGAATTCTTATGCTTGTTACAAATTCCCATGGGGTTTATACGTTTGTGTGTAGCCTAAACATAAGGGATACTAATTTGTTTTTCATTCTGCTTCAGGAGCGATCCTCTATTGGTTCTAGATTCTAAGTCCTAGGTCCAGATACAAGTTTCAGAAATTCTAACTTCTTGACATACCTTGTATTTCAACTTTAGGAGTTACTAATTAGTACAGAGCACTACAAATTGGGCAAAGTCCCATGATGCTCTGTGACAGGGAAGGCCTTTTTTTTGGGATAGAAGGAAGAATGGCAAACAGGGATCTTCCTGCAGCTGCCTGGCAGATGCTGCTATTCTCAGGAGCTGTCTTGCTCTGCTTCTCAGCTAGTTTAAAGGACAGACTGAACAGGAACAGTGCTGCAACCTTGAATCTTGATGTAAGGCTTTTCTGAGTCCCTTGGGGTAGGCAACTCTGCGGATGTAGCTTGATGGCTACAGATTCCGGTACCTGGAAAACTCTTGGCACCGTAACTTGAAAAGTTCTTTTTTGTTTGTTTTTGAAAGAACAGACAAAAGGAGGATGGGGAAAGGAAGGAGGCAGAGGAAGGGGGAAGACAGCACCTTTCTCCTTGGAAATTTGGTAGATGCAGATGGCACACTTCTTTTGCTCAAGGAGGTGGGTATGCAGGGCAGACTAAGCCATGGGATGAAGGGCCAGCTGTAATACCTCTGTCTGCACCATGTTGACTCTCCTGGACCGAAGCTCTCTGACACAGTTGTAGATATCCACCACTCCCTCCCTCTCCGCCATGTCTAACATGATATCGATGACGATGAAGCAGCCTGTCCTTCCGGCGCCAGCACTGCATGGAAAGAGGAGTCTGTCAGCAAAGGAGAGGGACTACCACAGCACTTCTAACTTCCTGATTTTTACTGCTAAAAGATGTATGCTCTCAACTTCACCCCACTCTAGGATGTTTTCTAGAATCCCCACAAACCACAAACCCATAACCGGCTCACAGTGCATCCATGAGGAGGCACCAGGAGCTCTCCTTACCTGCAATGTACCACCAATGGACCTGCGTTGGGTGGGCTCTTGGATTTGACCTGCCGGACAAATCCCAGCAGGCCAGTGGCATGGTAGGGGACGCCATGGTCTGGCCAGCCAGTGAAGTGAAACTGTCTGATCTCTCGGATTTCATGAATGCCTCTCTGCAGTCCATGGTCAGCCACAGTGGGGAGGAAAACAAAGGAAAAGACATGATAAGCAAGTGGAAGCAAAGCTTCCCTAAGGAAGGCAGGGCTGCAAACAATGCATCCCCAGGGAAGAAGGGCATGTGTAGCTGTACCACTTGATAAGCCATTTATAGGTGTGAAAGGGGAGATGACATCTAGGGACATGCTTATTTACACATGCAATTCTGGAGATGAATGGGTCTCTTTGGTTCTTCGAAAGTCCTCCCTTATAAAGCAGACTATGCTAAAAAGCTGCTCTCCAGCAGCTGCTGCAATGTTTAAACCATTGACCTGGCTCCAGGTACTCACAGGGCAAACACACACCATCAGTATTTGGAAATGCTTGCTGAAAGAATAATGGAGAGAGTTCCTTTCCAAGCAGACAGAGAGGCTCCTTTCCAGCATATCTGCTTTTGTCTGTGGCCCAGTTAGGTTTCTCTCTTCATTTTAAGCAAATGTGCAGCCCAGTTCCTTCAAACACTACTAATTCTGTGACTGTAAATACTTCAAGTGCCAGAGCCACAGAAACGCAAAAGTGGCCCCGTCCTGTCCTCAAGTGGCCATTTCCTCCATGGAAGCAGCTGTGTCAGAAAAGCATGAGGGTCAAGATGTGCCTTTACTGCAATTCTCTGCTTGACCGGTGAATTGAAGATGGGGCACTGCCTGATACTGAGGTGGAAAAGACTTTATGCTTATTTTGGCTTTTAATCTGCTTTTCTTGTTTTGTCTTTTACAAAGATTTATTTTTATACCTATCAGTGTTTTGCCTGCCTGCATGCAAATGCACTCACAGTGGTCAGAAGAGGACCCTGGGTCTCCTGGAACTGGAGCTGAGGACAGCCATGAGCTACCATGTAGCATGTATGCATATGTGGTGTGGCTGTTTGTGCACATGCCCAGGCACACATACATGAAGGCCAGACAAGGACACTGGGCATTTTCCTCTATTGCTCACTCTCTGTCTCTTGTGAGACAGGTTCTCTCACTGAATCCAGACCCTGACTGTCCAGTGTCTCTGGATGGCCAGTAAGCTCCCCGGCCCTGTCCGTCACTGCTCTCTCAACCGTGACGCTACAGGCGCCTGCTTTCACGTGGAGGCTGAGCCCCTGCTGAACTCAGGCGTCCCTGCTTTCCTAGCAAGCTCCCTGACCCAGGGAGTCATCTTCCAGCCCCAAAGTCTGAAAAACAAAATTCACTTTTAAAACTAAGGCTACAAAGTAAATCTGGGATCCACTGACTCTACTGGATCCCCACATCTGGCCCTTGCTTTGATTTTATTACATATTACAGAGGAAGATGCCTGGACCTTACCAGGTTCCCTACCAATCATTCTGAGGTGCTCAGTGAGTGAAGAATAAATTCCATATTATTATGGGCTTGAAAAGGGTGGGAGAGGTGAGCAAGCCCATAATTTAAAATAAGAATCTTTTGCTACATGCTATCAATGTGCTAATGTACTTTTTACATAATAAGGCACCAATGCCAACGCTCTATTTCCTGTGGAAATCCTTTTTTTTTTTTTTTACTAGAGTTTGAACGGTAAAGAAGCAAGTAGACGGGCTCACAGTGCAATGAACTAAACAGGCTCCGGGATCCCAGAATAATGGTGGTAGGTACTTAAGACCCATTTTTTCCTCATCACCGAAAATAACAATTGGCCAACTCCAAAGACCCCATCAGAAGATGATCCAGTCACTGTCTCAACCCTTGGAGAGCTTGCTTCCCTGGAATTACGCGCAGTGACTTAGCCAGCCACAGGCCTACCTAACCTGATGGCAGGCATCCTGTGAATCAGGACAGCTTTGGCAATAAATGCTTA
>CM053751.1:10675497-10688072 GCA_028658305.1 Pachyuromys duprasi
AGACCCATTTTTTCCTCATCACCGAAAATAACAATTGGCCAACTCCAAAGACCCCATCAGAAGATGATCCAGTCACTGTCTCAACCCTTGGAGAGCTTGCTTCCCTGGAATTACGCGCAGTGACTTAGCCAGCCACAGGCCTACCTAACCTGATGGCAGGCATCCTGTGAATCAGGACAGCTTTGGCAATAAATGCTTATGTCCTCCAAGTGTGTGTGTGTGTGTGGGGGGTGATGATGACATTTTTATGTGTTTAATTTCAGTCCCAGAGAGACATCCATCATGGGATGGGCTCCCAACTGAGTCTTTATGGCTCATTTTCACAGCAAGGAACACGTTAGCTTCAGGAATCCAGAAAACGTGTTCCCACAACAAAGTTCTACCTTCTAATCTGCTCATTACCCTCAAGATTAGCAAAGGGAATTGCTTCTGATTCAACATTCCTTCTTGTACATGAACAACAGGTTCTGCTGGGGAAAAACATATGAGCGACCAGCCATCACAGCCCAAGTATTTCCCAGCTGGGTGTTAATTACAGGATTTTCTTAGTCTTCATTAGAAAAGCATTAATGCTATATAAAAAAGCATAAATCATTTAATGTCTCCATGTGGTAGAATGGGAGGGGAGACTCCACATCAGACCACTGCGCCTCTTTCAAAGCGGGCTGAATTTATGTCTGTGGAACATCAGACCACTGCGCCTATTTCAAAGCGGGCTGAATTTATGTCTGTGGAACGACTGGAGGAATCATGAAGCGACAGGAGACACTATTCCCCTTGCTTTATCTAACTGTCTCTGTTCTCTTAACACTCAGGGTGTCTCGGTGCAGAGGACAGAGTGGTCGCCAGCTTCCATTCTGCTAGGAGAGAGAAGGTCTGGGTCCATGTGAATCCTGGAGCAGTCACGTCACGAAGATGGGCATGATACGCTATACCAGCCATTGTGTGTTTAGGGAAGAGGACCATCAGATGCAAACTAGAAACTCATCAATCCCAGGTTATGGCTATCCTGTTGCCTTGCAGAAGAGCCCAGACCTATTCTTTACCTTTAGTTCTCTTGTTACATCCTGCTCTCAAGACAGAATTGCAGGAACCCAGAGCTCATATCTAACCACTTCCCTCCCCACCCCTTGCCCCTTTAATGAGAAAGTTACAAAGTCTGAGAAGTGTTCTACGGAAGTTAAATGGTAGGGTTTTCTTAAAGACTTCAATTGCCCAGTCTGAAAATCATTAACAGTCATTTTGCTTCTCCCAATGCATTTGCAAGCTCTTCCCTGTCCCCTACATGGTCTCTTCACTGGGGGCTTCATGATTAAAACAACTTGGTGTTTGTGGAACATTTCTGTGCAGCTGGGAATGCAGCAGACACACAAAAGGTTAAAAAGAAGAGCAAAGAAACAAAACAAGCCTTCCTTTAGCAGCTAAGATGCATTTTCAGCTTATTAGAGAGCTGACTGTTGTTCAAAGAACTTCATGTTTAAGCACTGGCTTAAGAAAAAAAAAACCACCGAGGGTCTTTTATTGCTGTCTGTTTTAGTGCAGTTATTCATGAATGCTCTTGCCAGGAGCCATACAAAAATCCTGCAAGCGCTTTTCTTGCACAGTCCTGCCTGAGAAGGAGAAAAAAAAATTGACATCAAAGTGTGAGGTTTAGAACTCGAAGAATTGAGTCAACCAGAACTTCACATTCTTTGAAGTCTCCAAGCCTCCCTCTTGCTTATTAAAAAAATAAAGCGATAGGCTATAGGAAAAAGAAGCTAAATGGTATGAGAGACAGATTAAAATAAAGCCTTCTCAACTTTGTGAAATCATAAATTTGGGTTTTCAAACTAGGAATGGTAGTTCCAGTCGTCAGTGTGAATTAGACAATAAGCAGATCCTGCGATTTCCTCATTCCCCAGAGATGCCCTCATTATTCTAAAAAAGTCATTTAGAAGCAGTGCAACATGGAATCAGGAGAAGGGCCAGGAGCTAAGAGGCCAGCAGTGTGACATAACCCAGCCCTCAAAGGGATCTGCTACCACTTGATGTACAAATTCATGACCAACTGATAATTCCAGAGCAGCAGCTGTGAAGGTCTGCGTCCTGGAGACGCTCTTGATGGGACGGCCTGTGGGCCTCTGAGGGGCAGGTGTCTCTCAGTCTCGCCACCTCCACCTTCCTTCCCCACAGCCTACCTGTGGCACTTCTCTGGACGGACTGCAGTTTGCTTCACCTTCGGTCCCTCCCTATGTCAGCAGAAAGAGGGGGATAAGGAGAGTCCCCGTTACGCCCTACAGTGCTTCACAGAGAAGCAGCCCTATCCATGCGCATGGGATGAGGTGGGAGAGAACAGACGCAGGACATTCACCCCGAGCCTGAGAGAGAGCAAAGTTGGCGTGGATGTGAAGGAAGGGTGCTGGCTCATGCAAGACTGCCTGTGACTGATGGACAGCTCCCTCATGTGGCTTCTGCCACCCAGAAAACCCTCCAATCTCGTTTGAACACTGGGCCTGAAGGGGCTGAGGGATTCTGGGAGCAGTAAGGACCACTGTCTCGGAACTTATGTCATCTCGGCGCTGGGAAGCTCAAGTGGATATTCAATACGAGACGAGAGAGAGAGAGAGAGAGAGAGAGAGAGAGACTGATCAAGCTGGAACCGCATTTCTCTAAATTCAGTAAACTTTGCTTTGTGCACCAAAAAAAAAAAAAAAAAAAAAAAAAGAGAGAGAAAAAGCACAGACGAACATCAGCCAGGTCAAAAAAGTGTTGCAGACATTATCTTTGGGTTTGGTCGCAAAATACAGATTGCTGTGAAATGGGAATGGTTCACGTTAAGGATGGAGCTGAGATGTTACAGAATCAGAGGGCGAAACGCAGTCTTGAGAAACCACCGGAGCCTACCTGCATCCAGGCCTGATCCTAGAGAAGATGATGAGGCTACTGTGGTTCTCTGTGGCTTTCCCACTTACCTTTTCCACAGCAAACGTTCTTATCACATATTCTGCCAGCAGCTCCGTATCTATTAGAGTGACTTTAATGTCTTTATAGATCTCGGTGTCATCTGGCCAATATTTGCAGCATTTCACCTTCAAGAAACACAAAGGAAATTATGGTTTTAGCTTTTTATGTAGTTCCTTCAAAGAGGTGTGTGTGTGGGGGGGGTCATACTATGATTTACAGGATAAATGTGCACACACAGGTTAGCCACATACCCCAAAGCAAGTTTGTTCATTGTTGTTTTTAGCATCACCTATCACCCACACTCTTTGGTTCCAAAATAAAGTAAATTGAAGTCATGGGGAAGACTGAAATGTAGGGATATGGCCTAAAATTAACAAAGTATATTTATTATCCCGTTATAGTAAGCATTCATTTCCCATCATTCACTACTCAGGAAATGGCCTGGAAAAACAAGCCATATTTTAGGCTCTTTGAATCTTAAGCTTCAGAAAGTTTCAATACTAAAGACAAAATGACTCTGCCTGGAGAAGAACGTAGCTTTGTAAGTAATTCTGCATCAGACTCACAGACTCTTGTAATTGTTGATTACGGCTGCAGGGACCGACTCTCTCTTTAAAATTAGTTTCAGGTTAGTACACTAAGAAGTGGGTTTCATCATGACACCTTCATACGTGTGTGTCATTATACTTTGTTCACGGGTGTCCCTCTTCTGTGTTCCCTCCTTATTTTGGAGCTGGTTTCCTTTTCTAACCCCCAGTTAGTGCCCCTTTTGGCTTTCTTAGTCCAACTATTCCATTGCCCTCTCTACTTCCTTCCTCCTCTATGATCTCTTCCTTATTCTCACGATTCTTCCTATTTTTGTCTCTCTCCCTTCCTCTCTCTCTCTCACACACACAAATACATACATAGAGACATATATATCATCTACATATACATATACAGGTTGCAAATCTAAGTCCCACATATATGACAAAGCACGGAAAAGTTGTCTTTCTGGGTCTGGCTCATTTCACTTAACATGATAATCTCAGTTGTATCCATTTCCTTGCAAATGTAGTGACTTCATTTTTCTTTAAGGCTGCATGGCATTCACCTCCCATACATTATTCCTGTCCTTTATATTTCCTCTGCCACAATCTACATTTAGGCTCTGAGGTCTTCTTGCAGAGATGCTTTCCACAGACGAGAACTAGAGGCCAGCTCCCAAGCGGAGAACCACACACTGACTGGCAATGCTGCAGAACTGCTACTTTCTGGCACTGTCTGTGAGACTGTAAGATATTCGATATTCAATCATCTGGGGTGTAAGGGACTTCAAAAAAAAAAACTGGCTACAACTTGCATTTTCAGTCTAATCTACAACTTTTATTTTTATTTTCTACTCTTTTATGTTCAAGGACATACAATTACCCCAGTCCTCAAACACACTCTACGATCTAACACCATTCCTCCTGTTTAGAATGTTCTCTCCCACCCTTTTCTTCCCAGGTAATATTTCCCTGGGCTATCTTTGATGCATATGTTAGATGCTACACCCCTCCCAGCCACAACTAAGACTTGTATCCATAAATGTGAACTCTCTTTGATTCTCAAGGAGCACACTTGGTAGCAAGGATGAGATCCTTCATACAACACTTAGCACCTGGTTATTCCTGGCCAGGCAGAAAGGGTTATTCTGCTTGTTTCCCGGAACCTGCAGCACATGGAGGTCACGTCCTGTACATGATAAATATGCAGTAGCTACGCAGGGCTGTACTTCACGGAGACAGTCAGAGGATAAGTGTAGGAAGGAAAATCCCAGACTGGAAAAATGTCCAGAAAGGACTAGGCTAAGAAGACCTTTTCAGAGTGGTAGACATCTGTGTCACTATAGTGTTTATAGTGTGCCTTGTGGCTGGCTAGGACTCCAAATTTTTGAAACTTTCTGCAAGTTGAAGATAGTTCTTATTAAACTTGGTTGACAATACATAAATCAGAGTTTCAGGCAAGTGGAGCACAGGGCAAAGGTGGGCTTGATCTCATGCTGTTGGAAACCTCCCTGCACAGCCATTGCATGAAAACACTGTGACTTTATTTAAAGGCATTATCTATAGTATCTTAGAAACACACACCATGAATACCCAAGCAATATCTAAAACACCCAAGATTAAGAGAGACCTATAGTTTCTTCTTCTGTAGATGCAAAGTCAGTCTGATCAGATGGTGTACAGGTGGAGGTCTCTAACTTGACAGTGACCATAGTTTCACGTATGGAATGTCCATAGTGATTAACGGGGAGGCTCACTCAGCACAGGGCTCTCGTCTGTGCTGAGGGCCTTGCTTTCATCTTTCTGTGACTTCAAGAATACAAGCAGAAGGCAGTGGGTGAAACTACAAATATAGCATGCACATGTACTTTAAAAATGGAGTAACTCAATGCAATACAACTTCAAGTGTATTTCTGTGAAAGGTACAATAGAACAATAACACCACACACACACACACACACACACACAATGCACCTGCATCTGTGTTATACAAGGGACCTTTTACCTAATAAAAACCCTTATCTGGCATATCATAGTTGGTGAACTACAGATGCAACTCGTGTAGGGCTGTTTGTTGTACGGTTGCCTGTTCATCTATTTTAGACTTCTTTCCCTCTCTGGCTGTGAGTTTTTAATAAATGTGAACTTGGGCCTCCTATGCCTTGGGGGCAAGGAGCCAACACCTGCCAGCATGGACTGAGGGTCCAGTTCTGGACAGTTCCCATGAGGCAGTCCAGATGGCACCTGAAATCTGAGCCAGTTTTACTACACAGCCTTTCACAGATCTGCCACTAGTGAGGTGCAGCGGGCGCTTCCATGTGCAGGCAGGCTATGGGAACCTCTCTCTGTGTTAGATCATGTCCAGATCACGTGGGGCAGCTCTGAAGTCAAGAGCTTCCACGGCAGCCACACTGGGTGATGAACAGGTGCAGCAACTCTTCAAGCAAAGGTCTGTGGCCTGCTCGAAAACACATGGCTGGGAGCTGGCCCAGAGCCCTTGGATGCTCCAATCTAAAGTCAATTAAGAAAACAGAAGCAAGGAGGGGCTTCCTTCCAGAAAATGTCTAGGGCACCTCCCTTCTTGCACACCAGCACCTGTTGGGGTGGGTCCAGAAAAGGCAGAGGGACCATTTAGACCTGTCCTCCCCAACTCACCTCCCAGAGAGCATCCTGAAATGGTTTGTCACATCTGTTTCAGCCTGCTAGAAATCCTTCTAAATTGAGTTCCTCTAAGTATCTTTTTAACTGCTTGGACTTGTGTTAAGTTATCATTTTGCTTAAAGAAAAAGGAACAGGAAGGAAAATATGTTTCATTAAGGATGAAGACTTTGCAGAACTGCAGCATGAGGAGCGTGTAGCCACCTCTTGGCTCTGGCTCTGCATACAAAAATGTTGAAACCCAGGCTTTCCAAGACACCTGCTGGAGCCCCAGCCTCACACAATCCGATGCTTCTCTCTTTGATCCTGTGCCAAGCCAGCTGTCTCCTGCAGCCTGAGGGGTACTTGTCCAGCATCTAGCAGAGGCTCTGCCTCCCACCCATCTTCATCATGTATGGCAACAGCCTCCAGCCTGGAAATGAGGCCACTTCCAGGATCCTCTGATTACTTTGGTGCCCTACACAAGTTCCATTGGGCCATTAATCAAGCAAAGAGCACTGGGTCCCTCCGCCTGCTCATTACCATACTCAGGGCTGCAGGTGAGATGCAGTCTCGAATCCCAAGGGGTCGTTAACTTTGGCTTTAAAAATCACTAACTTAAAACACAGAAAGCATTTATAATGTGGGGAGCTTGAACTTCCTGGAAGAAGTTTTTTACAGGAGAGTCATGTTTAACTCATCCCATGCTCATTAAGGCCGTAACACCTCTGGGATGTACTGCCACTCCCGAGCCTGGCAGTACATCATTTTGACCTTGAGTGCATCCTGACATGGTTACACTAAGAGTTCCAAACTCCAGCACATACCAGAACGCCTCACTCCGACTCTCAACAAATTCTGAGGGTCTGGAGAGTTAGCATTTCCAAGAAGCTCCCTGGCCTGTATCCCACACTGACCAGAAAGAATGCCCACAACTCTACAACTCAACCAGACTGCAGAACCTGGCCAATATGAGTCTGAGGAAGGCTGGGCAACTTGGCAACTTGTTTAAGCAACCTCAGGGTCTCCATTTGCCAAGAGGGGGTGATGAGAGTTCTTGTCCCAGAGTGCCCTACGATGAGGTTAGTGGTTTCAAATTTACCCACACATTAGAATCAGCCAAGGTGTGTATTTCTAAAAGCTCAGGTCACTTTACAGGCTATTTCTCAGTCTCTGTGGTGGGACAGAAGCAATCATAATTTTCTGGAACTTCCTATATGATCCCAACTGCATATGAGTCTGGAGATGGCAAGATACAACACCGTACACACACCTAGCCAAGCACCCGCTTGATTACAAGAGCTCAGAAATGGTTCCCCTTATTCTCAAGTGCTATGTTTAAAATCTGGACCATAGGTGACACTAGGAACTTTTGGAGTCCTAGAAAGTTGAAGCAGGATGTTTAAGATGTGAAGGAGAGGAGTCTTGAGCAGGGACAACTGTGTGGTTTATGAAAGGAAAACAAAGGAAAGATTCTATGATGCTTTTGTTCTTTTCTGCAAACTGCACTCCCAGAAGTAAGATGACCCCAGGAGAGAGGGTGGCACGTCTAGTCTCCTACTGTATGGCTTGGACTTACTTCCAGTGGGAATTAGGAAAAGGTGCTTGAACTCTAGGGAGGCGATTTAAAGCAAACAGCCAGAGTTACAAAGATAGTTTGCAAACCTCATTTGAAAGTTCACTGCAGCGTCCACACACACAGCTGTAACTGGTTTGGGTGAGATGTTCTCAGAGCTGTGTCCTTACATGGAGGCTTAGGGGAGAGGAAAACGATTTGCAGGCTGGTCTCTTTGGCCCTAGTTTGTTCTAAGAGAAAGCAAGGGCAGGTAATGAACTAACTCCCTGGGTAGGCCAGGGCCCAAGTGCAGCTGTAGGGCTGTGTGGGAGGGTAGACCTCAGGGAACACATGCTTTCTTTGGTCTTGTTGGGTTTTGACTTCAGGAGCAGATATAAAGTAGGAAGTCTAAAGTGGCTTTAGCTGCCCTGTCTAGGTGAGGCAGAAGAGGAGGTGTCAGTGGAGGCATGGAGGAGGAGGAAGGTACATTCTGAAGCCATTGTTGACTTTCCCACAGATCTCAAGGTGATATTTTCTGCTCATGCCTCTAAGCAGGTTTGTCATGAATAGTATAAGATCTCTCCTCCTTCTCTTTCCCTTAGTTGAGGCAAGGTCGCTCAATATGGTCCAAGTTGCCTCAGAACTTGCCATATAGTTCAGGCTGACCTCAAGTCCAGCATGCTTCTAGAGCCTGCTCCTGTGTGCCGGGATCACAGGCAGGGGTCTCTAGGCCCAGCTACGATCATGGCTATATTCATTTATATGTAAGTCTTGTTTAATTGCCACTCTTTGTAGAACATTTCACACAGGCAGTGCAGAAAGGAGCTGGGATGGTCTCTTCCTTCCAGACCTGATCCACATAGTTGGGTGCTTTGGCATGCAAGGACTTCAGCCATGGACAGTACAGGAAGTGCTCCTGAGGGCTGCATAGTTCTGGTTTGGGGGAATTGCTCCTTTCTAGAAAGAGATTATGTTCATGCATTTAGGCCTCTGTGTAAAGCCTCCATGTCCCAGATCATGGCTTCGGGTTTTCTGTCCGGCTCTTAGACTTCATTCAGTTGAATATGGATCCAGAAAGCAGCACAAGCCAGCTTCAGCAGGCTTTCAAGAGACACACTCACTCAGACTGCTTTGTTCTGCACCTGTTAAAGAAAGGGGCTTTGATATTTAGCAAGGCCCCAAGTTCAAGTTCTGGCCAAGGAGGGAGCTCACTACCACCAAGGACAGTGAAAACACATCATATGCTCTGATGATTGCACCTCAAAGAAGCATCTTACATACTGTTTGAGCAATAGCAGCACTATTAGCATATAAACTCAGGCCCCAAAGCACATAGGCATTCCCTAGAGTGGCAGAGGTAAATCTCTTTTACATAGTTTTTAACCTTAAGGAGGCCACATTTTAGATTAGTGACCTTGTGCAAATCCTAGGCCTGTTCTGGCTCTTTCTACATCACCAAGTGCAGGTGGATATTAGATCATGTGATGGATGAAATACTCCCAACTCCTAAATGGAAATTAGGAAAAGAGTGTCTGTGTCTTGTGAAGGTGATTTAAATCAAATAGCTGGAGTTGCAAAGACAGTTTGCGAACCCTCATTTGCAAGGCCACTGCAGCTTCCATACACACAGCTATTACTGGTTTGGGTGACATGTTCTCAGATCTGCATCCTCACCTGGAGGATCAGGGAAGGGAGTGATTTACAAGTTTCCTACTTTCTTCTATGAGGAAGCCAGGGTGTGTCCCTTATATTAATCCTATAGAGTCCGGATCACCATCCATATTTAACAAATACCTCACCTGAAACAGGTAGATGCAAAAGGCTTGAGGAATTAGCATTTCAACTCTGTGGCTCCATGTGGCAAGAACCAATGTCTCAGACTAGGACATCAAGTTTCCAGGTTGTCCTGTTTATTATTTGGGCAGTCTTAAAGCCAGGTCTAAGCAGAACCCTATCTAGGGCTTTCTGGGGATACAGAGGGATGAGCTGTGATTGTAGCATTTACAGAGAGACACGTACAATCAGCAAATCTAACTGACGGCAGATCACAGGGCAAGCTCAGTGATCAAAAGCACATTCCCTTGGGCTGTTTTATTCCTTTGGGTTAAAAGCCAAGCTTCATTTACTAGCTGTGATGTGGGGCCTCTTGGAAGTTTCAGTTTTCTATCTGTAGAAGGAATGTGATAAAAATGTTGTCATGAATATTACATGAATATGGTATTTAAATTGCTACAATTGAATGTTTGTTAAACATTTCTAAATGAGAGCTGGGCAGTGATGATGTACGCCTTTAATCCCAGCACTTGGGGGCAGAGGCAGGCAGATCTCTGAGTTTGAGGCAGCCTGGGTCTACAGAGTGCATTCCAGGACAGCCAGGGTTACACAGAGAAACCCTGTCTCAAAAAACAAACAAAAAACTTAGATGAAAGTGCTATGGGCAATCAGGAGAGGGAGTGTGAATTCTAAAGGGATGAATCTGCAGCTTTCCAAGGTAGACTACATTATTAGTGCATCCAATGAGAAAGGGTGCTGTTTCCATGGATGGATAAGGAAGGACATGTGGTTGACAGAAGACATTTCCAGGAAGCTAGTGCAGCTTCAAGTCTTTGTTGGAAGGGCCTGGAAGTTCAGGATCCTTTGACATATAAGGCAAACTGCTAGTTCATTATGGCCAGCTTCTTCTGATGGTGTTAGGATAAAAAAGTGTGTATTTGAAAAGAGAGGGATGCAGGAATGCATTGCTGTAGACCTTGCCCAGTTCCTTTGCATGCATGCTTGTGATCAGTGCCTGCCATGAGGCATGTAACAGCCAAGCCAGCTTCCCTGCCATGAAGAGATATTGAGTGCAAAGTATGTGCAGTAGCTGGGAAGATAAGAGGGTGTGTTGGGATCGGGGAGGTAACAGCAGGTGAGTGCACAATGAGGAAGTGCCTATGACAAGGTGGCAGGCAGCTCTATCACAGGGCTTCCTTCGGGCCATTCCCATTGTGAAAAGACACCAGCAGCTTCAGGCCTTGGGTGCCTGGCATAGGAACACCATTCAAGGGTGCTGAGTAAGATCAGGGACCTAGATTTTCTGTGTGTTTCATGTTGCCAGGACATGGCCTTTCTGGTTCAATCAAACACTGTTTGCATTCACCATCCTGAGGCGTGTATCTACACCATACACACACACAGAGACCCAGAAACCCCATCACCACCACCACATTCACACATGCATGCATGCACATATATGAACATTCCTTCTAAGTAGATTTGACTTTTAAGGTCAGTAGATAAAGAATAATTTTTAGAGCCTCACAAAAAATAAATATTTAGGTCTTCCACAGTGTGCTCCCAGGAAAAGAGCCCTGTGCAGCTGGCAGGAAGGCTTGGGACTCACTCTTGCTGGGTTGTAAGCTGGCCACATGACCTTTTGTGAGTCAGGAAGCCATTCCGGACATGTTTCCTAACTTGAAAAAGAGCACACTGGACTCTTTCAGATTATCCCAAGTTCCATAGTAACCCATTTATGTACTTCTTGAGTCGGTTCTTTGGAAGGAATGGGAGTCAGGAGAGGAACTTCTGGAGCTGAGAGCTGGGTGGACAGTTACTAGCTATATGTGTGGAAGCTTTACTTGTTCTCCAGGATATGAAGCAACGGCCATATCTATTTCACAGACACTGCGGAGCTCTGAAGATCCTCCTCAGGAGCTTCTACGTCAGTGTCCAGGTTGTGGTCATCATGGTGGTTGCGGTTGCAATGGTGCTGCTGGCTTCCATCAAGGCAACATCTCCGTGCTAGAGCAGGGGTTCCTCACAGTACAGAGCTCTGCAGGCTCCACTCACTGTAGCATTATTCCTCATGGTCTATGCTTGGACTCAGAAGAGTGAACAACACACCAGAAGCCTTTTTATTTTTTTAGAACCACAGAAAAATTAAATAGTTATTCCAAGCAAGCTCTTTGGCTAAAATAGAAAATGCCACAAAGATAATGGAGGGCCAAGCTGGGATTCAAATACACGTTATCAGCATTTCAAATCTATACTTGTAACTTTTATATTATAATCATTATCTTGTCTATATTGCATTCATTTACATACCAAAATACACTTTATATTCTATACTTTACAGGCACATATTTTTGTGGGCATATAATCACATATTGGAAAAAAACTGCTGATTTAACTTTTTCCAAAATATAAATCCACTGTTTTTCTTCTCTTATTGCAGACACTAAAATATCAAAATAGTTTTGATTACTAATTGTGAGGTTAGGTGAATCATCTATATGCGACTACTTTTAAGTGAAAGAGTCTATAATCCCAATATTTAGAGTGCTATTCTGACACGAGGATTCTTAATCTTGATGGAGTTCTGGGGTATTCTGACGTGCACACTTGCTCCAGGGACTCTCTCAAGGGAGGTAAATAACTTTTAGCAACGCCAAGATCTTACCCAAGGCCTTATCAAGCTGTCCCAATGCCCTCTCTTTAAATTATGACAATCCTTGCTAAACAACCCCAGAGGGCTTGGAAGAACATTGTTACAGAAATGTGTGGTTTGCCATTCTTGACTAATGGTCATAGGAGCATTCCTAAGAACGGGAAGTACATGACTCAATTGTTTGAGTAGATTAAAATGTCTATGAATTTGCTGCTGAATTCAGACATCAGAAGGGGTTTGTGGTGAGTTAATGGACATACCATCTTACTTTCTAACAGAGGGATCTGGCCAGGCATGGTGGGAAAGAAATGTAATCCTAGAATTGGAAGGTTGAACTAGGAAGGCTGTGAGTCCCAAGGCCAATTTGAGCTACATAGCAAAATGGCTCTTGTCTTGAAAAAGAGAGAGAGAGAGAGAGAGAGAGAGAGAGAGAGAGAGAGAGAGAGAGAGAGAGAGAGAGAGAGAGAGAGAGAGAGAGAGAGAGAGA
>CM053751.1:10688172-10700981 GCA_028658305.1 Pachyuromys duprasi
TTCTGCAAAGCAGACAGCCCAAAGCTCACAGGTGTAAGGGGCAGCGTCCGGTTTTGAAGTACCAACTCTCCTGGCTGTTTATAGCCCCTCTGCAGATGGAGTTCCAACCAAATCGCCATCCTGGCCTTTTCTGTGCTTCTCTACAGAGATACCCAGTAAATCCTGATATCCAGCTTACTTGTTTCCTACACTCATGACTAATGTCACCAGGGCACTTCTATAATCCAACAGTGCCCCGAGATGCTTAAATAATGCACTCTGATGTTCCCTCCTTGATCCTGAGGGTTACAAGTCTGTAATCCAGGAAAGAACCTCGCTCCTTCTGTCAGGGGGAAGGGAGGTGAGTGGATTTTACAGCAGTGGCATGCCTGGAAGCCCAATCTCAGGGAAACGGGCAAAGCTTGAGCCACAGGTACTGTCCTGCCTTGTCCTACACATAGGGCAGATACTGCCTGAACAGAGTTCTAAGGTAATGAATTCTCTTTGCCTGCAGCCTACTGAATTACTGCCTTATTTGTTCTATAAACAGGCGAACTGGAGAAACTGATGTCCTGCCACTTTGTTACAGAAACACCATCAAACTGCTCGCTGCATAATTCGGCCTCTCTGGTCTTATTCTTCCGGGAGGCCCTGGCTTAGTCATGTATTTACTTGGCCAGATAACCCTAAGCCTTTGGAGGAAAGCAGGGCCAGGGCTTAGAAGATTAGATAAGCAGAGGTGGGAAGTGGAGGAGGGAAAAGGGATTCTATCTTGGAGTGGGCACGCCATTTACTACTTGTTGGCAAGCTGTTCAAAGATGGGTGTTGCCCAAAGTGTGTGACTCGGTGCTCACGGGAGCAGGAGCCATGGGCCTATTCTCCCATATCATGCGCAATGATGGTGTTAAGAAACTACGGCTGTGCCCGAGCAGGTAGGAGTGGTATTGGGGTTGGTGATAAAAGCTCTTGGCTATGATGTGTTCTCTCAGGAACATACGTCCATCGGCTATATATGTATCCCGGTAGCCCCGACACTTTACAGTCGCGGTGGTGGATGACCGTGTGCATGCATCCCTGAGACTAGAGCGGACAAAGGGGGAGTGGCAGCGCCAGCAAAGACAGGACACAGCCCAGGCCCATCAGACGGTGAACAGATGCTGCCCATGACTGGGCAAGAGGTTGTCAGGGTCTGCGTTCAGCCTGCCATTACCTGGGAGCCTGCTTGAGACCTGAATAACAAGAAACACTTGCTATTCAGAGCCACAAATGTGCTTTGATCTGCAATATCCTGCCATGGCAGCAATATGAGAGATGGCTGACATAAAGGTGTCAGGACTCATCTCTGAAGTTTCATTTGTAATTCATTGGTATTTGCGAAAACTGTCTCTCTCTCTCTCTTAAAAGAGGACAGAACTGATTAGGCTGAATTGCTGAGAAGTCAACACAAAGGGTTAATCAGGTAGGTGAAATGCAGTTGTATTTCTGTCGAGTCTAATACAGCGGCAGGGAACTGCACTTGTATCCTTGAGGCATCTGTTATACTCAGGTGACTTTAAAGGCAGGGTATTCCAATGAAGAAGAGATCCAGGCAAAGACGTAGTGAATGGCAATACACCTGCATGAAGCATGCTTTTTATACTAGCTTGCACCCCCTCCCCTCAACAGGCCCGACCTCTTTCGGTGCATTCTTTGGGATTCAGGGAAGAAATCACTTGTCTTTCTCACAGATGCTTATGGTTGGCCGGGAGGGTCTTCTGTACACAGCTGTGTATAACACCACCATAATTAAATTGTAAAGGTCTTAAAACGTTGTGTCTAACAGTTTTTGGCCTACGGCAGGTCAGAGGTCAGCTAAGAGAGCTGTTACTTTAATGGGGGGAGGGAATGTTGTGAGATGCTTGTTAGGTGATTCTGTCATCGTGTGACCACATGAACCTAGACAGTGGAGGCTGCTGCTCACCTAGGAGATATTCTCACCTGGCCTACTGCTCCTAGGCCAAAGGTAGCTGCAACATGAGAATCATTTATGCACACAAACATATCTAAGCACAGAAAGGGAAAGGGTAAAATACCAAGCCAGGATCTGCAGAGATTGCTCAATCAGCAAGGTACGAGTATGAAAACCTGAGTTTAGATTTCTAGCATCCATGTGCGTATGAAGGAATGTTTGACCGGAGCACTGGGGTTGGGGGGTTACTCAGCAGAGCTCATTGTCCAGCTATGCTAGCCAAATCAACCCTGCCTCAAAAATACGATGGAGAAAAATCAAGGAAGCTGCCTGATATAGACCTCTGGCCACCCACATACACAGATGCACACACCCACGTGGACACATACACGCAACAAATACACACAATACTGTGGGACTTTTTCACCCCCATTATAGTTAGAAATGTCCTCTGTGTGGTCTGAATTGTCACTGTTCCTGCAAGGTGACTCCTAAGCACATCTGGCCTGGAGAAGGCCCAGCATGAGACATGAAGGGAAGCTCTGAGTAGTTTTAAGTTTCTAACACGAATAAGGCAGAAACACAGGAGGTGTGAGCTGAAGGTATGAGACTGATCCTGTTTCTCCCACAGGAAATTCATTAATGCTCTATTCAGCTCACACAGAATCCAGGAAAGAGACTGTGACCTCATGCAGGGCAGACAGCAGCAGTTTGCCATTCCCCCAGATGTAAAAGAGCACTTCTGAAACTGAGGTCAAGGTGTGTGTGTGTCTCCTCAGTAAGTGGTCAGGAGGTTTTTCAAGCATTTTCTCTAGCACCCCTCCCTTCTGCCCTCTGGACAGACCACTGAGTGGAGAAAGGGGGTGTGCTTGGATCGGGGAGGATGGATTTTCTGTGCTGGGTGACAGGGCATGGGCTTGTCATGACCAGTACACGTGAGAACTTGTGACAGAAACATCTCCCAACAAAAGAGTTTATACTATCAGACCAGATCATTTTCAAGAGGAGGCTGGCAAATCCAACGCAGACCATCTTCTACGATCCACTCAAATTAAAATACAGCACCACCATGGACAAGGCTTGTCTCATTGGGACAAAAGTCACACACAATTCCCATGGAAAGCGTGGGAGAAGCAGGGCGGCTAGCTCTCCCTCCACCATGTCTTTAGATTTTTTTATAGGGTCTAGATCCCAGACTTTCCCTCTCAGAGGGTAGGAGGAGATCTCTAGTGATTCCCTGTGGGGTGGGGTGGATAAATACACAGGTGTGCTTGTTATCCAAGTGGCTCTTCCTAGTCAGCATGGAACAACAAATAAAAACGAATCTTCACATGAGCAAAGTATTTGGGAATTGGTCAATTTCCTCTTACTTCAAAGATATGAAACTGAAGCTCAGAGATGGGCATCTCCTGGTTCCCTCTTTGCCTCCAAACGTTTTGACTTTGGACCCACAATTACACCCTACTTGATATGCTTTGGATATACAATGTTTCCTACAGGCTCGTGTGTTTGAGTACGTGGTTCCCAACTGGCAGCTGTGCTTTGGGAGATGGTGGAATCCTGAGATAAGGGCCCTAGCCTGGAGGAAGGAGGCCTCTAGAGGGCAGGAGTTGAGGTTTCTAGACAGTCAGTACTTCTTGCCTCAAATCTGTCTCTACATTCTGACCTGTGCAGATACGAGTAAGCCCCTCACATGCTGCCATAGGGGTAGAGGGCTTCTTCTAACGTCATGCCATGATGGATTATACCCACCAGTGCCAAAGCATGTGGACTGATGGTAGTCACAGAATTCCAGCCACCTGCCTCCTGTATCCAGTCTTGTTTAGGTCTTCCCCCTCCTCATCCTTTCTCCGGGACAAGGGAAGGCAGAACTTCTCCCTATAGCCCAGTGAATTCTTGACAGCCTTACCCAGAGAGAGATTTCTTCTCTGTGGAGTCCATTAAAGGAGGTCATCCTGGTTTGCTTTCTATCAACCAAAAACAACTAGTGGAAGAAAGGATGTATTTGGCTCACATGCTCCAACCACAGGTTATCACTGAGGGAAACCACATAAGGCATTGAAGGTGGGCAGGAACCTAGAGATAAGAACTGAAGTAGAGGCCATAGAGGAATGATGCTTATTGGTTTGATTCCTATGGCTTTGCTTAGCTTGCTTTATTATACAACCCAGGACGACATGCCTAGTTTCAGCACTACCTATGGTGGGCCTGGTCTGCCTACATCAATCATTAATCATTAAGAAAATGCTCCCCACCCCCTGACTTTCCTACAAGCCAATCTGATGGAGACATTCTCTCAGTCGAGTTTCCTTTTCCACCTCTTCCTAGATGGCCAGTGCTTGTGTCAAGTTGACAAAAAACTAACCAGCACAGAGGGCCTGGGCACAGGGAAGGTATCTGAACCAGCCCTGGGGGCCTGGATGTTCTACCCCATCCCATCACCCTGTCTGGCACCCTACCCTCTGGACTTGCTGCGTTCTTTCCTGCCTGTCTGCAGGCTTCACTTTCCACATTAGCATTTAGAGCTCCTGGTACTCTTCCAGTAAATTGCCCTTGGACTTTAATTAGCTAGAACTGATCTCTGTTGCACATGGCCTAAGAACCCTGATAGGCCTCCTGAAACAAGAGGGGAAAGTGGTCCAGTGACATTCCTTTGTCAAGTTCTTGGCTGCTTTTTTTTCTTCTGGTTTTAAGTGGCTGTCTTTGTATAACCTCCCATGTATCCCTAGTTCATGGTCCTTCCTCATGCAAACTCTTGGGGACCCTTGATAGTGAGCCATTGACCCTGCATTCTAGAAGTACACATTCAGCTCTCCATGTCAGAGCCTCAGCTCTCTCTCTGTCAACACTGAACACCTGCAACATCCCTGATGCATGTTGTGGTCGCCTGTGCCCGACTCTCGTCCCTCCCTCTTTGGATAGGTGCCGTGCCACACTACATGCAGGTACTGCACGATCTGGGAACACTGCCTGCACCCTCAGCTTCAGGTCTACATGAGGCACCCCTTGTATGAATCCCACATCACCCTGTGATATCCACTGTCACTGAGTTTAATCATGTTATCTGATTCCCCACTCCAGTGAGCAAGGACACAGTTTACCTCTGCAGACTCAGCCTTCGGTGACTGTCCACATCAACTGAACGTAGCCTGTGCTTAACCGCTCAGAAACCGCTCATTTTGTCTGTGATTTTCCTTTCGTCATTTCATTCTTTTCTTGTTTTATTTGCTGTCTCTGGTGACTTCTTTTCATATCCCCAATTCTGCTTATGCTAAATGGTATCACTTGAATATAGCTCCCTTCCCGGTCACTCAGGAGCTTACTCCCCAAAGTCTTAGGCTACAAGGACAGCAACTTAATACCACTCAGGATCTTAGAGGTGGACTCTCTGTGAAGTAATTAGTGTAAGTTATGTCTTTCAGGCAGATACTGTGTTTGATTTCCAGTGGCTTTAGAATGAGTGAGGGAGACTCTCAATGTCCCCACCATGATGTGGTGAAGCCAAGAATCAGCAAGAATCGGAACACAGATGTTTAGACTACCAGAGCTATGGAATTTAATCAGCCTCTTTGCTTTGTAACGTACATTTCCCAGGCATTTCATTACAGTAATGAAAAAACAGACTAACACACTATCCTATCACTGAACACTCCCACCCACGTATGTGTACATGTACACGTGTGCACTAATTACTATAATCATTGTTTTGACACTTCTTAGATTGTGCCTTGTCTTTCATTTTGAGAGTCACATCTAGCTTAAAGCTGAGGGAAGAGAAGGCACAGCAGATGGTGGGAAATGGAAAAAG
This sequence comes from Pachyuromys duprasi, assembly GCA_028658305.1. NCBI lineage: Eukaryota > Metazoa > Chordata > Mammalia > Rodentia > Muridae > Pachyuromys > Pachyuromys duprasi. The sequence goes on from CM053751.1 coordinate 10,693,908, forward strand.
AAAGCTCAGATTTCACAGTGCCTTCAGTTCATCTCTTTCCTGAGACTTCTGGAAAGCTCAATCTGTTTTTTATTCAGCTTCTCAAACTCCACATATCAAAAAGGAGCCATGCACCCTTCTTAAATCTCCAGCCCTATCATGGAGGATGAGGTGAAGTGGGAATGGATTTGCAGGAAGAACTTGATTAATAGCCTTCATGTTAACTGTCCAGGTCACAAAGCCAGAGACCCAGGTTCATACCCAAGTTCTCTTTCTTTAATGGCATCTCTTCCCAACACATCCAAGCTATGATCTCCCATACTTGCCTTTTGCTGATACTGTTCAACAATGAAGAGCCTATGTTCCTCTCTGACCCACTCTTTTTTTCAGTGATTACCATAGTCATTGTTTTCCTTGTCTTCTTCTCTCCCTTATCCCCTTCTTCCTGGCTCTGTCATCCTGGCTGGTCATGGATCCTCCTGCCTGAGTAGCTGGGACAGCAAGCATACTCTACCGTGTTGAGCCAGAATGTTTCAACAATGCTAATCAGAACAACTGAATCACTTTCTCAATGGCTTCCAGTGAGTCAGACATTCCCCTGTTACCTCTCTCCATCACAGATAAGCTCTGAACTAGATCCCAGTAGCAGAGTCCTTGTCCACTCTAAAACAGATGTGCCAGGCCACCGGCTTTCTGGTCCCACCACCAACTCTCTCCGTTCTGTGGCTTCCTTGTTTTGCTGAAATGATTTGTGTCCTATTCTTGCCATTTTGAAATCATTTCTCCTAAAAGGCTCTAGCCTATAACTGCCTTCTCCAAGTCCTAGATTCCATAGGCAGAATTGATCTCATTATCATTATTACATTCTGACTTAAGTCTGTCACAGTTAATTGTTTATTATATTTGGGTTTCTAATATCTTATCTGATGTGCTATGGGGATAAAGAATTATAAATATCTTCTATTTCTCTGTGCTATGGATTCAGTAAGTATAACATTAAATGACCAATTAACTACACTAATAAGGATTAGGAGGCCTGGCCTTAGATTGATTTGTGAGTCAGACAAATTAGGTCTCTTGGCTGATATTATGTGGTATTTTATGTTTTCATAAGATATTTGAGATTGTTAAGTAGGGAAAAATCTCAAATCTCAGAGGTGTGGCCAGGGACTTATATTTCATAGAAGTAACCAAGTCCCTCAGTTGCTGTTCATAGAATGGCTTAGCAACACTGGGTGTCTCCTTCCCTGGCAATTGTTAGTGCGAGGTGACTTGGAGCACGAGTACTTAAACAGGAATTGTCATAGGACACTGCTAATGACTTCTTTCTTTTTTTTAGGTTTGTGTTAAGATTATGACAGTTTGAGACAAGAAGAATAAATATTTGTAACAGCAGAAACAAATAACTTGTAGGCAGGACAAAGGAAATCAATGCTATTGTCTCAGAACATAGAGATGCTTCCATATTCTGGGAAAGGCTCTCTGACCAAATGTTTTCCTGGGTCTCAATGGAAGGACCAGGTGGGCGGTTTGCACAAAAAAGGAAAGGGGCAGCTATGGGCATGGGAAAAGAACAGTGGATGTTCCATTCATATATTGATTCTCCTGCTAATCCAGCAAAACAGGGGTGGTTGTGAGTTACTCTCTGTCTTTTATGGGTAGGGAGTTTGGAGTTCTAAGGTATGTATTTGGCACTAAAAGAGACTCTCCACCTCACTACAAACTAGGAAGGCAGAGCTAAAAGTCACAGTAAAGGACAGAATGACAAGTAAGAGGGGTGTGACAGTAGGGGAGATAAAATACCCACTGAAGAGTCACGAAAAAGTTCTTGCTCATAATCGTCGTACTCAGGAGGTCGAGGCAGGAGAATTATGTGCTTCAGGCTAGCATGGGTTACACAGACAGACTCCAATCACCCTCTGCACTCTCCTAAAAGAGGAACTATCATAAATTATTAATAAAAGAAGGGTCATATTTAAGTAGGCAGAAGAAAGAAAGATCTTATCACAGTCCAAGAGAAAACTACTAGTAAATATGGTTATTGAAATCTGAATTAATATAAATTAAATAGAAATTCAATTTCTTAATTACTCCAATGACATTTTAAGTTCTCAGTCTCCCATGTCGCTGGGGGCTCTGGGTAGAATAGTACAATCAGAAAATTCTGTTCCTATTACAGCCACAGGTTTTTCTTGTGTGAGGCATATTTGGCAAGTAGTTAAATATTTGGTATATGTGTAGGGGTTTATTTACTATAACAAAATACAACAACTTTCAGGTTAATTTTGGCTCACAGTTTGGAGGTTTCAGGTCCTGGTCAGTTGGCTTGATTGTTTCAGAACTGTATTAAGGCAGGCCATCATGGCAGGAGTGTGTGGAGGAGGAAGCCCACTTCCATTGTACGGAAGCAAAAGAAAGAAAAGAAAGGGCCATGGTCCTAATAGTCCCTTCAAGGACACATCTTCATCAACTAGAAGATTTCTCAATAGGTCCCTACTTCTTTAGGGTTCCTCCAGTTGTGCCATCCTCAGGAGTAAGCTTTCAACACATGGCCTTTGGGGGGACATTCTAGATTTCAACCATAGCATTAGGTATGACTAGTAGGGATAAGGTTGGAAGTACGAGTTGGAAGGGCACAGAGAACAAGACAAGCACATTTAGGCTACACTAAATACATATAAATATACTAAATAATATATATATATATATATAAATATATTTTCTATAGAGATATAATATATAAAATATAAATAAATATTATATATATTTAATGGAGCCTAAATGTGCTTATCTATACAAATGTGCACTGAGCAGATGCAGTGAGTTAAGAGCCATTTTTATAAAAACTAACATAGCAGTGAGAAATAGACCTGAGAGTGGGACATGACAAGAGCTGAGTTGGCCTGTAAGTGTCTTGCTACCATGACTGCTGTGAGGGATTGTGTTTTGAAGCTACTGTGGAGTTTCCATGAGGACAGAAGGTAATGACCCATTCATATTGGTATTTATATGGCGTAGCATTGAAGTGGAGTAAATACAAAATAAAGTGTGCTTTCAGTATTTAATGATACAAAAAGGTGTCATGGTGAGTAGCAATCTGAACGACACATTTAGACTCTGAGGTGTTTTATTTGGGGGACATGGTTAATGAGTGTGAGAAAGTCAGATAATAACCACAGGCAGGAGGCAAGACTTGATCCTGGTTCATTCATGTGATGGTTGAAATGGTTTCAGGAGATACACATGGAGATGGAGATTTGTTCAAAGAACATAAATTAATCAAAGTCTAAGAGTGTAATCACATCAGGACACTAAATATTCTCTAGAAACAGTAGCTCTTTCTATAAACTGTGGCAAAGCCTTCTTCTTGAAGACAACACTTACATATTTCTTTGAACACAGAGATGTTTATTTGGTGCTTAACTAGAGCCTTTACCCCTGCTGCCTAGTGTTCACTGACTAGTACTTACTGGAAGGTACTCTGCATAGCACCTGAGAAGAACGGTTATCATCAACCCAGCTATAAATGCTGTGATCTACAACAGTGACCTGAATGCATGATGTGATGGTCCAATAGTGGCTCAAATGTTGAGGGAATAACCAATTACCCTCTATTTGGATTTAAGGCCTACTCCATGAGATGGAACCCATGTCTGACACTCTGGGTAGCCAAGAACCTGAGATTGGATAGGCCATGGACCAAATATTACTGTTCAGACATAGCAATAAAATGACTCCTCAAGACATTGCTATACTCATAGGTCAGCATCTTGCTCAGCCACCAACAGGTTCTTCTTGCAGTAGATGGGAGCAGACACAGAGCCCCACAACTGAGCTGTGTATAGGGAGTGAGAGACTTTGGAGCACTCAGTCCTAAATGGGACACCTTCACCAAACATCCCCTATCAGGGCTCAGGAACTATGCAGACGAGGGGGTGGATGGACTGTAAGAGCCAGAGGTGATGGATGATTCCAAGAAAACAGTGTCTTTCAGACACAGGGCTGATGCACAGATGAACTCACAGAGACTGTGGCTGCACACACAAGTCCTGCGCAGGTTCAAGTCAGACTGTCATTGCTGAGAGGGAAATAGACACACATTCCCACCTTGAGTCTAAAGCCATCGGCAGTTGGCACCCATATGTCAATAAAAATTTAGTTTTTTTCCAGTGGAGTCTTACTGGATAATTTAAACACACGGAAGGGCAGGTCCCACGCCCAGCACCAGGTGGCCAACACAAAATGAACCAGTGATATTTTTTTAGACTTTTTGTCTCACATTGCTTTGTTTAGACATTTTCTTTGGCCTTATTGGTCTCTTGCTTATATTTTGTATTGTTGGTGGTGGTAGTGGTGTGTGTGTTTCTTGTATTTTTTCTTTTACTTTTTGTTTGTATGTTTTGTCTACCTGTTTGGTTTCTAAAGAGAGAGAAAAATAAAGGGCTAAGTGGGTGGGGAGAGGAGAAGGATCCAGGAGGTGTTGGAGGAGGGGAAAACATTATCAGAATATATTGCATGAAAAAGATATTTTCAATAAAAAATAATGTGCCTCATTAAAAAATTCTATGAAAAGGAATAGTTAGAGTTTGAGACAGGGAAGACAGGAGTGCATATAAAAACAATTTATCTTTTCTCTCACAGATAAGATCAATAGGTGTCTTCGAACAAATCAAGTTCCTGTAGTAAAAGGGTCTTGTCATTTTGTACTAGTGAAGGTTACCAGAGCTGTTCTTATAAGTAAGCAAGTTATGTCTGTGTTTTAGGAAGTAAAATCTTTACTTTCTCTTGAATTTCCCATTGATCCTGGCTTTGGGGGCTACTGATGCTCTTTTTTCCTATGTATCATGGGCACTTGGAATTTTAACACACCCTCTTTGTGGGTGTATTAGGAAGCTAATTCTCACATCCAATGTTTATATTAAACATTGCTACTTCCTTGTTCTTTTGTGGAGAAATCCTATAGAAAGAATTTCAGGTCAGCATCTTTGGACAGATGAAATTCTCACAGCACCCTGTCGCTAGTTCCCTCCCCTCTTCAACCGTGACAAAGGTTAACATCTGTGTTCCCTGCGTTCCTTACTTCTCAAACATTTTGTCATCTGCTACCACGACTATTCAGTGACTCAACAATAATGCTCCTAAATGACTGTGAGACCTCGTTTGGGTTTTTAATAAACAGTCACATTCTAATGAGGTCTTCATAAAACTGACTAAATATGTTTAGAAATCATTAGCTTAAATTACCGGTGCAAAAATCTCCTTTGGGAGCCCTGCAGATTTGGTTATGAGACTTCTGGCAGATGGATTAGTTCAACCCCATGGCAGCATTTTTTTTTTCTTTTTTCTGTTGCATCTCCACACAAACAGTGTGAATGGGAATGCCTGGGAATCAAGAGACTGGATGAAACACTGGTTGTCCCTCAGGTGGGTTCATTAAACAGGGAAGACAATCACAACACATTCCAGCGCCACTTAGCTGCCAGGTGTGCGGCTGTTGGCAGGTGCCAGGGAAACTGACAAGGGTCCCTTCCCAGGCACATGGGCTGAGACTCGATACACAACAGTGACACAGGAGTCTCGGATAATGACAAGTCCTGGCAGATGCACCGGGACCCCACTGGAGGAGAGCAGAGCATCTCTGTCTTCTACACCAGGTGCTGTGACAGGGAAGGCCTCCCAGTGGCTCCGGCACAGGCAATTAAAGCCCCTAACGCCGAGTGCTTGAGGGCAAGGAAGGATGGAAGCCGGTCCCCGGTTCTGACTTAATGAATCAGCAGCAAGTCTGTGTAAACAGACACATACCCGTGTGGCTCATGGGTAATTCATGAAGGACGTCCTGTGTGCGGTGCTCATGTTAAGTAGGTGGCCGTTGCCCTTAAAAATCATGTCATTTTGATTTCTTGGTTGGTTTGCTGCTGTTGTTTCTAGGCACGGAAAGTGGGGAGCTGCTCTAAACAAACGCGTAGCACTAACAACAGCAAACAGCCTGGAACAAGGTCGGGGCCTTTCCCCAGACAGGAGATGACCTCTTGTCAAAACTTCCAAATCCATGGCAGACATTCAAGGACAGATGCCATTAACATCACGACTAATTGAAGACAACCCCATGGAGGGACTAGAGCCCTCTCTCAGACTCACGCACACCCTCCCCACCATGCTGGTGAGAATTCAGGATTTCTGAAAAAAAAAAAAAAAAAACAAAAAACCTCAACCATTTCTAACTCTTGTAAACCTATGAAAAGAGACATATACAAACCAGAAACCTGATGTCCACCCCCTCCTCCAGCTACATCACATTGCCTGGAGCTTCCATGCTGATTTGTCAAAGCTACTGTTGTAAAACCCAGCAGTGACTACCCCGTGCAGGGCAGGTCCAAGGGCCTGATGGAAAGAAGAAATAATGACTGCCAAAGTGAGGCATATCTAGTTGTTATATGTGAAGAGCTCCACTACTTGAAATGAAACCCGACTTTCTGAAAAAAATGTACCATAGTCTTTTGCACATTATAACTATAATTCTTAAAAATTGTTTATGGGTGGTCTGCCTGTGTGTATGTCTGTGCCTGGTGCTGGTGTGGAGTGGTGGTATATGCCAGAAAAGGGTGTCAAATCCCCCTGATCTGCAGTTACAGATGGTTGTAAGCTGCCTTATGAGTGGTTTTTAAACTCTGGCCCCCCTGTAAGAGCAGCTAGTGCTCTTAACTGCTGAGCCATCTCCCCAGCCTTTACTGTAGTGATGAACAGTACATCCTTCTCTCCATCTTCCTATCAAAGACCACCCTATCTCTACCCCTCCTGGAAGTAAAGGAATTTATCACGTGCAAAGACCTTCCCTTCTTAAGGCTACTGAGCCCAGATAGAGCTCACTTGGGAATTTCAATGAAGAAAAAAAGAAATGACACGTGCACAGTTATTCCTAAAGACCTACTGGAACTCACCATGGCATTGATTATTCACTTTTCAAAATGGTTCATGCCAAGAAATCCTTGAAAGCCAGTCCTGATGTAAACATTTAAAATCTGAGGTGGCTAATTCCTTGGGGGAAATCAGCTCTAGTAAAGGCTTCTGAAACCTGGACCACCTCCTGGACTGTGG
>CM053751.1:10701481-10821262 GCA_028658305.1 Pachyuromys duprasi
ATGTGAGCATTTTGCAAGTATTTCTGGAGCCCATCCAGAGACTGGAATGAGTGTGCTTTTCCTTAGAATGAACACAAGACCAAGAAAATTCTCTGCTCTATCATGGAAGAGCTGTTGTTCTTTGATGCTACTCAGGAAGTCACACACCGTGGTTATTTACTGAGGATAGGAGGGGAGGGGACAGACCCACACATATTTACTGAGGATGGGAAGGGACAAAACTGCATCATCCCTTAAATGAGGATGAATTCTGGTGCCATTTCCCAGCCCCATAATACCCAGGAACATCAGGGTCATTATGTGTATCGTTGCTGGTCCGAGGTTTGAAATAAAACATTTAAATTAATACCTAATATTTACTGAGTCCTTATAATGGACAAGGACTTCTCTATCTGATGTGGAGAAACTCATGTAACCTATAGCAGAACTCCCCAAAGTAGGTGGTCATGGAGCAAATATTTTATATCCCCAAATTCAAATGTTGAAACCGGCCCACCCATTCCTCATTATGGCTATATCTGGAAATGAAGGTCAAGGATAAATGATCCAATAAGATTAGTGTCCATGTGCGAAAAGACCTGGTGAGTCACTCTATCCACGATGCTTCTTGAAGGAAGAAGGCAGCCACATGAAAGGCAGGGGGAGCCCTCCCCAGGTTCTGGATCTCGCCGACCTTGAGGTGGACTTGGCCGCCACTAGCGCTCTAAGAAAATAAATGGCTGTAGTTTATGCCTCTCAGCCCAAGGGATTCTGTCATGACTGTCTGACCAGCTGGATGCGCAAAACCATAGCATCCCACTTTCTCATAGTAAGAGAGATGCCCCTCTAGGATGCCCACATGACCAGCACCTGCTGGACTAGGCTGCAAGCCAGCTCACCTGCGCTCCCACCGGCTCCCAGGAGAGACAGAATTGAAGAAACAGACAGGCTTTATACTTTCATTATGGAAAAGATATCTTTAAAAGATTTTGTGCTTTACACAGTGGACCCATATATAACCCCCTCAACTTGCCACTTTGGATAACCCTTGCTGTACAGAAACTTCACATGCTGAAACTTTCAAAAATGCCAACCTTTTTCTTAAAGCACTGGGCTTTTATTGTCCTTGAAATAGTCTTCAAAAAACCCAAAGTCTGAAATATTTTCCTGTGTTGTTTTCAGTATGTTTTAGAGCTGTATTTGGGCTATGTAGGTCTTCCACTGTTTCTTATTTGGGGTGTTCCATGAAGAAGGCATCCGTTAATTTTTGGTCCACATGGATAAGCAAATGGATAATCAAATCCCAGATGGATTGATTGAAAAGCTCACTAATTATATATCTTTCCACTTAGGCCTGCAGTCAACATCTGGGCTCTCTGTTTTGACATATTGGTCCATTTATCTCTTCCTATCAATTTGTGACACCTATAATTTCCTCTTCTCCTATGGTCTTTGTCTGGGATGGATTTCCAAATTGTCCTATTCTCATAAAGTAAGATAGAAAGCAATCTTTCTTTTCTATTTCCGTAGAATCATTTTATAAAACATAGAAAAGGTATTTGTATTTTATAACTTATAAAATTCAATATAACAAAATTTGAATATTGAGCACCAATAAACTCCTTCACGCTAGTAAATTTTCATGGCTGACTGTTGGAAACTCTTCAACTTTTAAATAATTATTTTTTTGTCAGAATTTCTTTTTCTTTTGGAACTGGTCTTAGAGAACACATTTTTTTCTACAAAATTAACAAATTTACTATAATTCAGTTTATTCTTCTAGCGTAAAGCCACTAACCTTTTTCTAATATTGGTGAAAACTGGTTTTCTTCCTTTTATTTCTAATCTGTTGACAAATGTTTGTCTATTTCATATAATGAGGTTTGTAGTTCTTGATCTTTATTACTATAATTTAATAAATTTCTTGTCTACTTTTCTTATTTTCCTTTGGTTTTCTTACTCTTGTCCACTTTCTTGAAGTAGATATCCCATCTTTCTTTTTAATTAAGAGCATCTAGGAACTTTTTATTTTACTTGCATCCTGTGAGTTTAAACACTCTTCTCTCAAGGGGGGATTGGCCCTAGGTCCCCTGGGACTCTTTATGTAAACGGCTTTAGCTTTCACTTGGAATGGAGGCACCATCATCTCTAGCCGGCTTGCGCCCAGCGCAGTATAAACCCTACGCCAACAGTTGTGTTTGTTTAAGACACAATAATAAGAAAAAGTACATGTTGAATAGAGATGCCTTTTTGTTTTGGTAGATGGCAGGAAACTACTGTTGATTCAACCCACGGCCATGGAACCCACAGCCAGACTTTCGGTGATACCTTTTTCAACCTTATATTAGGTGTTGTCTTGACCAATAAGTTTAGCAGAGGTTTGTTTTCATGGGATCTTAGGTGAAGATGGAGCAACAACCCTGTAATTTCCCCAGGGCATGTGGATATTTTTTTTCTCCCCTTCTCCTGGCCTCCTCCCTGAGTTTGCCTTTATCTGACCACCTACCCCTATAGGTTTGGATTTTATATTAACAGAAGGCCCCAAGATGCTATCTCTTGGTCTTCCTGACCATCAAGCTCCCTCTCACCAAGATAAACACAGGACTCCCTTGCCTGCTTTTAGGCACACTACAATGTCCAAACTTTCCAGTCTCTGGCCCTTAGTGTACTTCAGATCTGTGGTCATTTTGTTTTCTTGCATGTGAGGTTGCATGTTTCAAACTAGTCTATTTACATACTTATGTGATATATAATTTATCTAGAATTTCAAGATGTTTGTAGAAGGTAGGGCTATAGTCTGCTATCTCTTCTAGAATTTTCAGTATATCCCACGTGCTAGGATCTTATTCTGAGACAATGGTTTCATCCACTACTTTCCATCTTTGTGCCTCCTGATACCTTCTGAGAATCTTAAGAATCACCCTTCCTTTAAGGCTATTGCTTCAATAACTCAGTGCTAGGAAAAGTATCATGTCGTTGTTGCTAGATAAAAATACCACCTTCCCTAAGAAGCAATGGGCTCTTCATTTGCTGTGAGCATCACTATGGAACTGAGCCCATTATAAAGGCAGTTGTACTCAGAACATTTTCTCGTCTAAGGTTTGTGCTCTGGAGGTGATCTGATAGCATGCACTACTAAGATTACTGCCACCCATCAGCCTCAGAGTTAAACAAGGAAAACCTACAGCTAGTCACTAGAGTCAGGGATACAAGACCTTTGAGGGAAGATTATGGTTCCCTTTTCATAGAGTAGGACACTGACGAACATTGAAGAGTGACAACAGGCTTGGCTTTCTAATCCAGAGACAGGTCCTAGCACTGAGCAGCGTTTTCAGAGACAATTCCCCTGACTTACAGAACACTGGCATGCCTATTGTAGCACCCAAAGTCTTGACACCCAACAACCAGCCCTAAGGCTTACAGGTGTTTCTATGTGCTCAATATAGCTAGACGACAACAGCTTTTAAATCCTGAGTGCGTTTCCTGTCTGTTGCTATTGCAACAGGTGAAAGCTGCTCAGGCTATGCTTACTAAAATCATATAAGCCAGTATGGCAAGCAGCAGGATAAGCTGGTAGTTATTATTACTGTTTTGGAGGATACATCAAACTTTGAAGAGCACGGTCCATGTCTATCATCCACCGAGCAAAGAACCAAAGTGCATTTGTAGTAGATGGGCCAGCTTACCCTTCCCACTTCCACAAGGTTGGTCACCATGATAATGCTTGCTGTGTTCTCATGCCACACCATCCTCCAGAAGTCATAGATGGTCTCCTGCATGGGTCCTGCAGCAAAACAGAATAGAGGCATCATTTCCCACTGGATCAATGCCAGGACTGTGAAGAAACCTGCTCCTCCTCACACGCAGACCCTTCGCTTTTAGGTAGATGCCTCTCCACAGCAGCCATGCAGAACAGAACTCCTGAAACTTCGCCTACGGCAACAGCCAATGTTTCATCCATGGATGAGTTTTTTCACACCGTCCAATATTATCTGCATTTGAGTTCTCTTTACTCCTCTTAAACTACTACCGTGAAAGAAAGTGATTTCTCCATCATTTAGTTATTTATCTCCATAATACTCAAGAGTGAAATTTTAAGAAATGGCTAACATTACTCTCGCTGCTAACAATTGGCAGCTATCCCAGGGAAGTGCTACATAGAATGAAATGAGCCTCTGAAGGAAAGATGGCCTTTCTTGTGTCTAATATTTTTTCTTCTTTGGTGCCATCAGTCAAATTAATCCATTTTCTCTTTCCACATGACTTTCTAGAGTGAGAGAGAAGTTAAGGGTCTGAAGCAGCTGTTGTGCTTTCCTGCCGAACAGAATGTGGCCAGGCACCTGCTCCCTCACCCCTTGAGACCTCAGCATTGAGAACACTTTCCTGTAGCTTGGCAAAAAAAGGGGGGGGGTATGCTTTACAAAACACCAGTGCTGATATCTCAGGCACAGAAAGCTGGAATTTAAATGTTCTTTTAACTCAAACTTTTATTTTATTTTATTTTTACGGGCATATAATGTATTTTCATAATATCTACCCTCTCCAATTCTCCTTGGCCAAGAGATTTCTCTCCCATCTCCATGTCCTATTTCTCTTCTTTGTTTATTTTTTAAATAACTCATTGAGTCCAATTAGTGCTGCCTGTGTATGCATAAGCATGGCACCGTCCACTAGAGCTTTAGAAAAACACACAAAGGCTACCTCAAGCTCATGCATACTTGAGGCTGTAGAACTGACAGTCACAGAAGGCAAGAAGCAAATGCAAGGAGACGAGAGAAGTACCAGCTCAAGGGATTGGAAAGGTTCATTTTCTATGGAGAATCACACAAATGCTCAGGCACACTTACAACTACCTGCCACCTTCTAGCCGATTTTGTAGGTATTTGAATTTGAAGTGTATGTTCATGTCTGTGTGTGTATGTGAGAGAGAGACAGACAGACAGATTTGTGACAAATTACTCAGTTACTGTGAGCTTGTGTTGCCTTCTTTAGACAACTACACTAACACCTTTCAAGGCAATTTTGAGGACCCTTGGAATTAGAACATCTTAGAAACAACAAAGCAACAGAGAGAAAACAAGGTGTACTTATTGATGTTTATCTCCAGACACAAGTCTAGATGCAGCAGAGCGAGGGTTCCCCTCAGCCACCTTGCTTCTCTGGACCAGTTGGCCACTGGCTATGCTGGAGAGACTCTTGTTCCATCTGTCCAGCTCCTTCCTCTTGTGCCCTGCCACACATGCTATCACCACCTTCCATGCTCTTCAGAGAACAATGCAGCCTAACCTCCTGCAAAGGCTGCACCATGTCTCTGTGACTAATCCTTTTGGGGATGGGGACGCACAGACCACCTCCTGGCAAGCTACACTAGCACCCTTGGCCATTCCCCTGGCACATTCGTGCCATTCTCCTGCCATAGCGGCTGAAGATTCTGGTGACTTTAATTGCAGGCTACAGATGGGACAGGGAAACATCAGCTTCTATCAATCACCACGTCCCTCGCTTTCATTGTGTACTTAACAGCTTGTTACTTATTCAGTAGGAAAATTCTGCATTGAGTCTATCTCCGAGCAAGCAGTTTTCCCAGCATGAAGAAAGCCCTGGAATGGGGAGGTGGCCTCATTAGGCACACAGGCCTGTGCCACATACTGAAACGTAGAGGAATAGTTCTGATGACCACGACTACAGTGCAGGACTCAACAGTCCTAGCATCCTCCGGCTCTCCTATCTTTGTCCCCAGGAGGCTTCCTGAGCATATTTAAGACCATGCCCCTTTGTTGTGTTTTTTTCAAAGTGCTCCTCCATTAGCCCCTCTCAGCAACTGACACTCTGTGATTACTTAATTGAAATCACCTATGGAGGGAATGTGATACCTGAGTCTAGTATGCTCTCTTATAGAATGCTCCCTGAATAGCTCCCTGAATGAGTGAACGTGCAAGGCTGCATGCATATGAGGAATGTGGATGGTCGGTCCTGGTTTCAACTCCCATCCTATGACCATCTGTACAAGGCTCAGCACCCATCATCTTCACCCCTTCTAGTTCTGGAAAGGGTCCATCCTTTAGGGGCCTCATTCCAGACCCCATGTGGCTATCACTCAGTTCTCATGTACCACCTTTGGGAACTGACATTGAACTGTTGCTCCTGATTTCTAGGCAGAGCTTGGTTCCAAGTTTATCTGCCCAAGGCTTTGCTTCCCAACTTAGCTCTCAGCCCATTACCCTAGTTCTCACAGTAAATTCCTACTTGCCAGTCATTTCCCACTGAGCAGTGCTCTGAATCTACCCGTGGACGGGCTCTACGAACCAAGAAAGATGTCACAAAATGGGAACCAAAAAGAGCACATGGGGTTTGAATTGTTTATATGCCTAATTTTCATGACCTTTAAAATAACGATGTTTGTAGTACATGAAACGTATTTTCTTACCCCCTTTCACATGGAAGAAGGGGGTTTTTAATATAAGGTTTGCAATCTTGTTTTCCACCCTCTCCCTCCTTCAACCTGACAACTAATTAAAATTATTAACCAATACCTGGATAAGTGATTGTTCAGATATAAGTGTCCCCCCCCCCAAAAAAAAGATAACCAATAGCTACTACATGTGACCTTAGCAGCTCCTGGTGGGTGGGCAGTGAAAGACAGTGGCAATCATGAGCCAACATAATGAGTCTACAACCGTGCGCTGGGTATATAAGGTTCTCACGGCACTGAGATGTGGGGACTTCCCACTCCTCTGCTCCATACCTCAAGGGTCATGGGGAATTTCTCCAAGCACACAGGAAATTGCTTGTCCCTGATGAGGATTCCAAAAAGCAGCAGATAAAAGGGGAGGGGTTGCTATGCAAGCGTCTCACAAAGTCTGAACAGGGGTGACTAGAAACTCAGCACAGGACTTCCTCTGCTCTGGCTGAGTTGGAAGCCACTGCGATTTTCTGTGGCAGAACATTTACAGATGTTCACACAATGGGACAGAAGGTCAAGCTCAGCAGTTCTTCCATGGGGACTATGTCATTTGAAAGGTAAGGTCTGGAAATTTCAGCAACAACAAACCAGTAATACATTCCAATTTCCTTCACAATGGTTGGCACACACAGAGAAGGAAAGGTGCAGAGGGGCCGTTCACTACCACCCAGCCTGGCAAAGAACAAGGTGCAGGAAGAAAGATGAAATGCAATCAAAAGCCCAAGTGGAAACACACTCAAGGATAGGCTCTATTGTGTAAGATGAGTTCTCTAGTTCACGGGAGGTGAGGGATATTACAAATTATAATTTCAAACCCTGGTAGGCAACCTACAACTCGGTTTTTTCACATCTGAATTTCTATACAGCAGGTTTTTCTCTTAACTAAAGTCAAGGTCCTCTGAACACTCACGGTGGCTTATTTGAGCCTTTAAAAAGCAAGGTATAAACACCAATACTGTTCCAGCATACACAGAATGAAACTTAACATCTTTTGAGGCATCTTACCTCCCAGGCGCCGTCTGAAGCACTGTAAGTGCACTATCTCATTAAATTTAAAATTTACCACCCTAGGAAATCAGTTCTATTGTCCCTGCCCTTGGAGCTCCAGCTGGATCACAGACAAGCTCTGGGAAGCACTCTGGGTCACATAGCTTGTGAGCCAGGAAGTTGAGGGAGGTTGCCTTTCCTTCACTGCCTTCTCTTAGTCCTTCCTTCCCAAGGCAGGGAGGGTCTCACAGCAGCTGGCCTCCAATTCACCATACCATGTCAGCCAAGCAAGTACTAGAAAGCATGACTACTCCATGCCAGGGCCCCCTAGAGAATGACTTAGCAAGTAAGGTTCAAGTAGACACGTGTCGACCCTATAGTCGCAAGAGGAAGACAGCAGAAAAACCCGTGTTGCCCACACAGAAAAGCCCTTTGAAAAGTGGTTTTACATCAGGTCAGTTTTCACCTCTAACATGTTTGTTGGCCTCCTGCTGAGGCAGAATAACATTCACCTTCATGAGCACAGCAAGCTCTGGGGTTTCTCTTCCAGCCCTCAGCTCTTTAGAGCCACCCAGAGTTTTCCCAGGGCAAAGGCTTCCTGTCTCCCTTTCTTTGGGGTCACCTACCTCCCTCTGATAGTTTAGCCCCTACACCTAAAATATTATAGTGGCGTATACCCCCAGCTCTCTGTGTGTCCTTCCTCGTACCCACTGCATACACCATGAAGACCAGTAAACCTGATCCCGCTGACCTGTCTACTGACAGATACAGAGCAGGACTCCAAACCTCTTCTTCCCACAGGCTACTTTGGGGACCCTTCCCTGTGTGTCACTCCCTTTACACCTTTCATACCTGTTTCAGTTTACGAGGCCAGATGTCAATTCTTCCCCGGGCTACTGTTACAAGCCCTCAACTGAGGCAACAAGGTCCCTCATGGGGATGGTCTAGAAGTGGCCCCCGTGGCCGAAGCCCAGCCTCAGCCTGCATTTGGAAGCCAGGTGCGTCTGGGATCCGGGAAGGGACACCAGGGAGGCAAGGGTGAGCACTACAAGTGCCTCCCCACTTTCCAGAGGCTGGCCGTTGTCTAAGGTGGAAGCAGTTCCAAGCATGTGCCCTCTCACAGCAGGCCCATTGTCAGGACAACCTCCAACCGAGATAAGAGGGCTTCCAAAGCCCCGAGACAGAGGGCTTCCAAAGGCAGTGTGAATGGCTTTTCCAGTATTAATTCCCCAGTGCTTAACATCTATGTCTGCAGAAAGCTGCATGCATAATTGCCTTCCTTGCACTAAACAAGACCTCTGATCATCTCAGTGTGGTTGTGGCATTGCCCAGGAGGAAAAAAACTACAGGGGTAAAAAAGATGCAGCTGGATCATTGACCCTAGAAAGACAGGGTAGCCTGCCATCTCAGAGACCTCGCCATGAGGGTGAAACTTAGCATTTTGGTGCACTGTGGGGTGCCCTGAGTTCAGCACACCTGAAATGGTGGAAGCCGCAGTGATTTTCTTTTCAATGGAATCAGAACATCTTACAGCACACCTCAGTTTCTGAGAGGAAAGAAATGGGGCTAAATCTAAGGATCATCTGAGCTTCTTGCATATCTCAGAGACATGCCAGTGTCTAGAGTAGATGGCAGAAATCAGCTCTCAAGATACAGAGATACGCAGAGCACAAATAGTGACTAACAGTAAAAGCACCTCTTGCTGCATTTACTCAGAGAAGGAGAGGTTTGGAACTGGGGAGTTGGCTCAGTGTGTGAAAAGTACTTGCCCAACAACCTGCATCTGGTCCTCAGAGCCCACGTAAGAGGCAGAACGCACTGGTGCGCATCTGTAATCCCAGCACTCCAAGAAGAGATAGGGAAACAGAGACAGGAGAACTGGCCAGAAGCCTGCTGGACAGCTAGCTAGCCTGGACACGGCAGCACAGGAGAAAGAGCAAGAGAGACCCGCCTGGATAATCAGAGAGAGCAGACTTCCAAAACCTGTCTTCTGGCCCCATGGGTTATATTTCTCTTTCCTTTTTCTCAAACAAATAATCAAACATATAGATAGATAAGTAAAAGAGGACATGTTATTTATAAATATAGAGAGGGGTGGAGTTTGAAACATGCTACGAAACACTGAGAACCTTTAAATGGGTGGAAATACCTAGCTAGGGACAGTCCAATATCAGCATCCCTGCATGTGCTAGGGATGGATTGCTGATGGTGTGATTCAGAGGTCAGAGAGGTGGTTCAAGGACAGAGGGAAGGGGAGGGACCCTGAAATGACACACCTACAGATAATCCAGGATATGTGGCATGGCTGACACAGGACCAGCCTGGGCTTTGGCAGGCCCTCTGGCCACAGGTTTATTCCATCAGAACAGAAAACCGTGTAAGGTGCAGCATGGCTCTGCAAAGACCAAAGCGTGGGGTTTATGCATTAATTATAAAGCTCCTGCTACACACATAAAAGTGGCCCTAAAATTTTGATCCATTATTGGTACCATTGCTGTTGGCGATAAACTAAAATAGGTATTATAAAGTCAGTTGCTTAACAGTCAGAGAATTAGACATCCCTTCAGTGGCTTCCAAGAAAGCTTTTATTACAAAACTTTATGCGACTTTTCAGCACGATACTGCCATAACACTCAGACTCATAATTTCATATTTAGTAGCTTTTCATTTTTGCAGAAGCCAAACGTGAAAGGTAAAATGTGGCACTGTGCCTTATGGACTGATGTGATAATGGTGACATGGAACACAGCTGGCTTCCGCATTAATAACCCTTAACATCACTTATTTGATAGATGCGTTTGTGATCCCCTGAGGCTACTTGTGGCAAAATGTAGAATTTTATGAATAATCTTTGGTTTCGGCTGCAGACTAGAAAAAGCAGAACTGAGATGTCTGGGTACGGGAGGCATGATTTGCTCATTTTCCAGATGAGAAGACTGTCGTGAGAAAACAACTATTTAAGAGAAACAAGGAAAGCCTGCTAATGAGCCAGAGGCAAATGCACAGTTATTCTATGATGGGGCAAACTGGGGAGCAGTTTATTTAACCAGAGTTTCAAAAGGGGCATGGCTGCATGACAAAATACCCATTTCTAAGCTCAGCTGATGCAAACCTCCTTCACACATAGATTACAGGATTCAGACTGTTCACCAGTCCCCTGGAATTTTAATTGGCGAGTGTGAAAAAAAACAACAAACGAGGGACTTGGCATCAAATCTATAATAAAACAAACTTTTTAAGAAGTAGTGTTGGAAGCTGTGCAGTAGATAATTAAAGTGTTTTCACTTTGTAAATTCCCAGGGTTTCCACACAATGGTTTACCCCGGGTTTCCCTGCAGGTTGCTAATGGGACCACTTCACCCACATTCCTCCCTTCAGGCTGAGATGCAACATGAAAGGACTCATGCTTTTCTCTTACTAGTTTCAAGGATTATTTGCTTGTGGGTGTACCATGAATGACCATACACATATATGTACATACATGCATAAATACACACGCATATACATACATACATAGATACATATATACCATGAACACCTGAAACTGATTCAACAGTGACAGGCTAAATTGGATTTAATTACAGGTAAGCTATAAATTTATATAAATCACACACACACATATGCATACATATGCACATACATATCCCCAGAAACTTCTGACCACAATTTCAGTTACAACTCTTCCACACTTTTTTAGCTTAATAACTCAGTTTTCATTTCCTTCATTTTTTCAATTAAAAGTACTTAGGGAATACTTTAACATACAAAAGCCCGAAGAACTGTACAGCACACATTTGTCTGTTTGCTATGTGTATGCACGTACGTACCTTTGCGTGTGGGTCTGTGGATAGCTGTGGGCATGTCATGTGTGTGGTAAGAGGACATCTTCAGATGTCCTTGGGTGCCTTCTACTTTTTGCTTGAGACAAGGCCTCTGACTGGCCTGGCTTTACCATACAGGCCAGCCTCGCTGGTGCAGAAGCTGCGAGGGATGGCCTGTGTCTGCCTTCCGTATCACCACTGCTGGGACCACAGACACACGCCTTCTTGACTGTCTTTTTATGTGAATTCTGGGGATCTGAATTCAGGTCCTCATGCTTGCAAAGCCAGCACTCAACCCATGGAGCCGTCCCTCTAGCTCCAGATTTCTCTTAATAAAGATACATTTAGCTGGCAGCCACAGTCTTCTAAGATACCTTAGTTCTAGTCTTTACGTCTCCATTTTAAAAGGGTATTATGGTCTAACATCAGGTCCCTTAAGTTTATCCCTCTACAATCAGTCATTATTATAATTCCTTTCTTCTCTCATTTTACACATTCTCATTCCTTTGTTTTTCTCGAATTTATCTTTACTAGAAATAAAGTTTATTCATTTCTATACTATTACTAACCACATCTTAAGTCCCAGAAAAAGTAAAACAGAGGAAGAAAAATTTAAGAATAAATTGAGTTTCTGAATATAAGCAATTCTTTGCCCACCTGGAACCCCAACATCACTATACAAGAAAATGAAATAGTAACTTTGAGGTCTACACTTATCATGCTTTTGGGGGCAGGGAAAGACACAGAGGATGTCTTTGGTTTTATCTGTTGATGAATACTGTATGTGTGTTTGTGTGTGAGAGCGTGTGCGGGTATGGGTATGGTGGTTTCAAAAAATATTTTTTCACCTTTTCAACCTTGAAACAATGCAGCTTCCAGTCTGTGATGAAGTTAATTGTCTATTTAAGCCAAATTTACCTTTGTTCAAAAATTTGCAGTGATGACAACCATTGTACTTTGAAGGGAATATAGGGAGGGTATGGGTGAAACATGGTGGTCCCCTTTGGTAGGTTCTTCTGGAAGGAAACACAGGCTATGCAGAGTGTACTGCTTTCATGCTGCTTACGTGAATATACACTGTTTGGGACAAAGGCCTGAATCATCTCTGCCACTGGGAGGTGTGTGTTCAGGTAGCATCATGAGGGTGGGCAGAGTGGTAGCTAATGCTGACTGAGAGGCCGCTGGAGGGCTGGCTTCCAAGCCACACCCTTGAATTCCCTCTACAGTCGACAGTGGAAGTAACCATTTTTCTCGGGGTGAAGAGTGTATTGGATCGGTTACTGACACAAAGTACGCCTGCATTCAGAAGGAATGTTAGGGCTAGCATTCCAAGATCGGATTGTATAAACAAAGTATAGTTATGAGTGAGATCAATGATGGAGGAATGCTCATCCCAGACATTGGCACCGCAATGTCTGGGAGCATTTCTGGAAACCCCATCTACATGGATTGTTATTTAGCTGTGCTCTCTGTTCCAGAATCATGCCTCTACAGCAGCTGAACAAACCCTTTCAACCAGAAGTGGTACCCCCTGTAATGGGAATGCAAAGGCTCCTACAGTGCTTGACGTTGAAGGCGGCTTGATAAAGGCAGACAAAGCAGGTCTGAGACCAGCGGATACAGATCAAAGCCCCTGATGACTAGCCGAAACACAGGAAAGACTGGAAGGCGTGGCGGTTGTGGAGAGCAACAACACTCAGGGTTCTGCGGGGCCGTTTGGTCGCTCATCCCTGGCACAGGTTGCATGCCATGTGCATGGGGAACTGGGAGGAGGCATGGGACAAGGTGCCTAAGCCACAGAAGGGTGGAGGAACACGACAGATGCCCACTACCCAAAAGCCTCCGCCTGGCTGTGGCCCTGAGGATTCATCAGTGTTGGTCTTCAAAGAGAAGTCTCAGAAGCCGAGTCCAGGTACTTGTGCAGGCTGCTCAGAGGGGAGGAGAGGAAAGGCAATCAAGGGGAGAAAGAAGAATAGAAGCTTTCAGAGTGGAGTGGCTTGGCAACCCAGAGGACCTGGCTGCCTTCTGTCACAGAGAACAGTGAAGGGAAAAAACCTGAATTCACATGCTCCAGGAGCTACTGCCAAAGGGATGGAGGCTTTCATTACTCTCCATACCCTTTAATTAAGCTTCCCTCGGTACACAACTGGGATCCTCTTTTATTTAACAAAAAAGAGAATCAATCTAATAAATGAATAAAATAGAGATAAATTGGCTCCCTAGACATAGCGGAGGGCAGGTGCTCGGAAACATTCTGTGGCGGTGGAGGGCCTAGCATTAGGAAGTTTCCAGCAGTGAATTAAAAAAAAAAAAGCCAAGAAACAGAGGAAACTGAATCAGCATTCATTAAACAACAAAAACAAAAACAAAGCCCATAAATGGGGCAGATAAACTAAGGAAGTACTGGATCATACAACAAACCCTCAAAGGAGTCGCCAGGCTACCATCTGAAGATAAACCCCAGGCTGCCATGCCGGGGTCACTGGTAACTTTGTGACCCTGTGCTGAGCCCAGCCTTTGGTAGAGGTACAAAGCCAGCCAGTGAGCTTTGGTCTTTTAAAGGAACAACTCAGCTCTGCAACGGCCTATGGTGTTGAGGCCTGAGAAAGCCCGCAGTACGGAACATATACGAGAATTATGTTACAACTCTTCCCTTTCAAAGGCCTGACCTGGCAAAAAAAAAAAAAAAGAGGTGCCCTGAAGTATCTATGCATTTAATCCCCTGTGGAACAAAATGTCCCTTAGGAGAGTAGGTGTGCCACACAGCGTTGATTTTCTTCTCAGATGAGCACTGCACACATCCTCCTGACAGCCCACACAGCTGGCGGCATGCGTGATTCAGGTCCACATGTAGGGATAAAGGTCACTGAACTACATTTCTTTCTCAAGTGCCAACTCTTTCTACTAAAAATCTCTAAAAATCAATGAGGATAGACTGGAAGATTAAACATTTTTTTCCAAGTCTAAAGCTGTATCTTTTTTGTCTTTTTAACTTTAAATGAGGTGTATGCCTAAATTCCTCTTAAAGATTTAAAGTCTTTGGAGTGATGGCTTCAGATTCAGGGTGTAAGAGAAATCATGTAAGGTTCATCTTTCTGTGCCTGGCTGACTTCATATATTATATAAACATACACACAGATAACATTTAAAAAAATCCATCCATTCATTGATGGACGCATTTGTTTCCTTCCTTGGCATTATAAGTGATGTGTAATGAACACAGACCGTGTGTTCCAATTAGCTGTAGGATAAGATATTTAATATCTTTCTCACAAAAGAATAATAAATATCTGGGATGATGGACAGAATAATTACCCTGTTATGATTACTCTACAATGAATATGTAGATTGAAACACTATATTCCATAAACATATCACAATAAAGTACAAAGAAAATTAAAAATTAAAAACAAATAAAGACCATTTAGGCATGATTATCAACTGTCTTTACATTATTCCGTATGAATTAAGCTCCATTACTTCTGGAAGGACACAGTTGGCTGGGACATCACCCTTTGTTGACTGCCTTCCTTTCTAGTCTAAGTGTCCTTACGTGTTATCAGCGCATGTTGTTAGGAACACAGGCCTGAACGATGCCAAATCTGGCCATTGGCCAACTAGGCTAATAACTTTGGACATAAAGTCGGGTTGTTAAAGGGAATTTTCTGGATAAACTGTCACCGAGACTGCTCATTCTAAGAACATCATGGACAAGCACAAGGTGAAGCATGCCTCCTACTGATATGGGTTGAACCCTCTGGTGAGCACTGTGCAGAAAACACAACATTTTTGTTTCCAAAGCCTCATCCTCTTTAACGTTGGAAGCTGAAGAGTGTTCCACTTGTTTGTAAACAAGTCTCAAATAGGACATAACAAATGAACCCACTAACAAGGGTTGCAACCGGCTGCCAATGCAGAACCGCCCAGCCAGGAAAACAAGGGCGCCGGTTGCAGAAAAGTTAGGAGTGAAGAGCGAGGCACATGGGCGCTGGGGCAGGAAAACAGAAGCTGTGTGCTGGGGGCCGAGATTCTGATGAAATAGAACAGACCTTTTAAGTCTCCTGGGAAATAATTTCAAGTGGTCACCTCCATCTGGAGGCCAGGGTGTGGGAACAAATGCTCCTCACAGAGTGTGGGATGGACACTGGAGCCCCGAGAACTCTCCACTTCCAGAATGGCTGCCCTGGAGAGCAGAGTGAGCTCTTCACGGCTTTGTGGTCGCTACTCCTGAGGCCTGGGGTGGAGTCTGAGCTGGGAACGTACCAACCCACTCATCTTCCTGGAACACAGAGAGCATGTGCGAGAAATGCACAAGGAAACCCGATTCACTGGAGTGGTTTCCCTACGCTGTGGGAGGCTCACTCTAATTTCAATCACGTTCACCGTGAAGTTTGCCTCCTGGATGCAAATCTCTGGAGCCAAAAGAATCTCCAGGTTTTCTCCCTTTCAAATTCTGACAAAGGATGATGATCAAAACTAATTCAATAAGACGTACTTTGGGGGGGGGGCTGCACATCTAAACAGGTGCAGCACTAAGTCGAAGTAGTGTCACAAGATGGACTGTTTCTAAAGGCATAACTAAGAAAAGTGTTCTATGGAACAGGAGCTGGACAGCCCTTATCTGAAGAAAGAGACAGACAGGCCGCTGGAGTTATGACAGTTATGTATTACCAGGGCAGAGGCCTCGTGGGACCAGCATGACTTCTTTCCACCTGGATGAGTACTCACTACACGGTCAGAATGTGGCTTCTGGTTCATTCCTCTGTGCACTCGGGACGCTCACTCGTTCTTGTATTTCTACTAAGCATCTGCCTGGTATGGGCTGTTGGCACTGTTTACTGAATCAGTGAGTGAGCCCCGTCACTCCTAATGCCCTGGATCTGAAACAACCTGCTGCCACCTTCTCTCTTCATCTGGGCTGCAGGCATACCATGTTCCTGCCAGGCTGTTCCCAGCGTTGCCTGGCAAGGCACAGGTAGTTCTATCTCATGTCAGTTTTCTAGATCAACCTGTGTGCTGTCTGCTGGCATGGCTGGACGTCATCCAACATGGCGGCCAGCATCAAAGCCTCTGAGAATAAGGCTGACATGGAGAAGAGCAAGGAGTCACAGTGTCTGTCTGGATGCTGCCTGTCCCAAGGCAGTGACCTCTGAGGATCGTGCCAAGGCTTCTTAAAAATGTCCAGTTCAGGTTTCTCCTGATGGGAGAAAGTGAACGTCTAGTCTCTAGATTTTACTAAAGAGTGCTACATTTTTATTACCCAATTAGTGAAGCATATCCCCTGTGGATTTGCCAAGGCCAGTGCAGGGGAGGTGATTTTGAGTTTTTATGGTGTCTGTTAGTCTCCAGATGCCACGGGACCCACCTTGCTAACCACAAAGCTGTGCTCTCTTGAGGGTAACCAATTGCTCACAGGTATATGCCAATTGCATGGATGACTTTAATCCTCACCCTGTGGGGTTCAGGCAGTCAGGGCCTGTTTTGTAGCCTGTGCATGGCTTCCTCATCTATAATCTGTGGATGCTGTTGGAGCCTACCTCCATACTCAGAGCAAACAACTGATGAGCTGTGTACATGAGTGGAGAACATGGCGGCACAGGAAACGCTATGCTGAGGGCTAGTCACCAAACACTGACAACTTCTATGACAGCACAAGGTTTGAACCCAGGCCTTTTGACTATGGTCTGTATCTCCAAAGCAGCTCATTTTAAAGAAATAAATGCTAATCTTGGGATCTTTTAATCTACTTTCTTATCATTGAGTCTTTTTGTAATATGAATGCTTAAATTTTGGGAAAATCAGCAGCCATGAACTTTGGGGAACAAATGTAACACAGTAACACCAAGCAACCCACCCCCACCACCAAAAGACAACAAAAGCCCAGACCCCAAATGACCATGGTTCATAATATGAAAGATTAGAATGCTATAGTCTTTCAGCTTGAAGTTAATTTGACTTAATCTTTTAATAATAGTTTCCTAAACTTATAATGGTAAAAAAAAGTTGGTGCCTAAGGCAAGTTTAATTAAGAGACATTAATTAAGAGATTATACCATAGAAAACTTGCTTTTTAAGTCGTGTTGTCCTGAGAAGCAGTATCAGCTGGAAGTGAGGCGCTGGACTCCAAGTTCGCTTAACTATGTGGTTTTGGAGGATGAGCGTGTAGTGCAGGCCTGAAAGTGTCAAGTTCTCCTTCTATAGGAGGCCATGAGTGCACTCCAGAAAAGGGCTTGTTTGGAGTGAGGAGATACTGTGTGCAGCTGGACCGGAGTAGGGAGGGTGAGAGCCCTGCATTGAGCTGCAGTGTCAACTCTGGAAGAATTGCTTCCACAGGGCTAAATGACTCTATGGCAACAGCCGACCTGGCTGGTAAGGATTCACAATGCTCCCAGCACAAATGGAAAATATCCAAGGTGATGGCTATACCAGTCATCCCGTCGTGCTCATCATTCACTGCAAACACATATGTATGTATGTATATATATATATATATGCTTATTAAAATGTGATGCAGTACGAAAATGTGCACAATTATGTGTCTATTAAAAACAGAACCACATAAAGAAAAAAAGACAAAAATATAGAGGTAACAATGAAAATGAAAACAATGAGAGAGAGAGAAAGGAAAAGGAAGAGGGGGAGCGGAGGGGGAGGGAGAAGGCAGGACAGTGCTCACAAACCATAGTCAACAGAACAGAAGCCATTTGCAAAGTTTGAGGCTGCCTTGCACTGTCTTTCCCTAAAAGCTAAAGAAACTCCTAAAGTCAGTTTTTTAAAAAATGCAGCTATCCTGTTTTATATATTGGAAGTAGGAGAAGACAAGGGACAGGACAGAAGCCTTTCACAGAGGATCTCTGAAAGACTCTACCCATCATGGTATCAAAGGAGATATTGAGACTCATAGCCAAACTTTGGGCTGAGTGCAGGAAACCTTATGGAAGAAGAGGGAGATAGAAAGACCTGGAGGGAACAGAAACTCCACAAGGAGACCATCAGAGCCAAAAAATCTGGGACCAGGGGTTTCTGCAGAGACCGATACTCCAACCAAGGACCATGCATGGAGAGGACCTAGAACTCCTGCTCAGAGGAAGCCATAGGCAGATCAGTTTCTAGATGGAATTCATCCTAAGAGGAGCAGGGGCTGTCTCTGAACTCAGTGGCTGGCTCTTTGATCACCTCCCCCTGGGGGGTGCAGCCTTGCCAGGGCACAGAGGAAGATAATGCAGCCAGCCCTGATGAGACCTGATAGGCTAAGGTCAGAGAGAATGGGAGGAGGTCTTCCCCTATCAGCAGGCTAGAGAAGGGGCATGGGTGGGAGAAAAGAGAGAAGGTGGACAGGACTGGGAGAAGATGAGGGAGGGTCCTACAGTTGGGATATAAAGTGAATAAATCATAATAAACAAATAAATTAATTAATTAAAAAATGCAGCGAAACAGCAAAGCAGTTAAACAATAAAGCCGCTTTATGGAGATCTCCCTGGCTGCCCATCAGGAAGCCAGCAGGCACTCTGCCCCAGCACGGCGAGGGAGTGCTCCTTACTGTTCACCATCCCACCTGCTGTCCAGTCCCTGGCCTGCACAGTGACTGTGAAATGTCATAAGCCCTGAGCTACCCTAGCTCTGAACTACCCCAGCTACCGGCAAACTCTTCTTCGGCCTCTTGCTTTGAGCTAGGTGGTTGAAATCCCTTCCGTCTCCATCTCTAGGCAGGCAGGGACAGAAACTACTTCTTGTCCTATGCTCCTCCGACTTGCTGAGTCATCAGTCTCGCATGGTACAACTAACTGTATGACTGTATCATTCAGATGCAGTCACGTTCATAGCGGACCATCAATTTTTGACTTCTGTACAGAAAAGAATTCAACAGGGCGGACAGGGATAACATACTGAAAAACAAGAGTTCTAGTTTGAATTAGATCCTTTCAAGTCTTCAGAAATGCTACCACTATCATTAAGGTCAAAGCCAGATGTTGGTTGAAAATCAGTACTGACGGGCCTGGGCAGTCATGAAGGGAGAGATGGATCAGTGCATTCACTCACGATATGTCTTGTGTAGGTGAAAATCTATATTATAACCTCTTGGGAATAAAACAGGTTGTAAGGGTATGAGCCTAGGCATGCGGTTCCATTGCTTTGAGTAAATTTCTTCTAGAATTATTCAGTGCCAAAGACTGGGAGAACACAGAGTAAAGACTTGCACCTATCATTAGCTCTTGCTGCCTATTTTGCTGGCTTCTTAGAATGAAGCGGGACTTTGTGGCTTTTTAAAATGAGGGAGGGTGGTCCATGAACGCGTTCCAGCTGCTCATGCCAGCGACTAGACAGTTATCTCTCTTTATTTCTGGCCGTCCGTGGCCACTAGCTAGGTGACGCTTGTGATGTATGATAGAAAGGAGAATCTAGCTTTCTAACCTCAGCGTCCTGCTCTTAACCTATAACACCATTGCCATGAGTACTACCGGTGTGGGGAACTGTGGTACAGCCCACCCTGCGCTGAGGCAAGCCTTCTAAGGTCTGGCCACAGGGCACTGGGCATGGTCTTTTCTGTGAAGGTTAGCTCTCACTTGCCAGTCCTTAGCTACCTCTGGATGTTCTGTTCATTAACACCTGGCAGTCGGAAGGCTGCAGAGGTAGCTGCCAGACACAGAAGCATCACTGCAAGTGATTTTGCAAGTGTTATTTTTCCTTCCTAGTCATCTCCCTTGGGTGGGGAGAAAAATCAACTGGGGAAAGCCAGAAAGGACAGTGCATAGAGCTGGCTATTTAGTCACAGAAGATTCCAAAGAGATTTAATTATATGATGTTTATGCCACCTATGAAAGCATGGGGTTACCAACCAAGTTGTTGGGTAGACGAACTAACGGGGGATTTTGGACATTGAACAACCAAAGTTCCACATGCATTATAAACAATGGCCAATTCCATCATCAATGCTTTAAATCAGACGCTGACATCTGCTTTAGAACACCTGGAGAGCTACTCTTATAGGGAGGGCAAGGCCCTACAGTCTTTATCTTGGCTACACCCAGAACTTTTCACACACGACACCATCCAGCACCACCACCACAGAGAGTAGCCAGATGGAGCTGCTTGTGTGAAGATTAGCTAAATTTGGTTCCTTGTTTCCATTTTTGATAGCTACATTTCGAGTGCAATCATCCTTGCTGTCCCTGGTTGATGATCATTTGATGTTTGCAAGCCTCCCCCTCCCCCAGCCCCAGTACTCAGATACACATGACCACCTCACAGCTGCCCCCTAAGGTCAACTTCTAGTCTGGCTGTGGCTCCTCAGCAGAGACTCACACAGTTCTGTGGACAGACAGGCGTCAGTACATACTTCTTAAAGGGCATTTTTCTCCCCATCTCACTCCATATACACATGGAAGACAGAGTTCATTCTTGCAGATGTCAGACTAGTTCCTAAGCATTCCGACTGAATTCAATAGTGAATCAGTGAGCCCATCTCTTCAGTGATCTCAGATGAAGTTATGAATAAGTGATTACATACCAAAACTTCTGCTGGGAAAATGTGTCAGTGGCTAAGGACACTGTATGTTGCACACAAAATATCTTCATGAGGGCGTGGGTCATAGGTTTGAAGTGATCAAGACTAGCAAACAACAAAGTACAGGTATGGGAGTTGAAATAAGCTTACCTTGGGTTGCGATATAATGATTGGGTCGATGATAGCCCTAAAAATAAACAAGAAATATTTGATAAATTTTAAAGTCAGCGGGTAGCACAGAAGTCACATGCTGAGTCTGTGGAAAGGACTGTGCATCCAAACGCCAATGTCTGCATCACTTGAGGGCTCAATTGCCAGACACCGGATCATTGAATTTGTCTTACTAAGTGAAGCTGCATCAAATACAACCTGGGTGGTGTGCAGGAAGGGCAAGGAATTTCATTATATGAGATGATGGATCAGCAGTAGATGCTGTCAATTTATGGATTCTCTGAACTAAAATGACCAAGCCTCTTATTAAGGTGTGAATGGCTGGAAATGTGTGATAGAATCTGGTTTGCATTTGGGATGTTGTTGGCAATGTGCCAAGGACTTAACACATGTTCTGTTCTATCAATACAGACAGTTTCATCAATAGCAGCACTCAGAACCACTCTCAAACACTTGCTCATAAGAGGTTATGTAAGACCCCTTCTTTTCATCATCAGCCTATAGGAAGCAGGGAAGATTAAAGTGGGGCCAAAGAAAGCACGAGGCAAAGATGTCATAGGAGACATATCTGAAAAAGATAAAAGTCAATTCAGAGAAAATTACATCCAGTAACACACTGCATCATCTTGGATCTTAATGCATTTCTGTCCCTGGAGATTACCTTAAATACTGTTCCCAAAGATAACTGGAAAACAGAAAAAAAATTTTTGGAGAGAAAACATACATTTCTCAGACACAAATGCCTGTCCGCTAGATTATTTTTGCTCTCGAGTCAACATCAATGAGTAAGAAAGGTAGCAGTTCTGTTAAGCAATTGATTTGCCTCACATCTGAAAAGACAGGATTGTGACCAATATTACATAGAATTCTTTAGAGAGTTTACTCATTTGTTAGCTGTAAAGAGCAGTGACTTCCTCATCCTGCAAGTCTAATACCTTAGAAGGTGTCCAGGAGACAGGAAGGATACATTTCGTGAACTGAGTTAGCCCATGCTGTCTCAGGATGGCCCTTGCTACTAACCTCCTTAATCCTTTTTCAGTCCTCATCTGTTTCACTTATTAGCTGATCATCCCCTTTAAATCCTTGGGTGGTTGGTTTATCAATTTTATACAAACCTAGGCATAACCGAGAAGTGTAGACTCAACGGAAAAATGCCTCTAAATATCAACCTTGTAGACAAGTCTGTAGGGTATTTTCTTGATTAATGATTGATGTGAGAGGGAATATGGCGAGATACTTTGGGAATAGACTCTAAACACAAAAGTCATTTGTGTTTCATGTATACCTTGTACACACAGCCTAAGGGCAATCTGTATAATAATTTAAGTCTGCATGAAACAAAGTTGGGTAAGCTCGGTCCCTGGAAGTGCTTAATTGATTGAAAACCTGGCCCAGAAGAACACGTCTTTGGGAACGGTACAGAAGCTGAATCTCCTCATGGAGGCTTGAGCCTTGCAGGGCACCGCACGGTACCCTGGATTTTCTACTTCTGACTTTATTCATTCTTTCAACCGAAAACAAGCTGTCTCTTAAAGAATTTATCCTAATGTAAGATATTAAGTTAACATGACGCAGAATGAACAAGGCGGCCGTCTTCAATAATTAAACAGCTTGCATTTTTAATGACACGCCTTGCTTGCCTTGGAAGTCCTGGTGTACAGCTGCGGATGACTTTGAAGGCAGCTTAAAGGTACGGTGATGACAAGAGCCTGCTAATCTCCATGTTAGCAATTAGAGGGTTTTGTCCCATTAATATGTAAACACTTTTTAAGTTGTTGACAAAAAAAGTAAAAACATTTTCTTAGTCCACAGAAGCATGGGTAGACAGAGAGGGCATAGAGAGGAAATAAGATGTTTATCCCCAAACAGGCTGGCTTGAGAAGGTATAGAAGAATTCTGTGGAATATGGGGAACACTGACACTTGCTTATGGATGGTCGTTAGCTCATGTCTACTGACTGCATAGCAGATCTGGTGTGGGGTTTGTGTCAGAATGCCCAGGTTTATTGACAGTTTTGAGGTACGTACGTCGATGTAGTTGCCATTGATATAGTCAGAATTGTTGTCCCCTTCCAGCATCTGTAGCCGGACCCGAGAGTGATCATCTGTATGAGAAAACAGAAAACAGCCATCAATGAAAGCAACCCCCGAGGCTGCTCTCAGTCTCAGAACTTCTGTGCAGCAGGCACCTTCCCCGCCTGCGAATCTGCTTAAAAGATGGCTACTGTTTAGAATTTGACATTCTTTGAGGCTCAGCCCTGTAGTGCGGAGCTGGGGATTAGAGGCTCCAAGTGTGAAGATGAGAATGCTCCTCTCCCCCCAACCTCTGTGTACTTCCTACGAAGGCGATTTGCCGCACCACACGGTCAAAACAATAAAACATACTAATAATGGACTGTAACTCTGAAAATGTGAGCTTAGGCAAACATTTCTTCTTTCAAAGTTTGCTTGTGTCAAGTTTGCTTGTCACAGTAATGGAAAGTCCACTAACTCAAGATAATAAATATTGTGTGTGTAAACTTCCTATTTTGCTATTAAGGTTGGGACTCTATAGATCTTTGTTTTTATTTTTATTTTTAAATAATGACTCTTTGATTTTTTGATTACTGAAACACAAACAGTATTGCAAAATCTGGAAACTAATACTTATAACCCAATCACTCTTAACCCACCAGAGTTAAATCTTGGGTTGGAAGTTGGAACAGCGTCACTAAATCACATACAAGACCTCAGATGCCGAAGGTTCCTTGTAGTGACCACCTTGAAAGATAATGGCCATAAATCCTCAGCTTGGCCTTCTGGGAACTTTGAGTGGAGTCCATCTTAGATGTGGCTTTCACTGCCATGATAAAGACCATGGTCATAAGCAACTGGGAGAAGACAGAGTTTATTCCAGCCTATAGCGCTTAGGTCATACTCCATCACTGAGGAACATCACGGTGGGAACTCAAGGCAGGAACCCAGAGGCAGTAGCTGATGCAGAGGCCACGGAGGAGGAGTTCTGCTTACTGGCTTGCTCCCCATGGCTTGCTTAGTTTGTTTCCTTATGGAACCCAGAACCACCAGGCTAAGAAGTGACATTATCCAGAATAACCTGGGCTTTTCCATATCAATCATCAATTAAAAACAACAACAACAACAACAACAAAAACAAGCACCACAGGCCAATCTGGTGGGATCTTTTCTCAGTGGAGGTTCTCTCTTTCCAGAGAATGCCAGCTTGTTGTTATGGTAATGGGAGGGTAGCCAGCACAGGCCATCAGCCTTTGCCTCATCTGGAGAAGACCCTGGCAAAAACTGTCAGGAATTGGGCTGTTTCAGGAGAAACACCACCAGAGAGGTGACAATCAGAAAGTAGCACATTGGGCTAGGATTGTATGAATAGATCTATTTACATTATTTCCTGAATGGAAATTTTTCTTTACTAGGACTATTGTTTATCTTGATTACTTCCCTGAAAATAAATGTATGTTAAGAAGGAAGACTCTGGAGGTTCCGTGGACTTCAATACCCATCATTTGTTCTATGCCTCAGATACAATACAGAACAGCAAAATAATTTTTTAAATAAACAGAATGCAAAAATTACTTTTTGAAAAGATTCATCCTTTACCCTCACCTCTCTGAGCATGAACATGATTGCAAATACCCAGAAAAGAATTTGGTATTATGTTGGAAGACATACTGTGCAGCGGTAACAAGTTGATTCTATATACATCCTTATGAGTAAATAAGAATCTACCTAGCAATACTGTTTACAATGAACAGAAGTGTTCAGAACTTATAAAATGGGATGTTATTTAGTAATGATAATGAATGAGCTACAGTTACATACACCAAAATGGACAAACTATATAAACACAAGCCACACCAGAGAGTCACACACAGAAGAGTCTTAGCAATGCTGTTGACTTTTATGCAAGATAGAATGCTCTACACCAATGTTCATCAGTGTCAGAGTTAGTAGTCATGCACAGTGACTAAGCACATAGACTGTGGCTCCAGAGAGGAACTGAGATTTGACATGTTTGGGTATTTTGCATGCATGCATGTCTGTGTATCACATGTGTGCCTCTGGAGGCCAGAAGAGGGCATTGGATCCCCTTAAATTGTGAGCCACTGTGGCTGCTGGGAATCGAATCCAGGTCCTCTGGAAGAGCAGCCAGTTCTAACTACTGAGCCCCTGACTTTTTATCTGTATTTAATTTCAATGACTTTAAATTTAAATGGCCACATGTAGCTGAATAGCTACCATATCAGGGATTTAGTATGACAGAGTAAAATGCCCTAACTTACAAGTTGATTACGTGTTAAGATGCTAATATTTATGCTATAGTGGGTTAAAATATTCACATTATTTTGTATGTTTCTATTTAGTACACCTATTAGCAATGTTAAAATGTTTTATATGTGGCTCATATTATACTATATATTTTACTTTTCCTGAAATGGTTTTTCTGGGGGTTACTCAAAATGTGAATAGAAAGGAGACCGTTACTGTGAGATCTTCATAGTCTCTCTCTCCCTGTCTCTGTCTCTCTCTTTCCTGTGTGTGCACATGTGGCATGTGCAAAGTCAGGCTCATGCAAATGCATGCTAGGAAAATGCACTATCCTAGAACCACACTCCCAGCCCAACCATTTAGGTGGACAAAGCAGCAAGCTGTGATCAGAACAAGGTGCCCTAGGGTCTCCCAGGGTGCTGGCTGCTGTCTAGGTCTAGACTTGATTGGCGGCCTCATGAACTTTTGCTTTACTGCAATATGCTAGGGAGTCTACTTTGAAGATATTATTACACGTGAAATACATAAAAGCATAAAAGGGCAAACACCGTGAGACTCTGGTCATGAGGCTCAATGGTGGGAAACTACACAAAGAATAGAATGGACATTATTCGGGCCTGGGATGAAAGGCTAATGAAGAGCTTTATAGAAACTCTTCACATAAGTTCACGTTTGTAAGATGAAAAGAAGAGCTCTGGAGATGGATGGTTGGTGATAGCTGTTCAGCAGTGTGAGAAGGCAAGCATTATGCCGTATGCAGTCCATACAACTCGAAGAAAACACGAACACACCCTTCCTCTGTTCTCTACTCTAACCCAGATCTCCATCAAAATAGCACCTTCAAGGATGGCAAGGACCTCACAGACTTCCAGTCCTTTGCTGGAAAGACCCTGCAGCCATGGTTTGCTCCCTTTCCCTGGTGAGGTTCCAGCAGTATCAGAGACTCTAGCTTGCTAATGGAGATATTATTCATGCAGACATACATTATCAGTGTACATTTGCTAGACATGTCTAAGAATTAGAAAAAGGCTATGAAGTATCCTTTGGTGTTACGTAAGTACAAACACTGAGAATTAAATCTACCTCCCAGGAAAATGTAGTTGTTTCTTGGTATGAATTGGGGATCTGCCTCAGAACTCCATAAATATCCAACTCTATGGATACTCAAATCCTTTCTATAAAATCTCATCCTCTTTGTATGTAACCTATGCAACCTCTCCTCCATATTTTATCTCTATGGGGTACAATGGAAATGTGAGGTAAATAGCTGCTCTCCTGTTGTTTAGGGAATAAAGACAGGAAATCGGCACCGATGCAGTACAAAACCATTTCTTTTTTCCCCAAAGGTTTTCAGTCTGAGGTTCTTTGATGCCATGGGTGTGGTACCTAGCATATAGTGAGCTAAGAGTACATTCGCACTGAAAATGGGCTAGGCTCTAGGAGGGGGGGCCCTGCAGAGAGTACAGGGAGGTAAGCGGTCACCCATGGGGAGCAAAGCGGTCATCTTGTGATATGTTTCTTGGTTATTGGGTTAGTTGGTTAGTTCTAATTGTCAACCTGATACAAAGTAGAAGTACCAGGGAAAAGGGCCTCAAGGAGTGACTGTCAAGATCAGGTTGGCCTGTGAGCATGTGATGATGTTAATAGATGTGGACCCAGCTCAGAATGGGCGCCTCCATTCCCTGGGGTGGGGCCTTAGATTCTGTGAAATAGGAGAAAAGGAGCCAGGCATGAGTGAGCATGAGCGTGTTTATTGTCTCTCTGCCTTTTAGTGTAGGTGTGAACCACAGAATCAACATTGACCTTTGGCAACAAAGGAATAATTTGCATCACTAGGTATTTTTTTTTTTTCCTTTTGAGATCTCATCTACTCCAAGTCAGATGGTGTGCATTGAGATGAATATATCATATCCTGTAATTTAGGAAAACTCAGTTTTCTTTAGGGTAATCGTGAAGCTAAGTTATATGGAATGTTTATAAGGAAAAGTTTATCAGACATTTCAAGCATGTAACAAATACTAGAATCATCCAGAATAAGGAACCAAAGACATACCAAGTCCTCATGGACAGTTCCTGTTATGAAGGCCAGCAGCCAAGGACCTGGGCATTATTGTTGAATGATGAGAAGGCTCAGAGAAATTGGGAAACCCAGTGGGATCTCTGGTTATCTTAGTAGCCATGGAAGTGATATGGCCAACACTTCAGGTCCCAGCCAGGAACGTTCCTGATGCTCAAATGTCAGCATTATTAATGTCCATCTAATCTATCCTAGCGTGAGTGCTTTTCTCCCTGTTATTCCAAACCTCCTTCATGTTGTTTTGTGCTGAATGAAAATACCAGAGTCTGTGGAGTCCCAGATACCCTCATTTGAAAGGTGAGCCCTGACATCAATGATTGACTCTGCCAACTGTGACGGCTGAGCTTCAGTAAGGAGGACTCATACACACTGCTTCCTGGAGCATAGCCCTGTTCATTCCTGTAATAGTCAGACTTTCAGTGCTGGGAGCTGCCCCCCTCCCCCCACCCCCGAGGGAGAGAACAACTCAAGGGGGCAAGTTCCAGAGTTTCAGAGGCCTTACTCCATCACAGGAAGGGAATAGTAGAGCAGAGCAGACAGAGGCATTCAGAAAAGGCCCAGGGCAAGAAATAGCTCTGCAACAAGATGATCTGGGGTTGGATGGAAGGGGAGGAGGTCCTCCCCCGTCAGTGGACTTGGAGGGGGTGGGGAGGAGATGAGGGAGGGATGGGGAAAGTAGGAGGGAATGAGGGAGGGGGCTACGCCTGGGATGCAAAGTACCTAACCTGTGATTGATATAAAAATAAATAAATTACATTAAAAAAAAAGAAATAGCTCTGCAGGTAATAGTTCTGGGACCTTCTCACTCTAACGGGGCCCCACCTCTCATCCTTCCCCATAACGCCATCAGGCTATGACTCCATCAAGGGTGTTAGCCATTGATCATGTTAGTGTCCTCAGGATCTGATGACTCCCCCACGCCCATCAGCTGGGGACTGAGTTACTTCCTGTAACAGTCCCCTACAGCGGTCCTGTAGAGAATCGCCTCTTTTACGTGAATAAAAGCAACATTCTAGTAGAAGCTGCATAACAGAATTCAGATCACTGAGAGCAGGGAGTAAACTTAGAGAACAGCAGAGCTGGGAGAACTGGTGGCCGCACACAGCCAGTCTCAGGGAGGGACAGGAAAAGGTCTGAGTCGTGCTCATCAACTCCCACCTCCAGATCCCCAGGCAGCCACTGGGTGACTTCCCTACCCAGATCCCAGGCTCCGGAGCCGGAATCCTGGGGTGAACCCCGGTCCTGTCACTTGCTGGTTGTGCGACCCTGAAGGAATTAATTAGTGCCTCGATTTCCCCTGCTGCAAAATGGGCATAGTAATAACTGCCAACATTTCACAGTGTGAGGATTCAGTGATCTGATATAAGTAATGTGTTCAAATGTGTCGGCTGTGCACGAGTGAGTAAAAGCGAGCAGTCAGTTTCAGGACTGTGCATGGCACAGTGGAAGACCAGAACATTTTTCACCCGGACTATTTCTTCTGACTGTCTGCCGGCTCTATGCTGACAGCAACTCTTCTAAAACACATTTTTTTCCTTTCACCCCCTTAATCATTCAGTGACAGCAACAGTGAACTGAGCAGTGGTGGGTCATAGAGACAAAGGACTGCTAATAAGTCATTAAGGGGGATTGCTCTGGCTGTGGTTTGTTTACTGGCAGAGTGAAGAAGAGCAGGTTGCAGTCAGCATATCCAATGCACGTGTGTATGGCTGGCCCTTCCTATTTGCCCACTCCGTATGCACAGAAGTGTGTTTGAGTTTAATCAGTACAGATTTCTCTCCCTGTGATTATTCTCTAAACAATGGAGTAAAACATCTCTTCATCCAGCATATACACTGTGTCAGGTATGATATGCAGAGCAGAGATTATTGAAGTGTCACCGTGAGGAGGTGTCCCTAGTTTACATGCCCTGCTCTGTGTAAGGGATTTGTGACTTTCCTATACGTACTCTGTGGAGGTGGTTGCCAGTGAGGCAACTAGCAGGAGGGGCTTTCTCTGAGGCTGGGGTTGGATGTCTTCATAGAAGAAAAAAAGCTCACTCCATTTTTATTAGAAATCAAAGCAACAGACATGAAAAAAAAATTAAAACCACAAAGCCAATAACTTCACAGCTTGGAAAAGCGAAGTCCAGGGTAAACCTAAACAAATGGTAGCAGGATTTCAATTAGGAAAACGATGCTCCGGGCCATTTCCTCAACTTTACTGTACACATTGTCTTTAGTGTATATGTATTGCTTTTATAATTACAGGAAAAGTAGTTATTTTCCATGCATGCCTGGAATGCAAATAAAACACTAGCAATGTTTACACAATAGTCACAACTAAGTGTTCTCCATCACAAAACCAACACACTCAGCTACTCTGTCAAACTCAATCTGCATAGAGACTACTTACTATTCCCCCCAAACTTCAACTAGAGGGAATGGGACAAATACTCCAAAATGTCCTCACACTTTACTCACTAGCTTCCCATATAATCAGCCTCAAGCCTATTCCTGATCTCGTCTTCAAATTGTTGCCATTTGAGTAAACAGCCTACAGGTCCATTAGCCACTGCACATCTCTATGTGCATGTGACTTTTTCATCTATCTGGCTCTACACCCTATCTAGATTTCTGGCTGGTCAGTTACTTTCCTTGAATTTATCTTTTCTCACTTAGCTGTTGATATTTTGGGGTAAGAAACTGGCACATGAAGACCTGATTGTAAAAACTACCACTTGCTGTTGAATAATTATCATTGGCCCGGGCTTTCCACATGTGTGTGTGCCTGTATGTGCTGCAGGTGGGTCACATGGTGCTAAAGCATGCCTATATGTGTAGCTGGGAAGGAGATGGGAGGGGATGGAATGATGTTGAACAAAGGTGCCAAGATATAGTTGACAAGGGGAGTAAGTACTCATGTTCTACAGCACGACGGTGGTGATAATCACTCACAACAACTTATATATTTTGTCAATAACTGAAAGAGATGGTTCAAAGTCCCATGATAAACATCTAAGAATGGAGAAAGGCTGATTACCTCATATAATGTGCATATGTACTGGACAGCCATACCGTACTGCCAGCAATACGTAGAATTATTATATATCAATGGAAAGGAAAAAAAAAAACTTCAGAAAAAACATTCAGGAATTAGGGAAAAAATACTAAAGAAGTAGAACAGGTCTTTCTGCCCCAGATCCTCTAAATATTGTATTTATACCTTTTACCAAATGACATTATTCTAAAATACCCATAAGTAGCTGCAAATGCTCTCACGCTTTCCTATTATGCAGAGCAATATTGGTAATGGCTTCACAGTTTTAACCTATGCACGATCAGGTATTCCCACAGTGGCAGGAAAGGAGCCTGCAATTGACAGGCTTCCATCTCTAACCAATTCTTTCTCTCTCTGCTAAATATTGATGGCATAGTTAAGTTAAATATTGAATTGGAATTACAGTGACCGAAGTAACATCTGGCCTTTGGGAGGCGACTTGAAATTAATTTAATTCCCAGTGATTTCTGCAAAGAATGGCTTTGCTCCTTCTGTAGTTACATCTGGCCAAGGACTCTGCTGCACCTATTGCAAGGTACAGCCTGTGAGAGGGGTCAAGTGAGCATCATTATGAGAAGTGCTTGATAGACTACCATCGCTATCTGACTCCACTTCTCCCCCCAGACACACAGGGAGAGGAGGAGGCCCTGGGTCTGACCACAAGAGGGCTCTGTATAAAGATCCCATCTGCTGTTGGTTGCTTGGCACCTTGCCTTGCTTGTGGCTTCTCTACTTACTTCCTCAGCCACAGTCTCTGTACTGCTCAGAACCCTCTGGGGATCCTTGACTTTCCTGATTTTGTCCCTTGTCTTCCCTCAGTCCTGCCTCAGTCCTCACTGACTGTCCACCTGAATTTAATGCGAACGGATCCTGTTCCTGGTTCCTCCTCATCTAACACACCCTTCAGTCCCTTCCTCGCCATGCCCTGGCTTTTGCAGCTAAGCCAGAGAATGGCAGTAGTAAATAGTCCTTACAGATCTGCTGGAGTTGCTCAATTAGCAGAGAGAAGAACTCTGCTCCAATATAAAAATCCTGGAAAAAAAGGCCTTCAACTTGGGTCATCAAAATTGGGTTTCTGGTTAAAGCAATCTGGAGGGAATGATGAGGGCAAGCAGCCCTCTCTTAGTTATTGATTAGCAGATGAACTGAGGAAGTGGGGCTTGCTCCAACAGAAGGCAAACTCAGAAAGACCTTTCCTTTCCTCCTAGCAAGGATGTGCTTGCTGCCAACATCAGCACCCAGCCAGTCTTTAATGAGGTAGATCTCCATCAGGACTCTGGCATCAGCCAACCTCTGTATAATAGGCTCAGCAGGGTCACTATTACTGCCTCTTCTCTCCTGGGTGGGTCCTGGGGTCTCTGCGTGCTTTCTGCTCCTACACCGACTCTCGCTGTCTGAGGCCACCTATCTGCCCCATGATTCGCTAACTCACTTCTGGTGCCAGGCCCGCTTCCTACCGTTCTTAGGGCAGTCCTTTTAACCATTTCACAACTCATTTGAAGGCTTCAGAACGTCTCCAAACTGCACTCATAAGCTTCCCGTGTTAGCTGCTTACCCCAAGGCCAGGCCTTATCTCTTCTTCAGATGCCCACCTGCCTATCTATCTACCTATCTATCTGTCTGTCTGTCTGTCTGTCTGTCTGACCCCACACTCTATCCTGAGTTTTTTGGTCAGTTACTTTCCTTGAGTCTACAACATACATTTTCTCATTGGCCTACTAAAGATCTCCTAACTGAGTGGTTTCTGACAGATTTTCTATTTTGCAGTCTGATTAACAATTTCCAATGCATGTTTGGTTAACAACAAATACTCATTTAGTACAATTCCCTTGTTTGCATAATAAAGAGTAAACGCCTTGATGTCTGTATGGTTTGGAGCCTCTTCCTCCTTCTCTCTTTATGTCATTTAACTCTCAGCTTCCCATTCCACCCACCTAGCCTTTCTTCCATTTCCCAAACTCAAGCACCCCTCTCCTGCCATTGTGGCAGCATAATAGGGTCATTACTTGCTCTATCATCTCATGTTCTATGTCACATCCTCAGGGAGGCCTTCCCACATCTCCAAATAAATCAGTTTCCATAGCTCAAGCTTTAACTGAATCCTGTACGACTGGTTGTGCCTTTAACTTGTATTTCTCTCATTTGGGTAATCAAGTATAATCATTTAATTCCGCTCCTCCCCCAGCCATCCTGAACTTCTGCCCTGTAACTCTTAGGTTCAGGAGGGCAGGGACTCGCTCAGCTTTTGTCACTGAAGTTACCCCAGTGTCTCATGCCTGCAATTTCCCTCCGGCCTCCCTGCTCTGGCAACGCTGGCCTCCTGTTCTTGCCTTGCATTCACGTCCTACGATGGCTGCTTCATCCTCTGCTTTCAAGCTCTGGCTTTCCTCGTGCCCTCCCAGGAAGGCCCTCCTGGACCGCATTCTAAAAGTGCACAAACTTGCACCCCACAAGTGCATCGCCCTCCTTCCTCTGTTTTCTGGTTCTAGCATCTCATTGCAGTGCACATTTTATATCATGCTACTAGTGACCGCCCAGTCTGCTCTGCAGCTCTGCCATCATCCTATTTGGTTCCCTGCTTAGTCTCTGATTTATGTGAAGCAGATGATAAATGTATGTGGAAAGACGGGTTTCAGCTTGACCAAGGACAAGGCACATGGTAGCTAAATATGTATGTGTTGAATAAATGGCAAAAAAAAAAAGGGAGAGAGAGAGAGTATGCCTGGGAAGTGCCTCTGGGTTCTTCCTTACTCTCTTCACTCTCATTGCTCCGTGATGGGGAGCAGCTGCAAAGGGGCTGCCTCGTTAGCTGGGAGATTTGGTGTTTGTCTTTGCTTGGACTTAATTATAGCTGGGAATCATTGAGAGGATTAGAAGGGCTGAATCTATGTGTGTGGTGATGGTAATGGCGGACCGAATGTTAGCTTCGATTTGGAAAGGGCTAACTCAGCAAATTTATAGTGTAAATAAAGGAAAAGTTTAACTTACTTAAGAGCAAAGCCAATAAACAGTTTTGAGGCGCCGTTAACACCATTTTATATGCAAACACTGTTTCGAAACAATGAATGTGATCATTACAAGCTCTTTTATGTTCTTTGGAAAGCACTGCTAAGAATCTCTATGATATGTACACTGCATCCCACAATTCCTCAAGCCCAGAGGAGGGGCTGTCCCGAGTGCTTCGGTTCTGAGAGGCAGACATCTCAGTAAGGAGAACTGGCCTTTCTGCATTTATAAAAATCTTTAGGGATGCAGAATGCCAACTGCCCTCTATGCCTATTAAAGATATAAGCATTATACACATGTGGACATACATGTGGGTTAGGTTAGGTAAGGACTGTTTGTTTTCATTCTTTGAATCTTTGAACATCTTCCACAATAGGTATGACTTGTTTTTACACATACACATTAATGAAGCAGTTTCTTGGTGGTACTACTCAGACTAGTAAAAAGGCACTTTAGGGGGTTCATAAAAATGGCTTAGGCAACTCACTCGTGGGTGCCCTCTGCAGTGACCCTGCTCTCAGATCACACGGTCTCACACAGATATGGGGCAGAGGCCAACGTCAGGTGCTTCTACTACTCATGACAAAGGTAGTGGTTTCTCCTCATGATTGTATGGTATTGAACCACTATTTATACAGAGTGCTAAGTTCTAAGGATCTAGTTCTAAGGATCTGGGCATTATAGTTTAGAAACATTAGTAACTGGCAGGTTGTTCATGGGATCAGTATTTCAGGGTTTGCCAACACAAGAGTCCTGTAGAGAATTACACAGTTTGCATACGTGTTATATTATAAATACACAACACATAGACATATAAAACATGTTTACATAACATGTTTACATAAACAACGAGTTACAAACAACAGACAAATCTAGAGCGATTTTGGAAAATGGAGCAAGCTGGAGGGAAAGAAGCTGTGCACTGGGAGAAGGTCTGGATGCTGCAGAAGGACAGGACGCTGGAGACCCGATGGAGCAGCTGGGATGGGGGACTTCTGTGCGACACGTCCCTGGAAAGGCACGGACAGGGCAGCCCAGGGCGGGAATGCTGAGAGAGGGCAAAGAAGAGACAGGACGGAGGGCACCCAGAAGCTAAAAAGTGTGAGATGCAAGGTCACGGGCAGCCATGTCACATGGAGGTGCATGCCACAGCCCAGCCTGTGGAGAGCTAGCGCACTGACCACAATGAGGGTGACCATGAAGAGGCAGGCGGCAGGTGTTTCCCTGAGGAAAATGAGGGAAGCTCCAGGCTCCTTAATACTGACTTGCTCAGTCTTTCATTTTTAAATGACCCCATGATTTTTCTAAAAGCTATAGAAGAATAACACAGGAGTGGTGATAAAGAAAATATACCTTTCCTCACCACAGGGAACAATGAGGTCATTTTAATGTTTGGTT
This sequence comes from Pachyuromys duprasi, assembly GCA_028658305.1. Taxonomy (NCBI): domain Eukaryota; kingdom Metazoa; phylum Chordata; class Mammalia; order Rodentia; family Muridae; genus Pachyuromys; species Pachyuromys duprasi. The sequence goes on from CM053751.1 coordinate 10,736,208, forward strand.
CACTTCTCTAACAGGTAATGCTCTCAGAAAATTATGACGTTAAGCAGGTTTGTGATTCACCCACGGCCATTCAGTTAAAAGCATGGAGGAATACCCCAAATTCTGTCTCTTAATCCCAAGTCCTATGCTTTCCTGTTCTTCCTCCAGGGTCTTTCCTGATCATCCTGCTCCTCCCTCTTGGGTCCCAGAGGGGCATTCTGCAATGCCACTTGATGGCCCGAGCCCTGTTATTTCCTGTCTGCCTTGGCTTGTCTGGCTCTCAGACTGGAAACCCATGGTATCAGCATGATTTAAATCTGTTCCACTTCTGAGTGACTCTTCCAAGACACAGGACACATTCAGTCCTTAACTTGGGCTCCTTTGCCCAAGTTGTGCAGCTTTTAAAATAGATACTGAAATAAGTATCCTCTTGGGGCTGGCGAGAGGCTCAGATATTATGAGCACTGGCCTTTCTTTCAGAGGACCCAGGTTTGCTTCCCAGGCCCCACATGGCTGTTAATGACCATCTTTAACTCCAATTCCTGGGGATCCCCTGCCCTCTTCTGGCCTCCTCAGACTTAAGGCATTCATGTGGTGTATACACACACAGACACAGACAGACACACATACATATAGTAGTACCTATCTCATAGTGTCCTTGCATAGAGTAAACAAGTTAAGTCTGTGTAAACTGTTTCGTACTTTGCAGTGTGGTAAATGTTAGCATTTACAGGTTATATATCCCTAGTCACCAGTGCTTGGAAGCAGAAATGGGTGTGTTGGATGTTCTAGAATACTGCATATATATGTATATGTACACATATATAGATATAAACACACATATGATATATTATGTATATGCTTAAAAAGTCTCAGACTTCTGGAGCATTCTAGAGATAAGATTTTGAGAGTGAAAATGCTCAACCTCAGTTGCATTCCTCTAATCACTTCAGAGGGTTTCTTAGGAGGAGAGATAGCTCAGTGAGTAAGAATACAAATCTCCAAGACCCATGTAAAAAGCCAGGTGTGGCTGTGACTTGCACGTCACCTTAGTGCTATGGACGGAAGAGACAGGACAATGGCTGGAGCTTGCTGGCTCCAAGTCCAGTGACAGATTGTATGTTAAGGGAATGAGGAAGAGAGGGATAGAAGAGGACTCTTAAAGCTTCCCTTGTCATCTATGCACCCACCCACCCACCCTAACATGTATGCGTACTCAAGCATGCATGTGCACACAACCTCCCTTCAAAGCATCTTCCCGAGTAACCCACAGGGCAAGTATTAAACTAAAGTTCACGGAGAAGCAAGCTTGGAGCTCTACCGCACTAAATTCCCTTTAATGTGGCCTTCAAGTGCTTGCTGGCTCTGTCTTGGGGCGGAGACAGCTGATGTTATGATCTTTGCATTCTCAGTGTTCAATCCTGATGAAGCGTTCCAGAGTGCCAACACACTTCACTAAGGGAAAGTCAAACTCTAGACTGTAATGGGAGTTTTGGTTTCTTTAACAATTCAGTATGTCATGTACCTATGTTTTGGTTTTCATCCCAAGTGTGGGATTTTAGTTTAGGCTTCAGTTTGTCCACAGCTGATAATTATGCAAGGCGTGGTCATGGTCAGCTGGTAAGGGCCTGCCTCGTGCTGCAGGGAGAGGAGCCTGGTCTAAGACTCTAAGACGCTGAGAAAGATAACAGGGGATCCTGGAGAGAGAAAGTGTGGCATGTGGTGGTGGCATGGGGTGAGTGACAGTTTTGGAGAGAGCCAGAGAGACGGACAGGGTGGCGTTTTGGGGCAGACAGAGGAAGAGAAACATTTTAGCACTGTGGCTGGAGGACACGGCTTACTGCGTCTGCTGTTGACAGAGATTGGTATAGCCCCCATAAGAACCTATCGACCCTAAACAGCTGGAAGAAGTAAAGGGGTCTGAGCCCCCTCTCCCGACTAACATTCTCTCTCCTAACTAGGGTGGGGGGATGGAAAAGAGAGGCTTTAAGGAACCCCAAATAAAATAGAGTTTTAAAAATGAGTGCTACGCTAGACCTCAGGCCACATATTTCCTGCCCATGACAATGGTACAGCCAAAAAGCCTTAAGAAGCATAGCACACTTTTTAAAAACCAGCCTACAAAGCACAAAGATGCAACAATTTAAACCCTCGAAAAGCCAGTGACACTTTTGTTATTGGTAGCTGAAGGGAAGGCAAGGCTTGGCTGGAACCTTGCATGTTCTGTGTAAGTCCTACTTTTCGTAGAAAAGATATCAACAAGTATGTACTTTTGTGGTGGTTTGAATGAGAAAGGCCCCCATAGGCTCATATATTCAATACTTGGTCCCTAGTTGCTGAACCAGTTTGGGAAGGATTAGGAGGTGTGGCCTTGTTAGAGGAGGTGTGTCACTGGGGGTGGGCTTTGAGGTTCCAATAGCTCCTAGTCCTCCTAGCTTCTCTCTCTCAGCCTTCTACTTGCTGATAAGGATAAAAGCCCTCAGCTACTACTTAAGTACCATGCTTGCCTGCCTGCTACCATGCTTCTTGCCATGATGGTCATGGACTCTAAACCTCTGGAGCTGTGAGCCCCAAATTAAATGCTTTCTTTATAAGTTGCCTTGCTCATGGTATTTCGTCATGGCAACAGAAAAGCAACTAAGACAACTGTCCAGTATGACAGCCACTAGTCTCACTCTCTATTTAAATTCAAAATAATGAAAATGAAGCAAAAGCTAAAAAAAAAAATCAGTTTCTTAGTCATGACAGCCACATTCCAAGCATATAGCAATCTGTGACTTGAATGGATCAGAACATTTCCAAGAGCACAGGGGATGTCTGGGGCATCACTGCCATAGAAACTGTACTGCCAAGCCAAGAAATGCTCAGGCAGGCCAGCAGAATTTAGCTGTACTTTCACGATCAATAAAGCAAATACATGGCTCCCTTGAAATTCCTGTACTCTCCAAGTTTGTTCTCTTCTTGGAAACAAGACGTGATGAGCGAGATGCTCCCCAGGCCCAGCCTCCTGCTGTTGTTACTTTCTGCTCCTTCACAAATAGCCTGGATTCTGTTAGGTGACCACAGCGGGCCCATCAGCACCTTGATGCCATCCTATATGACTTGGAGCAGTTGAATGTGGAGGATGGATGGTCTGAGCCCTGGGAGAAGGAGGCTCATCAATCTGCTACGAGTCTCGGCATGGTTACGGAACATTAATGAGGTTGGGCTCGATTTAAAAGCTGTCTGAGGCATTATGGATGGTAGCGTTCGGTTTCACAGGCTCTGGGAATTTCTGAGATATAATCCTAGCCCGTTTGCTAATGAGTATTGTGATACGGAGACTATCATTTAACTTCTGAGTTTCGCTTTCCTGCCCTTAAAATGGGGCTATTACTGACCTACCTAACCCAGTGTCCAGAGGATTAATGTACCAATGTGTGTGGAGCTCTGTGCATGAAGCCTGCTGTGAGCCATTACTTCTACTCATTCTCTCATACTCATTCTCATGCATTAAGTCCGGCATGTTTACTCCTTCCAAAATGCATTTTCCTCCTCAGCATTGTACTATTACCTGCATTACCTAAACCCTAAATCTAAAAGTAAAACCAGGCCCCCAGGGAGGATGTACTGGTGTAGCTGGGGGTCACAGACGATTTTTCCTTCACTTAGCACAGGCCTTAACACTAGCTCTTGCAGCCAAGATGAAGGCAGTAATTGCGCGGTAAATTCTCACTGCATGAGCCCGGTAGCTGCTCCTGTCAGGGGCACACTGCCAGCACCACTTACACGCAATGATGTTTCCGTATCTGTTCTTCATTCTGTTCTCGTCTTTCTTAGCGGAGTCCCATGGTGCAGACTGTCCTTCAAAGAAGCTCTGGAAGAAAGAGAAAGTGACACTGAGCATGACAATTTGATGTAGTGAACAGAGGGGTTTTAATGGGGGTCCTTAAGGCAATGGTCAAGCAGAAAGTAGTTACAAGAATGAAACTATTTTATTTTGGGAATATGTTGGGGTTTTTTTGTTTTGGGTTTTGTTTTTGTTTTTGTTTTTGCTAAGCTTTGTTTTGCATTGGCTAGCATCTCACAGAAATAGAGGATAAAGAGAAAATCCACAATTCATTTGAACAATACCTTACTGGAATATTTTAGGAAAAAAAAAAACCCAACATTTTCCCAAATTTCTTCTATTACAGGTTTTCACTACTCTTTTAAGACACATGAAGGTATTTTTTTTTCCTAATATATAACCAAAGGAATGTTATTTGGGACTAGGACGGGAAAGTGGGAAAGCTAAAACGTCACAACATCAAGATTAAAATCCTGTCATATACTCTGAGTTTTATTTGGATGCATTATGCCCGGGGCCCTTAATAGTCACATTAGGTCTTCCTGTCCCATTTATAGCAAAAATACCTTTTGCTATCAGTGGACGAGTGGCAGGAAGGATCTGGGGTTTGATTCCCCCATTTAGGGCCCATGGCATTTCTCCGCATACAGTGAACCCTACACAGAAGTTGTGGGCAGCACATGGCCCCATGAAAGTTGGCTAATGCCGCTTTCTTGTTGTGACAGACAAAGAGATCCCCAGCACCACTGAATGTAGTCACCGACTTGCCTGTCTGGCACACAGCACTCGGGCCGTGTGCACAGTACTCAGCACATTTCATGCTTGTCTGGAAGAGGGGACCACATGCTCAGCATTTTATTTACCTGAGCTCATGCCCTCACACTTGCACTCAACAAATACTTGCTGAATGAATGAAGGACTGCACTGCTTTGTTATAGCATGTTTGCTTTGATATAAAAACAGTGTTTCAAGGCTTTAGAAACGTGTATCAGTCCATGTTCCATTATCTGAATGACATGCCAGAGGCAGGCTACATAGAAAGACAAGAGACTTGTCAATGCACAGCTCAATATCAGGTAGCCCTGACTTTTCGGTGTCTGGGTGTGGATGACGTCATGTTGGGAACACACCGGAGGGCGAAGGGGAGGGTCAGAGTGGAACACAGGGAGGCTGGAGGCCTGGGATTCTGCAGTTCCTTCAGAGGCCTCCCACAGCTAACCCATGACCTGAGGACTTGTCAGCAGGCTTCACTTCTTAAGGGCTCTCTCTTGGAATGAAACAGGAGCACAATGAAGACAAAACTTCCAACTTGCCGAGGAACAAATGATAACTGTGCAGTGCCACCTGTGCGCATGTCACAGATTTATTCCAGATACAGCCTGTGCCAAGCCTATCTTTCATACCACGTCAGGTTTTGTTCCTATAACCCAGAGGAGTTTTCACAATTAATAGGCAGAACTAGAGTCTTAACAACAGCCCTGTCCAACCCATGGATTTTAAATCTGGTCACCAGGATGCCCAGGGCACAAACCAGCAGAAGCCACCAGCACAGGAACTGAGTGGGGAAAGAAGGACCATGTCACTGACACAGGAACTGAACAGGTGCTGCCATTTTTATCTAAGGTCCCTCAGCCAAGGCCACAAAGACACTCTACCTTTGAAATTTTTAAAAATATACTTATCATTGTGAAAACTTAGGGGAGGGCCGGAGAGATCAATAGGGGTTAAGAACCCTTGTTGCTCCTGCAGAGGACCTAGGTTTGCTTCCCAGCGCCCACGCAGGGGCCCATAACCATCTGTAACTCAGGTTTTAATGGCCAGATGCTTCAGCCACAATGGGTACATGCATCCATACCTACAGAACACCCACACATGTAAGATAAAAATAAATTTCCAAACAGCCTTAAGGAATGACAAAGATTAGAGGGTCTGTGTAAGAACAACTAAAGTGATAGTCATATACTACCAGGTTGAAGAATAAAATATCTGAGTATACAGGATAAGTAAAAATAAAACATTTTAAAGCTATCGATAAACTGAGATAATAAAAATACAATTAAAAACTCATCAGATAATTTCACCAGGAACAATGCCGCTGTATAAGCAGGAGGTTATAAACATAACACGCTAACTCTACTCTGCCCCATGATACACACTTAAAAATGGCTCCGGGGATTTTTAAAGTCAAATATTCTTGTTCTGAAAGTGTCTTTGTTATTCTATGAATGACAATTATTTCACAGTTTGAGTAATAACTATTATTTGACTTCTAACAATGTAATTCTACTTTGAGTTTGTCATGATTTAATTACCAATTTCACTCTCCCCTGCCTTTTCTAAAGTGCTCTTTTTTTTATTATTATTATCCTGTAGGAAGATGGGAGATCACCAACTTTTGAGGGAGGCTGAGATTTTCTGGTGAATTCATGCTGCAGTTTATGGGGTGACTAGAGGCAGAGACAACCTATCCCACTTCTGACAGGCAGAGATTCCCGAGGGGTCGGGTACTGCTCCAACAGCTGTGCCATTAGTGTGTGGTAATCACAGGACTTCTGAGAGCCCCTACACTTAGGAATGGTGATTGTGACGCCATTGTTTGCATTTAATTGGTGACAAAAGGCACCAATCAGCAAATGAGAAAATAACCAGTCTCATCTCATTTCAGTACCCCGGTGTCCAGGGGTACTCTGAGCGTTTACTAAAGTGGACAGCAACCAGGTGGTTCTCATCCGGTGGGTCGTGACCCACCATCAAACCTCTGTCTCCAAAATTATTTACATTGCTATTCATAGCAATAGAAAAATTACAGTTATGAAGTAGCAATAAAAATAATTTTACAATTGGGGGTCACCACAACATGAGGAACCGTATTAAAGGGTTGCAGCATTAGGAACCACTGAGCTAGAGACTCAAGATGAGTTCTTCACTCAGCTCAGCCTCAGAGGGTAAAGGTAGGAGAGAACAATATGCTCTCCTTACCCTCCATGCCTTCTGAACCATCCGGCTCTGCCAGTGACTTAAAGGGAAAGACACTATTATTTCTATTTAAAAGCACAAGACTAACTTCTGTATCTAGTTCGCATCTCTTTGCATCTAGTGAGGAAAATATTAAAGGGCCAGCAAGATGGCTCGGCAGATAAAGGTGCCTGAAGCCAAGCCTAACAACCTGAGCTTGATTCCCAGGATCCATATTGTGGGAGCGGAGAACCTTCTCCAAAGAGCCTCTGACTTACACACATGGGCTGTCACCCACCTACACACACCTAAAATCTAAAAAGTAATAAAAACTTAAAGCCATATCAAGTAAGTTTTAGCCTACTGTTGGCCACTTATAAAACACGCATGTTCTTACACGATGCAGGAGGTGGAGCTTTTGTCTTGAGCCACTCAACTGTCTATGCAGGGAACGTGTGAATAATTCCAATCGGAGAAAAGTATTTTCAAATAGAAAAGCAACACAAATAAATGTGCTATGAGAAGGTGGGACAGCCTCCTCACCATTTTTTGCTGACTCCTTGTGAAAACAGTGATAGCACCTTGGACTTTCAGCAATAGTCCTGCTTCAATTTTGTAGGCAAACTCCCCATGAAAATACACCACTTAGACTTGGAAATAAATAATACACACATGTGGGCCAGGGACAGAAGTGAGAGATTACAGGATTGGCATGAGGAGCTCTTTCTAAAGAGACTTAATACAAAAACTTTAAATTAGAAATCTGTACTAGCATAAACCCACTTTTTTAGAATGTTTATTTTTAGATTTTTTACATTTCTTCATATGCCCAAAGCATTGCCCAAGCTAAGTGTAGGTTTTAAGTCAGGATGTTAATTAGCTACAGCCTCAACACTGCTGGTCGCTCTGCCTCTGAGCTGCTGCTTGTTCTGAGGAGCTGCAGCATGACACATGGGTGCCTCACATTCAGAGCCCATGTTAGTTACATTTGTTGTTGTTGTTGTTGCTATGACTTTGTAGACCTGAAAGAGATGACTTATTGGAGAAAGGAATATTTTGGCTCAGTTTCAGAGGGTTCAGCCACAGTTGCTTGCTTTATACTTGGGTAGGGTGGCAAGGTGGCAGAAGCTTATGGCAGAGGAACCTCCCTATTTCTTGGTAGAGAGAAGGTAGAGAATACTGACATTTAGCTTCGTCCTTTACATTGTGTTTTTTTTCCTTTTTCAGGTCCTCATCCCAAGAACTGGTGTCAGCTATATTCTAGGCACATTTCTCCACCTCTTAAATGTTTTCTGGAAAGGACTAGCAAATCTCCTAGGTGACTGTATATCTAGTCAAGTTGATTAGAATGAAGATTATTCATCACACAGCATCCATGGATCTCTTGGTCTCAAATTCTCAGAGCAAGGCTAACAGTGGAGACAAGAACTTAGGTTGTTAGCACTGTGCTGCTGCTTTTCATCTGGTCTGTAGCCACGCCCCACAGAAATGTTTAGTCTTATACCCAGCAGGTACACTGCATTCACTATTACTTCCTGGGAGAGACTGAGGCTTCTGACGCCATTAATACATTTTTTTTCTTGTTTGGCTTTGTTTTGTGTTTGTACATCATGAGGTGGATAATCACTTGTAAAATTACCAACAAGCAGAATATACAGTAGGATTTCAAGTACCTAGGACACTCCCCTGAGGAGTCAATAGATTGATGGTCAATAGATTGCTAGTGAATAGACTGATTATATTATTTCTACCTACTGTTCGCTTTTTAAGCATCTCTTAATAAATTAAGACTTGTGTCATAAGACATCGTGTACCATTTTCTACGGGCAAAAATAACAGTTTTTAAACTATTATTTTTATCTTTTAGGAAGTCAAATTTATACAACTTCCTTTAAAATGATACAGATTGAAGCGTTGATTAGAATTCAACTGTGAACCAATATTCTTGGGCAGAAATACTACATAGTTTATGCTGTATCTTTCTAGGTAATTCTTTTGAACAGTTTTTATCAAATCCATTGAAAACACAGCCAACAATGTTAGACTCTTCCCAATGCCAAAACAGAGGCCCCTCAAAGAACTCAGAGTCTGTACACATGTGGAGGTTCAGGAAAAACTTGACCTTCTCTCTCCTCGAGTGTCTCAGCCACATTCAAGTTTAAGTGCAGATACTCAGTTCCTCTCTGATCTCTCCCCTCATGGTTTTCACTTGACAAAATTATTTGCAAGTTCATTAAAATAAAATTTAATCAGAGCCCAGATGATCTGGGGGAAATGGCCCAGAGAGAGAAGGCAGAAAGGACGTCTGAGGGACAACATGAAGATGGCTGTTTGATGGTTGACTTGCATTATTGGAGCAGCAACTAACTCAAGGAGAAGCCCGGGAGACAAAGTGATGACTCACAGCCCCAGGTTTTATAAGAGTCCCGACTACATGGGCAGGGAAATAGTATTGTGTTTAGGGCAGGTTTTTAATATGCACGTACAATTCAATGCACTAACTATGGATTTAGTTTTTTATTACGAAAAAAATCTACTTTATGCATTTTGGGGATTTAAGTTAATGGTCTCACTGCACCTTCTGTTAGAATTTTCATAAATATACTTATGCTTTTATTCTACTTAAAATGTAATTAAAGCGTTCCCTCTGACTACCTTAGCTCATATATACCAAGAAAAGGCAGCAACCTGGGAACCGCTCTGAAAGAGTAATAAGTTTCCAAAACAATAAAAGTGGAGCCAGGCAGGCTCTGGTGAATACCAACGCCTCTCCTGCTTTAAGATGCGGAGCTCTCCATGGTCACAGAGCAGAAGGAAATTGAACATCCTGCACACTGTCATTTTTTTCTGAATAGGGAACGTGTTTTTGTGATTCAATAACCTCCTCCCACACCCCTCATACCACCGTCATTTTCCACAGGATATAATTACACATTTCAGTGGCCCACCTCGAGAGGACGTTACTCCAAAATGATGCAGTCTGTTAAAAATGCCACAGCTCTCAGGTATTAAAAAAAAAAAAACAACAGAAGAAGAAAGAAAACCCTATTCAATGGAAAAGCTGCCAGAAGAAATGGGATTGCGGGTCAAGGCTGTATGGAACGACAGAGTGTTTTCAGGCAGTGTGGGGTCAAGTGTTTTAGAAGCCTCTGAAATCGAATTTTTCCTCCCTTTCTCTTATGAATAAAATTGTGCACGCTAAAACTATTAAAATCATCACCCTGGAAGGAAGAAGATGCGCTCACCAGGGCATGCAGAACTTTCTTTGTTTTCTGCCCATATTTCTCTTCTGGTTCTTCCAAGCATTGCATTTATAGGTCCATATAAACTATTTATTGCTGGAGCATTGAGCAGTGGAAGACATCCAAGTTTGCCTGAATGGCCACAAACTAGAGTTGATGGAAAGGAGCCCTGAAGCTAATGCTCTGTTGGTTGCAGTGGCTTCTGGTCACTGTCCTTCTCCAATGCCCCTGACAAAAGCAAAGCATCAGATGCTTCAAGGGCAGAAGAAGTGTAAATGGCTGAGAACATTCGTGCCGTGTCTATGAAAACCAACACCAATACATGCACGGCCATTGTGTCTTTTAAAGAAGTTGCTAAGCTCTTTGCAACTCAATGGTCTTTCATTAGTTACAACTCAATCCAATGAGGAACCATGCAGACTCGCTCTATTTTGAGTGTCAGGAGGATGAGCGGTCTTAGCAATACCCATCCTGTGACAGCCATCCTTTATCCAACATTGCTTTGTACCCTAAAGCAAGCCTATGTAGCCCCCAGTGGGCAGAGGGAATCCCTCTGCGTCTGGCTGGGCTTCAGAACATGTTTCTCATTCTGGTGGACTTCACGCCGAGTGAAGGACATGTGACATTCACAGCAAGGTCACAGCTCTGCCTGAAATACATCCTCGCTGGCTATTTAAAGTACATGCAATCTTCCTGTTTATATCTGCCTGATTCAAAATCTCTGTAGTGGGCACTTCCTGCTAATGATGTACCATATTCCTCAGTCTACCAAGGCAGAAGGATGTGTGAAAAACACTGACCCGGTGGAGAGAGAAGAAAAACGAAACCAATTAACAGACAATGAAACACAAACTCCTTAAATGAATGAGAGATGGGGGTCAAAGGTGGGGTGAGTGATGGCAGACAGGCATGTACACCCCCCCACACACACACACACAGGGCAGCTGCTTCATGAAGGTGTGGCCTCTAGGGACTGGGGTGAACTCATTCTACAGGCAAAGGTGAGAATGCTCAGATGGCCAGTGCCTTCCTGACCTGCATTATCCTAAAAGACATTTCTCTGCAGTGCTGTGGAGTCCCTTTTTTGGGGAGTACTTTTCTCAGATTTGGAGGCTTTTCTAGCTGGTGAATCTGTGAGGGAAGTCTAAGTTTAGAATTTGGGAATCTCCATCTTCCCAGAACCTGCTCCTGAAAGAGGGTTTCAAGGGCTTATCTATCAGTGGGGGCTTTCCAGCACCCTGAGGCTGCTCCTGCAATCAAGGCTTCCTTGAAGGGTCTCTGCTGTTTGTCATGAAGTGAGGACAGGTCTGGCCAGAGGCAGGAGAGAGAGGGATTATAACTGTGTAAATACCCATCACGTGATGCTCAAGGCTAAGTCAGCGTTTTCAAGTTGGGTGTGGTCAGTCCTGGCCTCTCTCTTGATGCTGTACATCAGAGATTGATCAATCTTTCAGAGATTCTAGGACTTGGGTCCACCCCTGTACTCCCTGAATTATGCTGGAAACCCCCAAGGAGACCACTGTCATTGGAAGGTGTCAAAGCAGTGATGTGGGGTCACCAGACACAGCATGAAGGAAAGGGCTGCTCTGTGAGGATCAGAGCCAATGATTTTGCAATCTCTGCAGGTCATGCCAGGCTGACGTCCTCCCTCCAGGGTTACCACCCTGGAGAAAGGCTCTTTTCATTTCCCCTGAGATATAGATAGTGTGTGGGTGTGGGATATTAGCACTGCTCGGAACTGCAATTTCCTCCAAATAGTTATTTGCCAGTGAGCCCATGCTAGAGGCACCCAGCTCTTCCAGGATGATTAGAAGTACCTCCTCAGGAAAGATAACCTGAGCAAATGGACGCTTCTGTGTCCTGAGAGCAGCCAGAAAAGCGAGTCCCTATCTATCTTTTATTGAACTACTTCAGAAGTCTCCGAACCAGTCTGTTTGCTGCCCTGTGGCTTGTACACTTGCTTCACAGTGAGGTCCTTGAAGCCCTGGGAGTCTCTTTCCCAATGCCATCGAGACCGAGGTCAGTCTCAATGACGTGTGCAGCATGCAATAAGAGTGTAAACAGTGCAGTGTGCAGCAAGCATTCCAGCAAGGCTGCTAGCCACCACTGTGGTGTTAAAGTTTGAGATTCTGACTGATTCTGCTGCTGAAATTTGTCACTGTCTCTCTTCTATCTCCTACCCCATCCAGCGGCTCCATGTTTTCCCTTTGCTGAGCCTACACTGCACTCAGAAGCAAGATGTCATTTCTTTTTCTCTTTTTCTTTTTGATGGTGGGGACTGAATCCAGGGTCTTTCCATGCTAAATGCACGCTCACCACTGAGCCCTGCTGTAGCTCCTGGGGTAGTTGTCTTGTGCTTGCTCATTAGTAACTAAAACAAAACACGAAACAAATATCTACCGTTTAGTGTGGATTCTTAGAAAGTTGTGACTTTAAGAAAGTTCTCACCTTAGAAATCAGAGTACACATAAGCTCTGTCAAATATGACTGAAAAGATAAAGTACACGTTTTAAGAGATGACAGGCTTGGGTATGAATAAGTGTAGCAGAAAAAAGAATTTTAATATGTAATTTGTGGCTCTCTTTTGACATGTACTAATTTACAAAATCTCTCAGCAGAAAATCTCCCTGCTCTTCCGTAATATTGAAGCCAAGGTGATTAAAGATAAAACTTTACCAAAAAGAATTGTGTTTAAACCATAGAAAGTAAGGTTAGAAGTACTTTTTCAGAGAAGAATAATTACATCTCAATTTACTGTAGAAAGTCTAATGTCTGGAGCTGTGTCCTGGGCCCATATCTACTCTATTGAAAGTTATTTCTGGAGTTACGGAAGCTCTTCCTTGGCTGAGTTTGAACAAATGTCCTTCCTTGTTGAAGACTGTGGAACCTTTACTTCTAAATTGTACAGTCTTGGCATTGAGCTATCGCAAGGGAAAATGAATGCTAAATAAGGAAGCGTCATGAGCCTCACAGGTACAGGGCAGAACCCCAGCACAGGCAACGGGTTCAGGGCTGGGAAGACCCTTCCACAGGGACAGAGTAGTACCACCTCAGGAGGCCTGAATGAACAGATGCATTGTCTTTCTGCACGTCCTAAACAGAATGCATCACCCACTTGTACGTACCGTGTCAAAACTGCACCTCATCTGGATAACACACTTCAGGACTGGCAGGTGCAGGTGGCGAAAGAATGGGGGGAAGAACCCCAGAGGCTGACAGGACAGTCGGCCACACTCACGGTATCTTTTCCAACTTTACTCAGTGGTGCATCCATTGTTGCCATTTCTCTTGCTCACTTTCCTCTACTTGATTAAATGGGTTAATTATTATATGTGATGCACCTACTTGTGAATGAATGAATATTAATATCTTTATAATAAATGGAAGGTTTACATATTAGGTAAAGATAATAGTCAAAAAAATAGATAGGAAACAAGCAAGTAAGCGAAAAACACCAGCATCAAACTCCAACCTGGCTGTGTGGTTTGGCTGTGTTCCGACCCTGAAGCCTCTTTTTAGGCCGAGAGAAATGGAAAAAGCATCAGATTTTTCATTTTCATCTGAGAGTTCATCTGATGAACTAAGGTAATTACCATGTCTATTTTTCAATTCTCTGGATAGGATTTCTATGATATTTAATGCAGTTGCCTTCCACGTTAGAAGCAAGCCAACGGCTGTGGAGAGGGCTCAGCTGCATTAGCATGAAGACCCCAAGTCTGCATCTCTAGCAAACGTGGAAATGTGTGTTCTGTGTCCCCAGGGCTGAGGAGTTGCTGTCAGCCAGGTTAGCTGACTTGTGAGCTAGCTGCAGTCTGGTGAGAGACCCTGTCTCACAAAATAAGGTGAACGGCAGCTGAGGGAGAGACACTTGATATGAACCTTTGCTCTCCATGTGCGAGCACTAACACAGACATGCACACATACAAAAACTGTTGATATCAGTGGAAAGAACACATAATGTTTTTATCTGTAAAGCCAAGAAGTGTTATTACAGTAGTGTACTGTATGAATCTTCTAGGACTTTAAGGCAAATGCACAGAACATTCTATACCCTCTCTGGACTCAGAGATCCAAAGAGAAGATGCTTGGCCTCTCCGCACTTAGCATCCTTAGCATGGGACATCTACATGGGACCTATGAAGGATGCTACAAGTATTAGTAAGTGGTCGCTGTCAATCAGGATATCCATATATCATATATCTTTATATCTATCTATCTGTCTGTGTCTATCACCTATCTATTATCTATCTGTCTGTCTGTGTGTCTATCACCTATCTATTATCTATCTATAATCAATCTATCTATCACCTAAGTATCAACTGTCTATCATCTACCTACCATCAATCAATATCTATCTATCTATCTGTCTGTCTGTCTGTCTGTCTGTCTAGCTATTATCAATCTATCACCTATGCATCATCTATCTATCATCTACCTACCTACCATCAATCAATCAATATCTAACTATCTACCTTCCTTCCTTTCTTTCTTTTTCTTTCTTTCTTCCTTTCTATGTACTACTTTGAAGCATGACTGCTGGAAAGCTGCATATTTTTGTAACATGAATGTTACAACCACTTAATAATTGATTTTAAATTCTGATCCATATGAAACACATGCTTGGTACTGTAAATCTGGCCAAGAATCCAAGGTTGGGGAGCCTGCAGGGCCTAGGGGTGATTCACCATTCTTACTCTGCTAAGGGTAGAGTAGCAGCTGCCCTCGCAATTCTATTCTCTCTACCTGTAATTACTGTAGTGCTCAGCTCTATCAGGGACATTTCTTTGTTCTGTGGACAATAGCTGACACAGAAACTCACAGCTGGTCCAAGTGCAGAGAATAAGTGTCCACGGAGTGTTTCAGCCACAAATGGGACATCTGCATCACATCTGTTCCCCCAGGTTCAGGGTCCAGCACAGAGGAGGGGACAGAAAGACTATAAGAGTCAGCGGTTAGGGAGGACCAACAGCGTCTTTTAACAGTACAGTTGCACACAGCAGCTGCACAAGATTAAACCAGTCAACTTCCAGCATGGAGAGGAAAGTGGTTCCTGAGCTTTTCGCCTACTGAGGAGTCATGGACAGTTGATGGCCTCAGGGGAATGAAGTCATCTTCGAGGTTTATGGAATCTTTCTTTAAGGTTTATGTAGCTCCACAGCCAGGATTCTATGGGAAACACAAACTGGATTTGATGGCTTATTAACTAAAAGGAGGGAATATATCTCAAGTTGAGGAGGGAGAGGGAACAGTAGATCTGAGAGGAGTTGTGGGGATGATAAATAAAATTGCATGAAATTCCCAAAGAATTAATAAAAATACTTAAAACAAGCTCAAGGATAACTTGAACAACTTAACATACACCCCATCTCAAAACAAAAACACCAGCAAGTAATATTGTTGGGAAGAAATAAATAAATGCTCAAGAAATAAATGCTCATTTTCTGCCTTGTCTTTTATGTGTAATTGGCAAATACAGCCATCCCATTATTTGACAGAGAATCCAAATGGAATAAAATTGCCATGTCAAAGAAACTGCTGCAGCCCATGTTCACTGCTGCACTATTCACAACAGCCATGGTGCAGAAAGAAAGTGTTCATGGATATATGAATAGATACAAATACTGCGATACACATACACAGGGAGGTGATATGTGTAGTATATTACCTATAGTGTAGTGGGAAATATATATGCATAGATCCTATCTCATTTTAAATAAATTGCCATCATGTCTGAGAGAGTAATGACCTAGTAGCATGCTTCTTGTCCTTTCTCTTCAGAACTACAATCTGAGGACACAGTTCTGTGACTTTAGCTGAATCAAGCTTAGACGACAAAAGCAAGTGGCCAAAAGTTGCATTTATATTCTGCTGTTTTTTTTTTTTTTAAATGAGGAGTTAGTCTTTTTTCAAGCAACCAGATAATAGATTAAAAGCTTGAGGCTGCATGGTCTATGTTTTACTTATATTTCCAAAGCCGGGGTTAAAATAGAGCTAAGACACTGCTCTGAGATGCATGGCCTTCGAAGGTCTCAGTGAAGGCCACAGAGCTGAAAGTAAATGGAAGCATGCCCAAGGATGAATCTGAAAGGCAAACAGCAGAGCTCTGAGGCCTAGGGTGTCCTGTGCTTCTGTCTGTTCTGAAATGGATGGCACTTCATACTATATGTAGACACTTATTTCAGAAAAAAAAAACAACTCCCGAAGAAGATTTTGAATATTTGCAAGAGGTTTCATAAAAGTTAAAAAAAAATCTCAAAAATTTTTATCAGGAAACAAATTCTTTTAGTTAATCACAGTGCACTCTGTTCAGTGGTAATGACATGACACCAGATGGGAGGAGAGAAGGGGAAGAAGGGGACATAGTAGAGGGAGGCGATACCATAATCATGATATATTAGTGAGAAAAAATATTATCAATAAAAGAAAAAATCAACTATGACTGAGTGGAGGAAATATACTCCTGCTTCTGGTCACTCAATACTACCTGCCCTGGATAGATATATTTGATGGAATGCTCTTTCAGCATCTATTGAAGTACAAAATAGTACTTGACTTTTTTGCTTAAAAATATATTAGTGTGATCAGTTAATATATAAATTACATAATTAATGCAGCCTTAATCTAGTCTCCCAACACTCCTCTTCTGGGGTATGCCAAATCTCTTTAAGCATACATTAAACACTGTTTATGAGTGATTTTTAAATCCATGTTCATTTGTACCTTTAGTCTGTAACAATGTATATTTTCATTTTTTATTTTAGAGTGAAAATATTCTATTTCTCAAAGTGAACTGAATAGCTTTCTGTTTATTTTGTTGTTGTTGTTTGTTTGTTTTCTGTTATCAGAAAAAAAAGTACTCAGCCCTAAAGGCATTCGCACCCTGCATGAGTCAGGAAACAGGGCAGAAGAGGGACAAAAGGAAGGTGAGACCTGAAGACAGGGTGGGAGTTGCTCAAAGCCTGGTCAATCAGGAATGTACAGCAGCTGAGAATGTCTGCAAGTGGGTCTGCATAAAAAACAAACAAACAAACAACAACAAAACCCCAAAACCAAAGAAATGGGCCCATTGCTTCCTGGGCCGGTAACACCTCTGTAAACATGGTAAATATTCTAAGACCTGCTGTGGTTTCTTTAAGAAACCAGCCCCACCCAGAGACACAGCATAAGAAGGACAAGGATTCTTCATTTGTTCAGGGAAATTGGCATTACAGCAGGAAACAGTCAATGTGGTGGACAGACTGAGCCCTTTTTTTTTTTTTTCAAAAACGCTAAAACTACAAAGAAGACTGAACTGTAGCTTGAGTGTACTAAGTACAACTGCACATCTAAGAGAGTCTGGCTGGTAAGAGTGTGAGCATTGTGCATTGGGGGTGATCAAAAGAAGGGACAAAGTAATTCTGTCCCAACCATATTTTGTTGTGAAGAAAATAAAATCACAAGCAGAGAGATAGATAGATGGATGGATAAATAGATAGAGGTAGAGATAGAGATATATCCCATCAACAGGCATGAGTGGAGGAAAGGCTCATGGGGTCCTACCCCCCACTGCTCAACTATTTGCTACTGATAAATCCAGGGAATGGAAAAGCCATTGCTTTCAGTTGTGTACCTTGCTCCCCAAGGCTCTAATGGATAGCTCAAAACCAATGGTCATACAGATAGCCTTGAGCAAACGAAATGGGTCACAAAACAAAACTAAAATTATAAATCTGGAAAAATGACTGATAGGGATAGGGCAGGGAATTGGTAGAGATGAAATGGAGATCAAAGATGGAGTAGAAGAGAAAGTAATCAGAATGTTATACACAGGGATGCCCGGCCACATAATTAATAAAGAAGAAAAACTAATTTAAGATTCAAATTATCTTTTTCACAGATAAGCAGTCACCTGCAAAAATTACTAGATCTGGTGTGCGTGTGTGCGTGTGTGTGTGTGTGTGTAAGAATGGCCTTAAACTCTGGCTGTCCGTGAACTTGTTAATGTAGTTAACAAGTTGTAATGTGGTTTAGAACTCATGAAGATCTGCCTGCCTCTTTCTCTTGAGTGATGAGATTAAAGTTGTGTGACTTTTGCTAAAAATGTGTTTCTTATTTTCTATTCAATACTTACGAATGCATTCTGGAACTCGTTTCTCTTGGGTTAATTTCATACTTAATATTTTCATAGGCATTTTGTAGATTTTGTCTTTATGTAGGAATGCTGTCATGATAAATATTATTTGTGCCTTTCATGTTTTCACTCAATTTTTTTCTGCCATAAGTTTCTAGTTTTATAATTAAAAAAAATAACTTTAGTCTTTGTTTATTTTTAATAAGTAGTTTTTTTTTATTTCTGCTCCTTACTGGTTTCCTTTACTTTCTTTGAGTCTATTCTGTTCTGACTCCCTAAATGGTTTGATAAACATGAATTCTCAAGTGTTATTTTTTTCTAGTGTAAGCTGTGAATTAAGAGCATTCAATTTCCCTCTAAGTACCAATGGTCTTACATCCAGTTGTGATAGGATTTATATTGTCTTCCTAGGGTATTTAAATACTTTAAAATTTTCATTATAATGTCTTCTTTGAGCCATTAATTACATAGAAACAATAAATTAAAAATGTGAATCTATTATTTTCAACTTGACTGAATTATAATCATAGAAAATGAATTGCAGAATGTGAATGCTGCTTAGAAATTTCTACAGTGTTAGTTTTCTTAATATCTTACATAGTCTTTCTCACAGGGTCAAGGACAGTGCTTCATATATTATCAGTTGGATATTTCGTTTTGCTGTGAGGGTTTCTGTTACCTAATTTTAGAATAATCTCTTTGAGGGAAGTAAATGTCATATTGTTGTTAGATAGACACATTGCTGCCTTGACTAACGTGTTTGTGCTACATTGTATTTTGTCCACTATAAGTTTGCCATCTCTTTCCCAATAAGTCTTCACCTGGAATATGCTTTCAACTACTATGTAAGTTGTTTCTCTTCTAAACCACACACATCAAAATCCTGATTTATGTGGTGAGCATGTGTTCCAAGAGCCCATGTGGAGGCTCTAACCACAGGTAGAATCACTCAGACCCTAGACAGACTTTCCCTCCATCCCTCTGTCCCTCCATCTCTCTGTCCATCTGTCTGTCCACCCATTCCTCCGTCCATCCCTTCATCTCCTTCATCTGTCCATCTATCTGTCTATCCATCTGTCCCTCCACCCATATATGATGAAAGCAAATTCATAAGTTATCCCAGTAAGAAATTAACATAATACAATCACTTTAGCAATACTCAGTAACAGAGTTTACAGAAATTATAAAGAGCAAGGCCACAGATCAAGGGGGCTTTCATAGAAGAACTCTTTATCCCAATATATTCTTATAACCTTTACCATTAAATGCCACCATATTTCCATTTAGTGTGTTGTTATTTAGGAAAATGGGAATGAATGTATATGGCTTTATGTTGTGTTTGCTCCATTTTTAAAGTTTAAAAACTTACTAGTGTGTTTACTGCGGTCAAAGGATCACTTGCAGAAAGGAGTTGATTCTCTTTACCATGTGGGTCACAGGGCTTGAGTTCATGTCTTAACCTCTGAGCTGTCTCTCCAGGCCTTGATTCCTCTCTCCTGATCTCCCTGCTTCTTATTATCTTTTTGCCTACCATTTGAACAGTAATGCTGTCTTCTTTCACTGTGTTAGCTTGAGCCCAGGGTGTGAAGCATGGACTTATGTGTTCCTCTGCCTGGTCACCTTCTGTCCTGGATTCACCCTTCATTTTTCTCTTCCTTTCCTTTTGGTCACTGTCTCAGCCTGGGAACCGGCCCAGCCTGTGCCTCTCTCTCTGCTGCCATTTTTTTTTTTTGTCTTCCCCATACTGAATTTTCAGAGCCTAGCCTTGTTCTTGGAAACAAGAGCCTCACAGTAGTCCTAGGAAGTCTGAGGTGCTGGAAAGTGTCTTTCATAAGTTGCCCCTGGAATTCCAGGCCATCCCCAAGAAGAAACAAAATCATCCACCTCTGAGTGCAGGAGGTGGAGAGGGGGATGAGGCCCAGCATGGCATTTAAAGATGGTAGAAAGAGTGCTTCATGGGAAAACCTCATGGCATTTGCTCATTTGCTCTTATGCAATGCCACCAAATGCTGATTCTGGCTGTCAGTGTGCAGGGATGCTCTGTGTCACTGAAGTGCCACAGCCATTCTGTGCCCAGATGGCAACTGACCTGCCCCTAGTAGCACAAAACCATGGTTACTCCAGAGTGCTCACCCTGTGGGCACCATTCCTAGTCAGGCCATGCTTGCTGTTAGAAGCTAAATCTTCCATGGGGCCTTCAGTACTTTATATTCTATTTAGGGTTTTGATGTCCAATTTCCATGTTGGACTTTCTGTTCATAGCTTCGAATAGACTTCATGAATATTACTGACCTCGTAACCATTTTAAAGGCCCTCAGGGTGGCTTCAAAATTCAGAAATAAATAAAAATGTTCAAATCTATGTTTGAGCTCTACTGGTGACTCACTGCACTGGCCAGATAACTTTAATACTCAGTGGGGGGAAAGGCAATATTCAGCATCAGCGTCCCTATAAAATAAATAAGTGATTCTTTCCTATTGCTTTTCCTATGCTTTCCCCACATGGCATGTTCCAATAATTTCCCTTCCAAGTTGTTTGAGGAGTGGCTGTCATGATTCTTGTGAACTGGCAATTATGTCAAAACAATTTAATCAGTGCTTCAGCTGTACTGGCATTGCTCTTAGAAGACCATTTTTCAGAATGACATTCCCCTAAGCATTTGTTAAATAATTAGACCTAACTCTTTTCTCACAAGGGCCCTCAGAAGTACTATTTATGCTCAGCGCCTCCGAGACATAGCTGAGGCACCTCTGTGAGTACCAGAACCCTGTTAAGCAAAGCTCAACATCTGAGGGATGATGAGAGTGGGACACTTCTGTCCTCAGGAAACATTTCCCCACTGTCATAGTTAAGAGCTGGCATACATTATGAACCGAGGAGGGCCTCACTGGAATTTGATTGACATCAAACCCTATTCCAGCATCACATGTCAAAGGATGACTGGCAACTTTTCTTTCATTTATATGACATATGTAATTCTCCTTCAGGCCACAGTCATGGTGGGAAACCTCTCCTCCTTTGTAAACTGCATCTGGCAGACTCAGTACGGAAGCCTGTAAGAGGGGCCGAGAAAAAGTACATTCCTTTTCTTTTCTTTTTTTCTAGACTGAGTTTCTCTGCGTAGTAGCCTTGGCTGTTCTGGATTCACTCTGTGGACAGGAATGCTCTTGAAATCACAGATTTTTACTTGCCTTTGCCTATTGGAGTACAGTGGCATGTGCCACCAAGCCTTGAAGTATACTTCTCACCGTGCAAGCATTAGGACCTAAACTTTGGTCTCTACCATCCATGTAAAAGCCAAACATGGCAGTGTGGTGCATGCCTGGAGCTTTAGCACTGGTCTGGAAGAAACAAGCAGATCCTGGGACCTCACTGGCCAGCCTGTCTAGCTCAAAACACCAAGCTCTGGTTTCAATGAGAACCAAAGCAGGGGAAGATAGTTGAAATTGACCTCTGGCCTTTACATGTCTGCAGAGGTGTGGGACCTTAGTGGCCCAGGACGAATGGGGGAAGGGTTGAGGAAAGTTTTAACCCTGCATACCTCAAATGAGGACTGTAGGTGTTGGCTCCCTCTCTTCTTCCAATCTGGCACCATAAAGTCCGCTCCCCCACCATCAAAGAACTTATTACCCTGACAGTTATCAGGCTTCACGCCTTGTTTGACTTTATAAGATAATGGCCCCCTCCCATCCTAAAGCCCCTGAGTAGGCAGATAAAGTATCTTTCAACACCTCTGCCCTGGCCATGTACCATTGGCCACACAAACCTTGCCCCAGAGACCCTGCCCATTTCCCCAGGAGCAAAAAGACCCCTACCCCCAATAAACTGAACCAGTTCTCCAAAGCTGTTCCCACCTGTGTGTGTTCTTTGCCCGCGCACTCACTGCCAACCAAGGCCCTGCATTACATCCACACACCACAGCTAAGGTTCCTTCCCTCTTGCCTAGTCCAGACTGCAACAGGCTGGCTATCCCCATGGGGAGAAGTGGACATAGAGTGGCAGACATGGACATGCATGCACACACACATATGCATATCATGTACAAAAACCCTTAAAAATAATAAAAGCAAGTTTATATAATTGGTGCTGGGTTTTTAAATGGCAATTAAATATACAGTGACAACAGGTACATCTGTCTCTCAGCCATGGCCATATGACTTAGAGGTACCTAACAAGAGAAGGGTCAGGAGTTTTTGCATCACCAGCATCTACTGGTGTTCCTCTCTTCTCCTATTTGATGCACTTTGGGCTGGGTTGCCTGTCATTTGCCCCTTCCTTTTGGCATGGCCCTCTCAGACCTGTGGTTCCATCTTTAGGAAAAGGGGTCGATGTCTATGTCACCAGGACACCATATGATTGAGCTTTTGTGTGTTTCTTAGGTGGCACTGCCTCTGTCTGCTGCTCTGTGCCCCTGGCTGTGGTCCCTAGGGTATTACAACTTCTGGGCTGCAATTCCCAGTAGGGAAGCTCCAGTTTCTCAAAGTGACTTCTGCAGTGCCCGGATCATAGCACCGAGTAGGCAGTGGGGGATGACTATTTTGGATAGTTCCTCCTGGACCTGATTATGACACTGTCCCCACTGTGCAGTAGTTTAGCAATCACAATTTCATGTCTAACGGGTTTTCATACCAAGTCGTTGGCATCTTCAGGGCGGCGACCAAGGTGATTACACTGTCACTGCGGCAGCAGCTGACATTTATTAGACATCAGTCATGGGCCAGACAATGAGCTACGCTATTCTGCGCGGATTTACAATACGGATTCCTACAATACTACAGACACGAGGAAACGGAGGCTCAGTGAGTTCCATCATCAAAGGCGCGAGGCAGCTGATTCAGGGCTCATGGCTGGAATATAACTTGGCCTTCTGGGTAGAGCAGGGAAGCAGCAGCTTTCTCCCAATCACTCCCATTCCTTGGGCCTAGAAAGCCCGCGGAAATGGATCACAAGGGGAGATACCTGGAGCGGGCAGCTTGTCCGTGGTCTGGCAGAGAATAACAGACACCCAGATCACGGTTTTTATAGACCTGGTAAATAATCCTTTTATAATTTTCCCAATTGTAAAGAAATAGAGAAAAATGTTGAAAATTAACTCATTCGGCTTATGTGGAATGCTGACTTTACTGTGTTATTCAACCTTCACACAGTTTTCATTTCATTGGCATGCGTGAGAGTCAGACTTAGCTAGATTTGCTTCAGTTGGCACTGGCAAGGCACTAGGGAGGAGGGCCAACCATCTTTGGTCGGTGTTGGCTTCCAAAGTCATATTTCACTTAAGCCATTGTATTACTTCCCTCTGCCTCATTAGTGCAATACATGTGCTCAAGCCAAGGATGGGATCAGGGGAGAAGAGACAATGCAATTATATGTCAGTGTTTAATGTGCAAAAAAAAAAATGAAGGCAATCCATAAATTTAAACAGTTTCCCAGCCACCCAAATTTCACAAGTCTAATTAAAACCTCAGGTAACTGCACAGCTTCAAGGCCACCGTGGATAAAAGCCTGCTGCTCACTGCTGCTTTCTGTTCTCTGAACAAAGTACACTGGAAAATATTCCACTAATCATCACAGGTATACTGCCCAAAGGGTCACACCTTCAATTTCTCTGCATCCAGAAGCTGAGTATTTTGAAAGTCTTAGTTTGTAACGATGATTTCAAAGGGAAAACAAACATTTTGCACATTCCTATAAACTCATGTGAACCGGGGGTATGGAAGACTATAAGCACATATACAAAGTAGGGACTGCTTTCCTCAATTATATCACGTTGTTACAGTATTATAAATATATGAGCAGCGATTTCTTTTTCTTCATTTTTTTAAATGAATTTATTCATTTTACATTCTGATCACAGCTCCCCTCCCTCCTCTCTTCCTGGTCCCCCTCACACCCTCTTCCCTTTTCCTCCCTTCTCCTTCTCCTCAGAAAAGGGAAGCTCCCCCACTACAAACCTACCCTGGACCATCAAGTCACATCAGGACTAAGTACATCCTCTTCCACTTAGGCCAGACAAGGCAGCCCAGCCATGGGAAAGTGATCCAAAAGCAGGCAACTGAGTCCATGTCAGATATGACCCACACTCCCCTTGTTGCTTGGGGACCCACATGAGGGCCAAGCTGCCCATCAGTTATATCTCTGTCATGGGCCTAGGTCCAGTCCATGCATACTCTTGGGCTGGTGCTTCAGTCTCTGTAAGTCTCGATGGGCCTAGATTAGTTGGAACTGTTGGTCTACTTGAGGGTTTCTTGTCCCCTCTGTGACCTTCTATCCTTCCCCACACTCCTCTATAAGACTCCCCTAGGTCTGCTTAATGTTTGACTATGGGTCTCAGCATATATTTACCAACTTACCCACAAAACCTTCGACCCAAAATCTAGCCTGTCTACAGGATGTGCAAAGATAAAGATGGAGCAGCAAAAGAGGGAATGGCCAACCAATAACTGGCCCAACCTGAGAACCACCCCATGGAACACAGCCAACCTCCGACACTATTAATGATACTCTGGATGCTTACAGACAGGAGCCTAGCATGACTGTCCTCTGAGAGGCTCCACCTAGCAGCAGGATGACAGTTTCTTTAGCTTTATGGCCAGCTACGGTAGTTGGTCCTCAGAACTAATTCATATACATTCTAAGAATGTGCCTTGAAGGGTCTCAAATGAAGTCTAAAGCAAAGAGAAAGATAAAAACCCACATAACAAGGTTTCCTAACAGGTTTTAAACCTGGCACCTGCTGGCTCCCAGGACAAGATTTCAAAATACTTTACAGCAGCTGATTTAAGTTGAGTGTGTGATTCTCATGAAAGAAGTTACATGGTAAGGAGGCAGCACCGGGGTGCATATAAATCCTCACAGATCTGATAAATGGCCATCCCTTCCCAAGCTTACGCAGAACATCAAGTGGAGGAGCATACTGCAGAAAACTGAATTATACATAACGTCATTAAGCCTCACCCTTCACTTCTGATTGAGGGATTGCTGTAGTCATCAATGAGAGCAGAGGCAAAATGAGAAAATAAATAAATGAAAGGCCAGATCACGTTACACATTTTACTGGAAATATAATTGCTTAGGAGTTCACTTAAAGTTCTTGGGGACATTGAAAACTGCTTGTCATTGCTGAAAAGAAGAGAAGGGCCATGCCACATCATCCTTGTAAATCTGGAATCTATGCCTCAAGTCTGTGTGATGCAAGAAGCAAGACGGGGCCCTAAATGCCAATACATCTACCCGAACATCCTCACGTCCTCCTAAATATTGAAGTATTCACTTTCGCTTGACTTATTATTTTTTTTTCTTTCCTACTCCAGGTGTATTTGTGTCTACGGCCAGCACTGCTTACATCTTTTTCAAAGGGGTTTTTCTAACTGGCTCTTTGAAAGCGAGCCTGGTATGGCAAGCTCTTCAGCACGACTGTGAATGCTTCTCTTTCAAAGACCGCACATCTTGGGAAATGTGCACTCTGTCAAGGATGGCGATGCATCCTTGGTGACCTTTCTTAAGGTTGCCTTCGTAGACCAGGGAAAGCAAATGGGAGAGGTATGAAGTCAGCAACGGAAAAAGCCTTTGCAGCCTTGAGGCCTGCTGTCTCTGGCAGAGCTGGAGACTGACAGCAACCCTTTCCAGACCCTTAATTAACTACCAGGACTTTTTAAACTGCTGCTGGCTCTTCAGCACACCATATCATTCTTAATTAATTCTGGCTGCTGGATGAGCCCTCATGAGGTCATTACAAAGCAAGACTGACCTGTGGGGTGGGTTAATGGCTGCTAAGACCACACAGTGTACTTGCTTTCACTGATGCTAGTCTTGGAGGCTGTGGTACTGGTGGGCTGTCTCTGCCTCTGGAAGGGTCTTGGATTTTGGGTCTTTTTGCTTCTTTGTTTGTTTATGTAATGCTGCTTTGTTTGTTGGGTGTCTGTTTGAATCAACACATCATAGGACATAATGACGAGAAAGAATGTCTTTCTGTGGGTTCACTAAGAAATCACTTACAATGGTACTTTCCAAGTAAAGTAAATCTCTATTATGGAAAGGATCTCCTCAGAGTCAAAAGCCATGTGCTACCTATGGCGTGAGCTCAGCCTGCCTCTCACCCAGTCCTACTTGTCTAGTTCCATTTCTGTTGTCTGTACTCCGCAGCCTGCCCATGTTTCTTTCAGAGGCATTTGACTGCTGAGGGGGTGTACACTTTCACCTTTACTCCACTTCAAGTTAAGTTCTCTGTGTGGTTGAAACCAGGGGTCCAGATCTTCTTTAGCCATCCCAGGTTGGCTTTCCCTGGCTAGCTGGCAGCATCTACATGATGGGAATTGTTGGGGTACCACAGATTTGAGGGGGGTCTATGCAGAGGATGGGTGGTATACTTGTTACAGTATGCATTCAGGCGGGAGACACACTTGTTTCCTTGGCTTTATGAGATTCCAGGGTGAGCGCTGAGGTCAAGTGGGGGCGCTGCTGGGCTCTCTTATCATATCTGTTCAGGCACTGTTGGCAGCTCCGTGCCCTGGCAGAATGGTGCCACTGACTTTACCTGTGTTGAAGCTGGGCCATAACTTTGGCTTATATCCTGGGTGGGGCTGGTAGCTTTGTTCCATTTTAGCTTTATGCATCCACACTGATATGACTACAGAGTCCGTAGATGGGGTTGCAGGCTAGGATATGCAAAGAGATAGACCTACTGGCTATAATCTATACTAAATTGAGTTTCATTCAGCATTGTACTGGAGGTTCTAGACAGCATTAGAACAATAGCAGAAAGAATGTGAGATGTGAATGAGGCAAGCTATCATAGATGAAACTTGACATGATTCTCTACATTTAACTCCCAAACAGCTTTTAGACAAACAATTGAAATAAAGAATACCGAACAATATTTCTAGACATAGGATACAAAGAATATAATGTGTGCACATTGAGATACATGCTCATATTTATATACATTTATTTTATCTATCAATCATCTATCTATTTCTCTATTTATCATCTACCGGTCTATCATCTATTTATGAACGTATCCATCATTTGTCTATCTATCAACTTATCTATGCAAGCAAGTGAAGTAAAGACACATTTAGCTTTATACATTGCGGGATGGGCACCGTGTGAGAAAAAGGTATAAGAGTATTTACATATCTATCATATAAATCTGCAATAAAAATAAACAGCAATGCAAAAAAGATTCCACTGCCATAGCATGGTTTTCCTGGGAAGCCACAGGCTACTCTGGCTAGGGAAGAAGGTGCCATGTCTATCAGGATCCCAGGAGAATTTCCTAACCAGCAACACACAGCCATTACACTCTCCAAAGAACCAGAGAGGCAATACGAACCAGTCCAAATACTCACCCAACAAAAACAAGACCAGATATCAGCACTTGGAATACTGAAATATTGGAATTAAAATATTCCAAAAACCAAATGCTTAGACATCAGTATAAAAACACAAAAGCATCTAGGATAACATGTCTCCACCACAGCCCAGCAACCCAACACAGCAGGCCTTCCTACCACAACGTAGCTGAAACACAGGAAAAATAACTCAAAACAGCTGTATTTTATGATATAGAGGTTCTTAAAGAGGAAATGAATAAAATCTTTAAAGAAATCTGAGAACATAAACAAACAATAGAAGGAAACAAATAAAACAGTTCAAGACCTGAATGTGGAAAGAGGATCAATTAATAAAACCCAAACTGAGGGAAATCTGTAAATGAAAATTTTAGAAACTCAAATAGGAACCTTAGAGGCAAACCTCATCAACAAAATATAAGAGATGGAAGAGAGAATCTCAGAAACTGAAGACATGAAAAAAATTGATATCTTGGTCAAAGAAAATGTTAAATCTAAAAAAACCCTGTCACAAAACGTCCAGGAAACCTGGAACACTATGAAAAGACCAATTGTAAGAATAATAGGAACAGAGGAAGGAGAAAAAAACTGGTAAAAGGCATCACAGAAAATATTTTCAAAATAATCATAGAAGAAAATTTCCTTAATCTAAAGAGATGTTTATCAAGGTTCAAGGAGCTTACAGACTACCAAATAGACTGGACCAGAAAAGAAACTCCCCTTGAAACATAATAATCAAAACACTAAATGTACAGAACAAAGAAAGAATGTTAAAAGGAAAAGGACCAAGTAACACATAAAAGCAGATCTATTAGAATAATACCTGACTTCTCAGTGGTTACGCTAAAAGCCAGAAGGGTCTGGACAGATCTTCTACAGACTCCAAGAGATCATAGATTCCAGTTGATATTACTACATTCAGAAAAATTTTTAATCGCAATAGATGGAGAAAGTATGACATTCCATAATAAAACCAAATTTAAGCAATATCTATTTACAAATCCAGAAGGCTCTAGAAAGAAACCTTCATCATAAAGGGGTTAGCCATACCCCACAAATACAAGGAATAAATAATCCCAGGCCAGCAAAGCAAAAGATGGAAAATACACACACACACACACACACACACACACACATACACACACCACCACCACCACCACCACCACCACCAAAATAACAGGATTCAATAAACAGTGTTCATTGATATTTCTCAACATTAACAGTCTCAATTCCCCAATTAAAAAACACAGAAGAATTAAATGAATGTGAAAACAGGATCCATCCTTCTGCTGAATCCAAGAAACATACCTTAGTATTAAGGATAGACATCACTTCCGAGTAAAAGATGGAAAAAGACATTTCAAGCAAGTAGACCTAAGAAGCAAGCTGTTGTGGCCACAAAATAGATCTGTTTTGTGTATCTCACAAAATATTTAAACTCAAAATAAACAGGAGATGGGGAAGGACACCACGTACTTAAAAAAGGAAAAATCACCAAGAGGACATTGCAATTCTTGACATCTATGAACCAAACACAAAGGTATCCAAGTTCATAAAAGTAACACTACTAGAGCTTATATCACATATTGATCTTCACACTGACAGTGGTAGACTTCAATACCCTAATCTCGCCAATACACAGGTCATCCCGAGAGAAACTGCACAGAGAAATGATGGAGCTAAATGATGTTACAAACTAAACGGAGCCAACAGTTATTTACAGAACACTTCACTGAAACACAAAAGAATACATCTTCTTATTAAGACCTCACAGACTTTCTCCAAAATTGACCATATATTCAGACACAAAGTAGGTCTCAACTGACACAGGGAAACTGAAACAGTATCTTCCATCCTATCTGGCCACCAGGAATTAAAGTTGGACAACAACAACAGAAACAACACAAAGCATAAAACTCATGAAAACTGGACAACTCATCACTTAGTGAATAATGGCTCAAGACTAAAATTAATAAAGAGATTAAAGCCTTTCTAGAATTGAATGAAACAAATACACAACGTACCCAAACCTATAGGACACAATAAAGGTGGTCCTAAGAGGAAAGTTCATAACACTAAATGCCTACATTTAAAAAAATGGGGAGGTCTCATACTAGTAATTTAACAGTACAGCTGAAAGCTCTAGGAAAAAAAGAAGAAATCACACCCAAAAGGAGCACATAATAACAACAACAAAAATCAAACCCAGGGATTAATCAAATAGAACCCGACAAATAATCAGCAAAATAGAAAGAAAGAAACAAAAACAATTCAAAGAATAAATGAAACAAAGAGTTGGTTCTTTGAGAAAAATCAGGAAGATTGACAAACTTATCCAATTTAACTAAAAGGTAGAGAAAAAAATTTCCAAATTAACAAGAATAAAAATGAAGGGAGGGACTTCCAATCGAGGGACACTAGCCCAGCCACAAAACCTTAGACCCACAATTTCTCCTGCCAATAAGATGTGCAGGGCTAAAGATGGAGCAGAGTTTGAAGGAATGGCCAACCAATGACTGGCTCAGCTTGAGACCCATCCCACAGGAGAGATACTACCCCTGACACTATGAATGATATTCTGCTATACTCCAGAAAGGCACCTGGCATGGCTGTCATCTAGAAGGCTTCACCCAGCAACTGATAGAAGCAGATGTGGAGACCCACTGCCCAACATTGGGCAGAGCTTGGGGAATTCTATGGAAGAGGGGGTCAAAAGATTGGAGGAGCCAGAGAGGTCAAGAATACCACGAGAAAACTTTCAGAATCAACTAACCTGGCCCCATTAGGGCCCATAGAGACTGAAATACCAAACAGAGATCATATATGGATGGAACTATGTCCATGGCATATATGTAACAGTTGTACACCTTGGTGTTCGCATGGGACTCCAAACAATAGGAATAGGAGCGGTATCTGACTCTGTTCCTGCTTTAGATCCCTTTTCCCTTGCTGGACTGCCTTGCCTAGCCACAGTGAGAGAGGACACATCTAGTCCCACTACAACTTTATGTGCCAAGAGGGGCTGATATCTATGGGAGGCAATCCTTTTTCTGAGTCTTTTCTGAGGAGAGGGGGAGGACAGGAGGATGGTGGGAAGGTGGACTGAGAAGAGAGGAGGGAGTAGAGGCAGTGGTCAGGATATAAAGTAAATCAATTGATAACAAAAATAAATAAAATGAAAAGGGGACATAACAATTGATATCAAGGACATCCAGAGAATCATAAGGACATACAATAAAAACTTCTACTCAACCAAATTGGAAAATCTAAAAGAAATGGATAATTTTTTTTATATATAAACCATTTACCAAATTGCAAGTAAAATAAGCAATTTAAACAGACTTATAATCACCAAGTAAAATAGAAGATGTCCATAGGTGTGTAGATTTATGTCTGGTTCATCAATGAGATTCTGCTGAGCAGCAGAACTGTATTAAGCCAATACCTTACTGGTTTTATTACTATAGTTCTGTAGTATTTTAAATTTGGGATGGTTATATATCTTGCAGAATTTTTATTATTCAGCATTGTTTTAGCTCTCTAGGGTTTTTGTTTTGTGTGGGGTTGTGTGGTTCCATATGAAGCTGAAAATTGTTATTTCAAGACTTTTTGGGAGGCTTTTATTTTAATAACTGCTTTTATTTACCTTAGAAACTGGACAGCTGTATATAGAAGAACATAGATCAATCCTTACTTATCACCCTGAACAAAACTCAAATCCAAATGGATCAAAAACCTCAACATAAAACCAGATATAAAACCTGATTGAAGAGAAAGTGGGAAACAGACTTGAACTCATTGGTACAGGAAAAGACTTTCTAAACAGAACACCAGTAGCACAGGCACTAAGATCAACAGTTAACAAATGGGACCTCATGAAACTGAAAAAACTTCTACAGAGCAAAGGACTCTGTCATTCAGACAAAGCAACAGCCTACAAAATGGGAAAAGATTTTACCTACTACACATGTGATAGAGAGCTAATATCCAAAATATATAAAGAACTAAAAAAAAAAACAAATATCAAGAAAACAAAAGTCCAATTAAAAATGGGGTACAGATCTAAATATAAAATTCTCAAAAGAGAAAACTCTAATGGCTAAGAAACACCTACAAATTGTTCAACATCCTCAGCTATTAGGGAAATGCAAATTAAAACTACTTTGAGATTTCATCTTACACCTGTAAGAATGGCCAACGTCACTAAAATAAATAAGAGCTCACGCTAGAGAGGTTGTGGCATAGGGGGAACACTCATTCATTGCTGTTGGGAGTGAAAACCTTTGCAGCCACAATAGAAATCAGTGTGGCTGTAACTCAGGAAGATGGAAATTCTTCTACCTCAAGATCCAGCTATACCACTCTTGGACAAACACCTGAAGGATGCTTCATCCTACTACAGAGACACTTGTTCAATCATGTTCATTTCTGCTCTATTCATAATAGCCAGAAATTGGAAATCACCTAGATGAATAAATTAACAACAGAAGAATAAATTAAAGCAATCCATTTAGACAATGGATGAAATTCACAGGTCAATAAATTGAACTAGAAAAAAAATAATTATACCGAGGGAGGTAACCAAGATACAGAAAGACAACTATAGTATGTATTCACTTATATGTGGTTATTAGCTGTTAAGTCAATGGCAACCAAGCTACAATCTACAGAACCACAGAGGTTTGCTTCTATGTGGTAAGAGACTAGTGGAGATAGTAAGAGCTCCGTGGGTAAGCGAAGAGAAGATAGCAATGGATGGATGTGTAGGTGGGGGTGGGAACATGGAAAGAGAGTTAAAATTAAGGGCCATTTGAGAAGTAGTATGGAAACAAACTTTGTAAAATATGTACTTATATGAAGGTCACCTAAATTTAAAAGTGCTTAAATGATGGGGGAGACTGAGCCACAGCTGGCCATCTTTTGTCACCAAAAATTCAGTACTGGTACTGGAGTACGTCTAATTGGTTGTTGATCAAAGGGGAACTACAGGAACTCCACCCCTCCTTTCCCACATAACCCAGGCTGTTGCCAAGAATATGGGTTGTTCTCCATAAACTGACAGCAAGACCCCATTGCTGTAGAAACACCTACACAACATGGAGAGGTTAAGCTGGTGCCTACAGAGCTTTCTCCACCCCTGTGTTCCAGAGTCTTTGATACAGGAAGGGACTCTGCCTGCTACCAAAAGAGAACAAACACCGACCCAACCACAAAACATTTGATCTACAGTGGTGTCCTGCTTGCAAGATATGCTAGGGCAACTATGGCCCAAAGCTTGGGGAAATGACCAATGAACCAGCGTCTGATTTGACTTAAGGCCCACTCCACAAGATGGTAACCCGCTTGGGTAACCACCAACCTGGGACTAGGGACCTAGGGCAAAACCAAATACAACTGTTCTAAAAGAAAATTTAAGTAGCAATAAAATGACTTCAAATGACATTCTACATACACATAGGTAGGTGCTTTGCTCAGCCACCATAAAAAAAAAAACTTCCTACTGCAGCAGGTGGTAACAAATAAGGAGACCCCAAACCAGACATTATTCAGAGAGTTAGAGACCTTGGTACACTCAGCCCTATACAGGATGTCTCCATCAGATCCCCTCCCTCGGGGCTCAGGGATCCCTGCAGAAGAGGAGGAAGAAAGAGTGTGAGAGACAGAGAGGATGGAGAACACCAAGAATAGCAGACCCTCTAACTCAACACCATCAAAGCACCTACAAACTCAAGGAGACTGAGGCAGCATGCACAGGGTGGGCACACATCTACACAAGGCCCTTCAAGCACATCTTAAAACTTCTGGTTTGTTGTTTTTCTAGGACCCCCGAGTGTGTGAACATGTGGGTCTCTGTTTCTTTTGTCTTGTTTCGGTCTCCTTTTCTCCTTTTTGTTTTGTCCAGTTCCGTTATGTTAGCCTTGTTTTGGTTTTATTATATTTTTATGATTATCCCTTGTTAGCCTCTTTGTTTTCTTATGAAGGACAGAATGGGGGTGGATTTAGATGTGGGGGGAGGTAGGGAGGAAACAGGAGGAATGAGGGAGGGGATACTTTAATCTGGATATATTCTGTATGAAAAACTATTTTCAATAAAAGGAAAAAGGCATACACAAGTAAGCCATATACTGGGTTTTATCATGAACATTTTGAAACTTTACTGAAATGCTAGACATTCCAAATAAATGAAGATATGAAACATATTAGTGGGTAGGCTAAAGAAACCAGTTTTTCTAAGCTTTATTAATTGATCCCCTGCAATTCCAACAATATTATACAAAATTATGCATGAAGCAGTGTGGTTAAAACATGATTTAAAAATCACAGAAACATACAAACTAAAGATTTCTTACATATTTCACAGGGAAGAAATGCAAGAGGCCACACAAAAGCTCATATACACCTCAAGAGCCCTTGGGAAAAGGCAGCAAAGGTTATGAATGAGTCACCAAAGGAAACTCCCATTTGCATACAAACATGAGGACATGATGCTTTTTCAGACGAAGCACTAACAAGAGACATTTTCTGCCCATCAAAGAGGCACATCATTAAAAAAAAGATGAATCCTAATTTTAATTACATTGAATTGTGGGAAACATTTAAACGGAATGATAGAAATGTGAATTTGTTTAGCGTTTCATGAAAGTATCTTGTCAATATAATGTAAACCTGAAGAATTTTATACTCTAGTCTGCCTTTAGAAAATAATTAAGAAAATAATGCCAGTTAGTCCAAAACATTTCTTACAGTGGTGTTCATGACAATGATAGAACAAATCTTTTTTTATTTTTTTAATAATTTTTATTTTTTATATTAATCACAGGTTATTTACTTTGTATCCCAGCCGTAGTCCCCTCCCTCATTCCCTCCCAATCCCACCCTCCCTGCCCCTTTCCAAGTCCACTGATAGGGGAGGTCCTCCTCCCCTTCCATCTGACCCGAGCCTATCAGGTATCTTCAGGACTGGCTGCAATGTTCTCCTCTGTGGCCTAGCAAGGCTGCTCCTCCATTGCGGGGGAGGGGGGTGTCAAAGAGCCAGCCATTGAATTCATGTCAGAAATAGTCCCTGTTCCCCTTACTAGGGAACTCACTTGGATACTGAGCTTCCATGGGCTACATCTGAGCAGGGGTTCTAGGTTATATCCATACACGGTCCTTGGTTGGACAAATCTTTAAGATAAGTAGAAAAACAAGGTTTGAACTGTGTTAAGATCCAAATGTGTTACTATTTCAGAGACTTGCTGGAAACTGGTTTTTAACTGTCCTTTTGTGCCATATACTAAATATGTTTCAAAAATTATGTTTTGCTTATAAAGGAAAATAACTATAAAATTGGGCTTAGAAAGCATTAAAAACAAATTAAGTTATTTTGGATCCTTGCAACTGTTTTTCATCATTAAAATAGGGAAAAGAAATAAAAGCAGGCAGTCTCTTTAGGCAAATTAATCATGTTAATTGGATTTATAGTATATTCACTTCATGTTTCAAGAAGTAAGCTTAAAATATACTTAGTAATCAGCCAAGTAAAATATTTTGGCCATAAAATTGGCAGGGAACTCAAATGCATAATTACCTAAAGCATATAAATACAATACATATAAAACATATGCTACATATTCATAATTAATGCTGAATACATTATAATTTTCCGTATCTCTTGTATAATTTCCCTGAAGTAAACAGATAAAAGGTTTTCCACATTGCCCTAAAGGGCAACAGTAGAAGATAAAGGAAAGGAAGAAATTTAAAATATCCACAGGATAATAAATAACACAGTTGAATTCTATGTTATTACATATTTCAATCATGGATATAAAACTCCTTTATTTCAAAACACGAGATAGAATGAGTTGGAAGAGTTGAAATACCCCTTGTTCTTTCTATGAGTGACAGTCGAAAATGCTATGAGCCCTATGTGATCTTATTATGATCTGACTGATCATGTATCTGACACTGAATTTATACTATTTAAAATGTGAATAAATTAAGTAATTCCAAATATTTCATCCATACATTTCTACCTTGTTCACCCTTGAAAACTAAGTTAGTGGAGAGTAGAAACCTAATTAATAGAAGCATTATCATAGCCACATGTCATACAGTGAGGAGGTATGATGCAGCATCATGCTAACATTAATATAATCATCACTGCAACTCAACATTCTGGAGGCAGGGAGAGGTCAGACATGAGAACAAGAAGAGGTTAAAGCGAGAGAAGAGAGATACCAGGAGGGGAACCACCTCATTAAGAAACAGAATAAACTAAAGACTGGGCTTAGGGAATCAAAGACATGCCCACAGAATGTGACGTGGCAGTCTATGTAGGCACAAGGTCCAAACCATGTCAACACACATGCTTCTGGCAGCCAATCAGTGCTAGCCGCTGTAAAGCTATTGTCTATGAGAATATAAAGATCATGCTGGAACTCTGGGGCCATGGGCGCTGCCATACCAGAAAGAGCATCACTGGTGCTCAGGGAACATGGTTCTCACTGGCTAACCTGCTTCATGAAGGCTTAGGGATTTGCTCAATGAGTTTGAATTGGCAGAAAAAAAAACCTGGAATCTATGTCTTCTGATTCTTAGGCCATTGTCTTTAAACACTATTGTTCTTTGAAAAGAGAGAACTTAAGTGTCAATGGCTATAGTTTAAATCAGTATGTCGAAGCGTAAGGGTTGTTTTGATGGTGCCTTGAGATCAGAGATTCATTTAACAAGGGTTCTCACTGTCACATCACACCACTGGAAAAATATTCAACTTACAAAGAGCGCCTCCTAGAAAATTTTGGGCTTCCACATAAAACTCCAGGTTGTGATTCCCTCTTCTCCTTTCTTTTCCCTCTCTGGGGTTGGGTGGCTGTAACCTAGGGGAGCAGTATATGTAATCTATGGCTCTCAAAAGCTGTAGCTTGATTTGAGGTTATAATTGGTCATGTCAGGTAAGTCAAGCTAGCTGATAGTGTCGGATGGCTTTCCTGGATTTCCCGGACAATGGAAAAACCAGGGAAGAGGGGAGCAACGTCAGCATGACCTGGCATCATGAGCAAGGTTAACGGGAAGCACTTGCTGCTCTAAAGAGGTTACAGTCCCCCCATCCCGGGCTGGACCAGTCCTCTGCCAAAGGACAAAGTGCTGTTTCAGTCAAGGTAAACCTCAGGCAGGGAAGCACCACGCCTGCCAAAAACCACAGCCAAGCTAATAAAGCACAGCGCTGATTTCCTTGGGGCTGTACCTGCATGGCATTGCCTAGGGACGTCATGCAATGCAATGGCATGAACGAGGACTTGAGAGTCCACGTGACAGAGGTGTGGCTGGGGAGAGTTACTGCGATTCTGAACAACGACGTCATCATCTGATTATAACACAGCAGCATGTATTATGTGTCACTTTTTCGTTGTCTGTCTTTCAGCGTTCATAAGCAATTAATGTATTGGACATGTCATCATCATAGTCTCAGGAGTCAAGGATGACTCACAAAAGGTCCACCTTCCAAATCTTTCATGTTGTGAAATGCTCACACAATAAAGATTCCCTTTAGGGGATTTGAAACTATACGTGATGATAGAGTTTCCTTCTT
Source organism: Pachyuromys duprasi (assembly GCA_028658305.1). NCBI lineage: Eukaryota > Metazoa > Chordata > Mammalia > Rodentia > Muridae > Pachyuromys > Pachyuromys duprasi. The sequence continues at coordinate 10,773,247 of CM053751.1, forward strand.
TGAATGGTTACACGGTGACCTGAACTGAAGTCATATATAAAGAAATGTATTGTTTCTATCTGGGGACTGAAAAAGACAGGAAAACCCATCATGTTCTTCGGCCACACTTTAAAATGGCACGATACACTTCTGTGTGTTCCTAGATATAAGTCTGTCCGCACCAATCAGTTCTCCAGTGAACACCATCTCCGTGTGTTCTACCTGTAGTTGTGAGTTATGTCCTGTATGCCAAGTCATTCTCCCAAGACTGCCCTGTCATCCAGATATCATTCCACAGAGCAGGCTATCATCTACTCGGCAACCAAGCAACTGACGATAAGCCATATTTCCTGTGACACCTGGTCACTGCCACCGCCCTGAATTCAGGTTTGGTATGCTTTCAAGGATGGCTCAGAGTAACACTTATTCATCTGTTAGGATAAAGGATGCTAGAAATGAGCAGCCAGATGAAGAGATGTATGGGCATGGTGAGGGAGCAATTGGCTGGGGGGTACCCGTGGGCCCATCACACTCCCGGCACCTCCACATATTTGGCTACCCGGAAGCTCATCAAATCTTGTTGGTCACTTGTTTTTAAACATGTTGTCTGCCCCCTACTCTGTTTTCCTGGAGGGGCTGAAAATTCCAACCCTCTAATCTTTCAGTTATTCAGTCTTGAGACACTGGTCTTAAGAGAGGTGGGCCACCCACCTCTTCTTGGGATACTAGGAAAGGTATTAAGTTCTGTTCCAACACTATTCAAGTCACTTCTACTTAATTTTCAATCATATTGAAAAAAACCCCCAGTCATTTCTGATGTTCATTTTCCTATAAATAAACAAATATGTTAGGGATGGGGCAGTTTGGCTCCTAATTAGCAGCAGCTGCACTCTCTGCCTGCCTTCTCTGGATGCCCTGAGCAAAAGGATTATCCATTCAAAAGCCAGCCAGAGTATCCTCGTATCAGTGCCAGCCGCTGCAAACCAATACTCCATGGGCACCCTGAGTGAACTTCTCGAGGACTGATTCTGACTGTCCTGACTCCTGAAGGTACAGCCTTGGTTGAGGTTGTTTGAAAGAGTGTGTACGGGATTCTAGATGATGCCCTCAACCATTTACACCTTGGCCAGAATGGGGGCAGCTCACTTAGTTTGCCTAGTGGAGGGGTTGCTGGGATTAGTGCTAAAGAAGTAAGCCTGTGACTGAGTCACACATAAACTTTGGTGGCTGTGACTGGGTGCCAACAACGTGTGCTAGGATTGGTCCAAACATCCCTTCCACAGGCTGTACCAGTGCCCCTGCATGTGCGTGCATGTGTGTGCTGCGTGCAGAAGCAGGCAGTTCAGCTTAGTGAGCTGACCTGAGACACCCTCCTGTATTACAGCAGTAGCCCTGATGACAAAGGGTCTTTTCTTTTGTCCTTTCAGCCTTGTGCTCTAAGCTGGTCACAAGAAGAACGCAGCAGCAGAGAGTGCAGAGGGACAGTAATGACAGAGGCAGTGGCAGCCCAAGCTGGCTGAGCTATGAAAGTGGCCAGGCAGCTGGCTGCTTGAAAGCTAAAGCAGCAACATTTACGCAGTTCAAGAGCAGACTGGGCAGGGCAGGATGGTGAAGGGCTGAAGGAAGGAAGGAGAGAGAGAGAGAGAGAGAGAGAGAGAGAGAGAGAGAGAGACATGGGAGATGGGGAGAGAGCTGAGACTGAAGAAATAAAAAGCTGCAGAGAATTAGAGAAAAGAAACTGCAGGCCCTGGTTGCAGGAAGGACCTAGTCTTTGGGGCCAAGGGATGTAACACTGGCTGTTGAGGGCTAAAAATCCCAACTTCTAGGTCTATGAGAGGCTGTACCACTTGCTGGCCTTGACGATCAGTGGACCGCCTATGTATATGAGGCTGACTTTGGACTTGCTTTGTAAATGAAGATGGATTTCTGATCCTCCTGCTTCTATATCCTGGTATCAGGATTACATGAAGATGCTGAAATACCTTGTAGACAGCACCTGGCTTACCGGTGCTGGAGATCAAATGAACTCAAAGTAGGCAACCATTCCACCAAATGAGCTATATCCCCAGAACCTGAGTTTATGTATATATATTTTTTAAGTAGTTAAGAAAAATAAATTTTTAGGTAAAAGTAACACTTGAAGAAATTCCAAAATGGAGCTTGGAGGCCATGAACAGGCAGGACTCACATACAGCAGTTGCTGCCTAGACTGTAAACACAGATACCTCCAGTGAGCTCACACTGGGCCTGGAGGATAAGGAGGGACTCTTGCTCTGTGGACACCTCCCTTTCTTTATGTTCTATGTTTCATGTTGCCCCTGTCCTTTCCAGTAAATGCATAAAGCTCCCACTGTCAGCCTTCTTTGGAACTTTAGTTCAGAGCTAGCTGACCTTGTATCTCCAAACCTGCAACTCCTAAGACCCCAAGTAAACTTCTTTCTATACTCTGCAGTTTCTGAATTTGGACTGATTGACAGTCACGCCCATCTTTATCACGTATCATAAAGTACACGTGTTTAAACACCTAGGAATCAATTAATCAAGTTGAAGCATTCCATCCTTGTCAAAAATCTATAGAATAAGTCAAGTAGCATGACATATGTTATTAGTCATTATACTGTTTGCTATTGTTGAAACACGGGGCTTGGCACTGTGGAGGAACTGTTGCCTTTGATGGGGAGACAAGGATAGCTGAAATGGAATTCACTGAGCAAGATCTGAAGAGATCAGTTGGGCAAAGGAGCTGGGAGTCCCTCTCTGCACAGGTGACACAGGTGTGAAGGCCAGAGCCACAGGTGTGCTGGAGTGAGAGGAATCATGGAATGGAGCAGAGAAGACTGGTGGGGAGCAGCTGAGGTTTGCCCCAAAGCCTAGAGCGGGAGCTGAACGCACGTGTAGAGGGCTCAAGGATGTTACAGCGCTTCCTGGTTTTTGAAAGAGTTGATAGGTTTTGAGCATTAGTCAAGTGTAAGGCCAGTAATGCCTTACAATGAAAGACTGGCCACAGAGCAAAAGCAGGTCTTCAGGGGAAAGAAGAAATGTAGAGTCCTAAGTGAGGGGACCCTATGACCCACTTAAGTGATGAGGGGTAGGCTGTGCTGTCAGGAGGAGGAGACAGACTGAAAAATGGTGGGGAGGGAAGCTGTTAGGACTGGGGACCTGCTGATGTGGAGGGAGAGTGGGGATACAGGAAAGGCAGGAGGTCTAACAGGTGCTGGGACACAAGCACACTGACAGGCCCTTCAGGACCACGGCCTCTTTGAGAGTGCTAATGGCATCTGACACTAAAAGCATGTGACTGGTGGGAAAATTGCTTAACTTCTCTTAGGTAAGATAAAGAAAATTCTAAGAACCAGCTTCCAGATGGAAACCAGGCAGTTGCCTAGAAGTGCTTCAAAGAAATTAGAAGATGTCAACTGTCATGAACTATCATCAGAGAAAGGGCAGAGCTGAGGAAACAGCAGTGTCCAATCCAGTGCTCTCAAGCTGGAGCTCCTGCATGATGTCAGTGGAGGCCAGGGCCAAGGGAATGAAGTTAAAATTAGCTGAGACCAGAGACTCTGAAAGCGAGACAAAGTTCAACAAGCTACAAAGGAAGCAAACACTTGCATATAGCTCCTTGAGTAAACCCAGATCAAGAGCACACAGTAAAACTGGTTCTCTTCATTGCAAAAACAAACAAACAAACAAACAAAAAACCGAAACAACTAACAAAAAACCTGGGGCTGGGAACATGGCTCAGGAGCGATTGTTGCACAAGTATGAGGATCTGAGTTCAAGTCCCTAGGGACCCCCCAAAAGCAAAGTGCAGCTATGCACACACTTGTAACCCCAGCCTTGTTGGGGGTGGAGAGAGGAGGATCAAAGCATCTTTCTGACTGCCAGCCTACTTCCAGGTTAAGTGAGAGACTCTGTCTCAAAGGAATAAGGCGAAAAGTGATAGAGCAGGACCCCAATCCCCTAGCCTCTCTGTGTGCACCTCCCCACAACTCAACAGAACATGAAAAAAAAAGCAGGTTTTATTTTTAATCCAATAAGAAAGTATCCACAAATGCACGCGTACAACTAAAGAGCTTGAGGCACTCTCAAAAATTTCAGAGAGAAAATTTTATCATTTCCTTGTGGCCCTGGCTCACCATCAACACCGTCATTAAAGAAAAGAACGCGTCAAAATCACTTGGCTGCCGCCGCCACTGAAGGTGCAGCTGTTGCTGTTCCTAAAGTACCTCCGGGGCCTGCCAGCATGCTCTGCTCTTCTCCGCTGCCCCCTCCCCGCTCCCCGTTCCAAGCCTTCAATGGTTTGGTGTGGTGTGTTTAGCATCCTGTGGGAGAGACAATAACCTGCACTGATTGTTGCAACTGACGGACTCAGCTGGTGCTGGAGACATAAAATGGGAGCCGAAAGGCGCATGTGAGAAGCACGTGGGCTGGAGGGCAGAGGAGGGATGGTGCCAGTCACGTGCAGGGAAGGGGTTCCTGCAGCTGAGGCACACACAACACTCTGCCCTTCACCTGCTTCTGCCTCTGCGGAAACCCAACAGGGGAGCTGCTGTGCATTTACTCCCCAGTTCAGGAAGGAGAAATTAGGGTTCGATCCCTGTAGATAGCAGGGGTTTTCAAGCAGTGATCTATTGGCTTCTCTAAGCAGGGAAGCAAGCAAGGAGGAAAAAAAGAAAAAGAAACAGGCACATTAGAGGGTGCGGAAGACATTCCAGTGATAATTCGTTCTTAGGCTGCAAGGTCATCATGTAAAATATTGTACTTCCATTTAGAAAAATCCAACCATTTGACTTGAAGATAGGAGAGAGATAAAATGAGGAAGAGAGACAACTTAAATATTTAAAAGGGCACATCTGCGAGATGGCACATTTTGAGAAAATCTGAGCTCCTTAGAATTGCTCATCTGCTGAAGACTTTGACAAACTATCTTCAATTCCCCTCACTTTAAACTGACTAAAGAAACAATCTTCGTGTTCAATTACAAAACTAACCACCAGAGTTTGTGCCCTGGAGAGACACATATGAAGAAAGTAAGTGGGAGATGCCAGTGTTTTTCTAAACACAGTGGGATGTTTTAACGTGTTATTTTGAGAAATAGGGTTGCAAAGAATTACTTACGTTTCTCATAAGTCTGGGCCCTGGCAATGGAAAAATGAGCTACCTTGCTTCAGAGTGAAATGAACTAGTAGCTGCGTGTCTCAGTATGTCCCATCTGGAAGGGCCATTCCTTTATCTAAGCAATACATATTCTGTGAGAATCTTACACCTGCTGGAGGTGGCTGTCTTTCTGCTTGGCTCCTCAAAGCTACTCTGCACGGGTTATAGAACCCCTGGGCAAGTACAGAGGGAGAGCATGTCCCCTGCTGACTGCACAGGGCCATGGCTGCTTTGTCCCCCATCCAATACTGAATACCTTGTTTCTCTCAGTGTTGGCTCAAGAAAGAGGGTGAGTGACCACGCACACGCTTGTCTAGCACAGAGGCCATGCAGCCAAGGCAGAGCTGCAGGGCTAAGGCAAGTTCAGGTAACAAGGGCCATCCAGTCTTCAGGGCTGGTAGCTGAGCCCCGCACCACTGTCCTGGCATGCAGCAGTGTCCTTCTTCCATATCTGGGAATCCTATGACTTGGCCCCAGGGGTCTGCACAGATTGGCCTTTGCTTTTCTGAAGAACCTGGTCATTCCTTCTGGCAGCATAAATAAACCTGCCCTTTTCCAAGGCCTTTCTCCAGAGGTCTGAGCCACTTGCTGCCTACAAGATGCCATTTTCCATTCAAGGGAGATGCTTACTCTTTATTGGGATTCATGTCCGGGTTTCTTTGGAATCACTTTAATACGTCTTCCTGGTGAGATGGGCCACATGCCCATCTTGTTAGAACAAAATCAAATACGGAACCTGCACAGAGGACTGCTCTGTCTCCTCCCACAGTATGTTTTCCTCTTGTTTGGATACACTTCTGTTGGCCGTTCGATTGCTAATGAAGCCTTTCTGAGTTAGGGACAATTCTCAGGCATTGCTGACTTGAAAAGCACGGAGAGCAGAGGAGCAGGAGAAAGCCACTATTCCAAAAATCCTGAACAAAGCATGTTACCAGGTTTTCCTTGTGGGTTGGAGAAAAGCAGAAAAGAACAAATGGCTGAGCATTCTGAGTCAGGGCAGCAGCTGAGGATATCTTCCCCCTGGAGATGCTTCGATAGGGAAGGCCTTCTTGGCTCCTGTGAGTTGGGAGGCCAAATATCCCAGAACATTTGAAATACTTTCTCAGCAAATACATTCTTTTTTCCTTTTCTCATCTACTTTTCGGGGTTTTGATTATTTCTGTGTGTCTCAAAGAAGTAAATTAAAAAAAAAAAAACAAGGTGCATATATGAAACAGGTCTCCATCCACACACAGGGGGACCATCCCTTCTTTCCAAAGTCTTCTTTGCTTCTCAGTGTTTGTGGAACAACACGACACTTAAACTCCGCACGCATGCCACACATGCCCTTTGTGATCACGACTCTCCCAACCCTTGTCCTTTAACACCCACTGCGACTCAAATAGCTACTTCCCCAGAACACTGCTAGTCTCTTGCTTTCTGTCTATATGGAACATACTCTCTTTCAGCCTCTTGTGGCAAGCCCCACTTAAGGTTAGAAAAGGGCCGCTCTTGTCCCAGCTTGGCCCAGGTGTCCCCACATCCCTCCTAGTGCCCTGCAGGTTTCTATTAGACACATGGCAGTTCTAACCCAGCTCCTTCACCACACTGTGAGCTTTCAGAGAGTGGGGCAATGCAGTCTTCCTGTGCATCCCTGGCAGCGGATAACTGAACACATCAACCATGCTATTAAAGCATTTTTTTCTTAAGCTCACTATACATGTATACATATATATATATATATCATGACTAAATAATGATATATATGATTTTTATACATTATGATATATATTATATATATAAATTATACATAATGATATATATGTATATATACATTTATATATATATATTCATAACTAAACCTTCACAAAACTTGTAAGGCTGATATTGCACTAGCTTCATTTTATGGATGAAGAAACTGAGGGTTGTAGAGGCTAGACAACTTGCTCAAGGTTTGCAGGAAACACAGAGTCCAAGGCATGAGCGAGAGGGGTATGACCAGTTACAAACTTATATCTAACTGTCTCAGTCAGGCTTCTATGGCCATGAAGAACACCATGGCACACACTTTAGGGCATAGGCAGGAGAGGTGTATGTGGTTACAGTTCCAAACCTAGCTGTCTCAGTCAGGGCCTCTCTCGCTGTGACAGATACCATGACCTAAAGCAACTTAAGGAGAACAGAGTTTATTTGGCTTATGCTTCCACATCACTTCTCATCACTGAAGGAAGTCAGGACAGGAGCTCTATCAGGGCGGGAACCTGGAGGCAGGAGCTGATGCAGAGGCCGTGGAGGGTGCTACCTGCTGGCTTGCTCCTCATGTCTTGCTCAGCTTGCTCTCTTACAGAACCCAGGACCACCAGCTCAGGGATGGCAGCACGGATAATGGGCTGGGCCCTCCTACATCAAACACTAAGTATGAAAATGCCCTACAAGCTTGCCTATAGACTAATCTTATGGTTTTTTTTTTTGAGACAGGGTTTCTCTGTGTAGCCTTGGGTGTCCTGGACTTCCTTTGTGCACCAGGCTGGCCTTGAACTCACAGAGATCTACTTGCCTCTGCCTCCCTGAGAGCTGGGGTTAAAGGTGTGTGCCACCACGCCCAGCCATGGAGGCATTTTCTAAATTGAGGCTCCCTCCTCTGTGATGACTCCAGCTGTGTCAAGCTGACATAAAAGTAGCCAGCACACCAACTGCATTTCAAAAGCAATCTTTTGAAGATTTTCCTTATCCACCCTAGAATAAAGACGCGTGGGTTTGGGGAAAACAGAACAAAAATATTTGCAGGCCTTTTCACTAAATTCTCAAATTGCTGAAGCCTGGATTTACTTAAACACAGACTAGGCTACAAAACTCAAGAAATTAGATGATAGACCCAACGCCAGAGATGGCGAGAACTTCAGACCTCATATGAGATGCTACTTAGAATGCATCTTTCCCTGAAAAACTGCACAGGTTCATCTACCCAATTATATTGTTTCAGACCAATACTGGCATCCCCTGTAAGGGCAGGGGACAGGGGTGAGGTACTGGGTGGCAGGATTTTTCCTGTAGTTTTGGCGTGAAACTAACCTTCAAGAACTGAGTCATCTCTCCAGCCTGACTGGATTATTCCAAATGGAATTTTCCATTTTGTATTTGCTCAGTAGGTCCTCTCCCATATAGTATTTTAACATTTTTCTTTTCTCCTTCTTAAAAAATTAAGTAAAATAATTTTGATTTTCAGAGCACTTTATTTAAAACCTTCATCACTGAATGGGTTGAGTGAAAGAGGAGTTTTTTTTTTTTTAATTCACTAACAAACAGCATCTTGTGTTAAGGTATAACAGATCACAGTGATCTGCCAATCAGAGAATGTTAAAAATGAGTCTAAGATACCCTAGTTTCCACTGGCAGATCAAATGTCCTCAGTATATTTGAGTGGGAAGTAATTCTGCAGGCGTTTGGATATGCATTGTCCATAGTTTGTTATAGAAATCATAAGGTAGGTATTTTTAAATAGTCCATGAAAAATTGGACTCAGCTACTTCATGAATTGTTATTTGAGCCTATAACTAATCTCTCTGACATTAACATCTTTAATAAACATTTGAGCAATATCTGCATGCAGAATATTGGATAGAACTAAGACATCATCTCTATTCATTAGGCTTATATTTTCTCAATAACCTAATTTTGTCTTTCATAAGATATTAATGCTTTTGGAAGTCTTACTTTTAATCCTATTAATTCCTAAGCTACCCTTTAAAAGTGCATGAGGCAATATGCAAAGGCTGTCAATTTCGCTGAATTATACATTGAACTGCTAAGGGTAGATCTAAAAAGTTCAGGACTGCTGAAATGCAGAGCTTCATCTGGAAATGTTGTCTGGAATGAAATGAGACTCCAGGAGCAGAGCTGGGATTGGGTCCCATGGCTTTGCAGTCTTCTGATCTCAGATCACTTGCACTGTACAAGGTGTACATGCTGGGCACAGATGTCTATGTCTGCTTTGGACCACGGGCCTGTCCTTAAGAGCAGCTGTGGTTCAGCAGCTGTTTGTGCCATGTGCAGTGGATCTTTGATAATCAAGATGGATAGAGAGCTCAGCCTAAGGCTAAGTGGCACTGGCCCAAAGTGAAGAAATGTAAGTGGTCCTCAGTGAGATACAGAACATTGCTTGATATGCATCGGCTCTAGAAGGTAATGGGTGATTGTAATATTCTAATTCTAGTTCCAAGGTCATGGAAGTAATCAACCACTGTCTTATGGGATGTAAGGTCACTCCATGGAAGGAACCCACACCCGACACTGGTAGTATAGACAAGAATCTGAGGCTGGAGAGGCCATGGGTCTAGAGGAAAATCAAATACTAATGTTCTGCTAGAGGAACATGGCGGCAAAAGGATTCCCACTGACATTCTGCTCTTCTCATACATAAGGGCCTCCCTCAGCCATCATCAGAGAAGCTTCCTCCTTCAGTAGACTGGGAACTAACATGGAGAACCCTTACCGGACAGTATGCGGACAGTGAGAGCACTCAGTCCTAAATGGGATGTCTTTAGCAGGGAGCTATGCAGAAGAGGAGGTAGAAATATTTTAAGTCCAAAGGGCATGAACACCACCAAGGAAACTGGGTCTTCCAGACACACTGAACCCACAGAGACTGTGGCAGCACACACAGGGCCTGCATCGGATCAAACCAGACAGGATCCCAGGACTGCCAGGGGGATGTGGACATGAGCTCCCACTGCTAACCAAGGCGTTAGCTATAACTGACACCTGCTTGCAAAGGAAACAGTTTTCTCCACTGGAGTCTCCCTGGGAATATTAACCACACTTATGGGCAGGCCCCAGGCACAGTACTAGTTGGCCAACACAAAACAAACTCAATGGTATTTTTGTCTCACGTTGCTTTCTTTGGATGGTTTTTATCTTATTGGTCTTCTGCTTGCATATTTTGGTTTTCATTTTTGTGGCTTCTTTGTATATATGTGCTTCTTATTTTTGGTTTTGCTTGTTTTTTAAAGAAAGAGAGAGAAAGAAAGGGCCTAGTGTTGGGTGTATGACGGGGTGAGGAGGATCGGGGAGCCGTTGGAGGAAGGAGAAAACATGATCAGAATACATTGTATAAAATTTTTTCCTGATTAAAAAGAAAAAGAAGGAAAGTACATAAATCAATAATTGCGTGCACCATCTCCTCCAAAATTTGGCATCAAGTTTTGTAAAGGCTGCTGGATCCCCCTATTCCACACTCATTTCTCACCCAGTGTGTGGTGTGCATCACTTAAATCATAATGCGCTTCACGATGCTAACTGCGGAGCCTGGGACTTGGATGTCAGGCTAGGGAAAGCCGCAGTGCATTGTCTTGCACCAAGTGCTAACTGGTATTGAGCCAGATCTTGAGTGTCTGTAAAGTAGACGGCCATCTTTCACAAAGCTGGCACCACTGTGCAGTTCTGTTTCTAGCCTAAGAAACCACGCTCTTCAACAGCAACCAAAAGCTAATTTTACTAACACACACACAAGCAATCTCATCTTCCCATTGCCACCCCTCCCCCCCAACCTGCATATCCTCTCAGTTAATGGTGAAGTCGGAAAATTTCTTCTGTTTCTAGGATGAGTTTCCAGCAGGGTCTGCTGGTGGCTAAGGCTGAGAAAGAGGAGAACTCTGCACTTTCCATCTGGTAGGGGGATAGTATGGTCCCAGAAAATCCCCAGTCCTCTGGAGCATCATGGCAGTGGTGCGCACTCTAGAACGGTGACGCTACAGGAGCCGTGACAGCCATGATAACAGCCAGTCCCTATACTACTCTCTCCTCTTTATAATGTCACTTTGCCGGTTGGTCTACGGCAACTTTAAGTGGACACTTTTTTCCTGAGATGGCTATGGAACTTGGATTTAACCTTGTACTTATTTGCAGGAAAATAATTGAGGAGGAGGAGGAGGGGAAAGAGAATCTGGTGCCAGTGTAAATTTCTGCATAAGGAAGCGAAAGGTGACGTGGTCTTCACTTCCCACTGAACACTTGAACTTGGTACTAGGTTGCAACACCAGCTGGGAAAACAGCAGGGATGCCCCATCCGGCCCTTGTCAGACATCGCTGGGATGCACACAGCTTGCCTACTACACTGGTAGCCAGCACCCAGCCCAGCCTCACCTCATATTCCTCCTTGAAGCCATAGCCCTCGGCACACTTCATCTGAGTGATGTGCTGGAGGAGGTCGGCCACACGGATAGCTGGGTGAAGCTGCCCAGTCTGGTAAGGCACGTCGGTAGCCTCCCGCTTCTTGTAAGTGTGGGGCTGCGCGAGGCTGCTGGTGTCGCTGGCCATTGTGTGGGTCTCATCTAGAAAGGAAGATGAAGGAGAAAAGGAGGGTGAACCAGCAGGCTGAGTCAGGTCCACAGGATGCTAACAAGCTGGTGGCTGACATCCCTCCACTGTAGGATGGCTCAGCCAGAAAATAAACGTTACCGAGTTCGCAGGTTTAAGTGGGATTGGCAATACTGCTAGGCAGGGTTCTTTGCTCTTACAAAGCAGTCCAAACGAGATATTGCTTCTGCAAAGCTCATTGACAAATGCTCCTTTTGGCATTTCAATGGTAAAAATTGGTGAAAGTTTCAGTTTGAAACTTCATCAAGACCCAGTGCAGAACCAGGCTTGTATACGTCCAAATGTTAGCTAATTCATTTGTGTGATGAGATAAATAAACTCTACAAATGTGCTGTGAGCAAAAGAAAAGTGCACAAAATGGTTTGGCATAGAAAGCTAGCGATGGGAATGGACACTTGGTACAGGAAGTCACGGGAGAGAGAAAAACTGAGAGGGGACCTGGTTTGGGATTAATGTTTGGATGAGTCACTTTGCATGCTCCGGGATAATAAAGCTTAACAAAATACTGTGGGCCAACGCATCACACACAGAATGTTCTACGACAGCAAACATGCAGGCCTGCACAGGGCAGCACGCTGGCTCTGTCAAGTCTACGAGTAAGACACACACTCCCACGCTCCCTCCACAGCTTCTCCAAGGGGCCAGTTGGGGAACTTACCATTGATTGGCACTTTAAAGCGGATACATATCAGGAGAAAAGAGGAGAAAAAGGAAACAGGACATAAGCAACAGTGTGCGGATAACTACAGGCAATTCTACTTTGTGCTTTCTGCCTTCCAGTTAGACTCTGTTTTGAGAGGTGGTCAGAGGGCAAAGACTCAACACTCCCATCACGTTAGGGTGGAGTTGATTCATTTAAGCATTCAATAACAAAAAGGAGGTTAAAATTAGTATAAAATTGCTTTTCATCTCCCATGAGCCAAGAAATCACTAAATAAAGGCTATTTGTATTTAACACACTTGTCATTTAAAATTTCTTGAGTAAAGCCAATCAAATTGTACTAGAAAATCAATGTCAAAATTTGGTCAAACAAGCCTAAAAAGGCTTTATTTTGATGGGGGATGACTAGTAAATTAGCTTAATGAATTTACAGAAAAGTTATCTACTAAAAAAATGTTTGAGGCAGGCATGTTAAATGGAGGCTATTCAATTACGAATTTCATCTTCTATGGGTTAACGCCTTAAAATGCTGAATCCCTTTAAGGATTCAGGCTTTTATGAATCACAATGCCAAAAAAAAAAAAACAACGAATAACTTAAAAGGAGGCATCAAATCAATTTCACACATAAATAATAAAAATATGTGTGAGAGGATGGGAATGTTTGGGAATTCCAGATTATGCATTAAACAGGGGTTTCAACTGTACTCGTTTTGAATGATTTTTGGTGGCTGTTGCTCTACTGAAGTGCTTAGTCCTAAGGGCCCTGGCGAGCCGGGCCTGACCTGCAGCCCTGCTCTGTGTGCATTGCAAAGCCCCTGGGGATGCATGGTATGGAGGTGGCACAAAGGTGTGGAGCTATGTCGCCTTGCTGAAATGGCACCTCAGTCACTACAAGGTGGCTAAAGACACGAAAACAAAATAAAAAAGGGTGGTAAGCTGGTTTTGTGATTTGTTTTTGTTTTTCATTTGGATTTGCTTTGAAATTCAGCAGTGTCTATGTTCCCATTTCAATAGTCACCAATGCCCCCTGGAAATTTGCATATCAGATTTGCTTGTTGAAAACTGCTAAGAGTTATCAGCTGGGATGCAGGATCCCTGCTGAGGTACTCAATCCACTGGGCTCTTAGTTTCCTCTAGGAGAAAGCTCTGTTCTGTATAAATACTAAAAGAAATGGAACATTAATTAGTTTCCCCTCTGTGCCTCTCTTGTTCTCTCCATTTTATACTTTGTGTAGTGAATATAATTAATTCGCCTTTCATTGTCTCTGAGCGAAACACCACCTGGAGGACCCAGGCTTTTCAAGGGATATACAGCAAGCTGGTGATGCTCTGACCCCAATCCTGGGATTTTAGGGTTTCAAGGCTGCAGGGCGACAGCCACTACCAAAGTTGCACATACTTTTCCACTTCCTGAGGACACCTTGGTTCCATCTCTAGAATGGAGCACCTTTTTAGGCACTCACATACCACACCACTCATCTGGAAAGAGAGCTGTTACCTAGCACAGCTGTGTTCAAGGGGAACTAGAAGCTCCTATGCTGTATCTGTTAGGAAAGCGGGTCACCTCTCCTGTTAGGCACTCCTGATTCCACTAAAAGGAGCAATTCATCCGTGTTCTCTGACTGCTAACATGATTTATTACTGATAGACAATATCCCGTGTCATCCATTTCCTGTATTAAAAGCATGACCCATAAACAATTTTCTAAAATTAAAAATAATGTCTTAAATGAAAGAATAAGAAAGAAATGTTTCTGAATATCTGCTCTGATGATTTTCTAATAATTGAAAATTAATTCTATACTCAATAATGAATTAGTTGAAAATTCTGACTTGGAATGGATGCTGTATTTTTGAGATGGAGAAGGATCAGTTGTTATCTACCAACTGTCTGTCTGTCTATCTACCTATCTGTCTCTATTCATCAATCCATCTTTGCAAGCAAATGAGGTAAAGATATACTTAAGTTCTCCTTGAGAACCGGGTCTTCACAAGTGAAAATGAAATTTATCGAGCTAGAGCTATTGTTTGTGCTGAGGTCTGTTTCCGAACTAATTATCCCTTCTTGTCTCAACATAAATTGTAACTGTCCCCTTCCCTTCGAAGGACCAGGGTAGACACATAGCTCATCATCCTGTGGCATCAAGAGATAACCTCACTGGTCCTTACCCAGAGATACACAGATGTAGACTGCACCCGATTGTGGGGTTCTAGCATGGGTTCCAGTTAACACCACTTACTCCACTGCACAGATTTTTACCAGAAAATAATAATCTGTGCATTTGGAGGACTTTCTTTCTTTGCCACACAAGTTTTGAAACTTGAATTGACTGTCTGAGCCACGCCCTCTCAGAAAGGGAGCCTAGTCAACATTCAAAGGTGTCATTAACATTCCTAATAATAAGGCCGTGGCTTTGGAGAGATGGTATTTGTTTAATAAGCTTATCTTAACCCTGCCGTGAAGTCTGGATGCTTTCTTCCCTCTGACAATGCCTGTCTCAGCTCTCCCTACCCACAGTTCCTCCAGGATGACAACATGTGCAGATCAACCTGTGATGTGAGCACCATAGCACACAAAGAAATCAGCAGTCTTCACCTACCCAGTGACTTCACAATCGCCTCTGCATGGCGACCACAGTGTTGACGAGCATGAACGAGCCCGTGTCCCTCCCCTGTGAGAAGGGTTTAAAATGGAGTTCCCCCTTTGTACTTGGTGCTAAAACCTGCATGGGGGCTGCACGGGGCCTCAGAGTCATTACACTCCAAATGTCCTGTCCCACATTTCATCTTAGCTCATTTTCATTCCTTAGGCAACCAGCTTGCTTAAGCCGAAAGGACTCTTGACGTGAAAACAAGAGTTTCCCTCTCCTCAGAGATCGGGACAACTTTGAGAACTGAGAAGCACAGTGGTGAGTCCTGGTGTGGGGTCCTAAGGCCAGTGAAGAGAGTCAGGGGAAGAAGAAGCTGAAGCTGAGAATGAAGCTCTGGCTACAACGAACCATCATATACCTGGAAGTTGCTTTTGTTGTGCTCCTTCCGGGAAGGTTAGTAGTAGAAAGAGAACACAGCCAGGACACATTCAGGTTACTTAGGCGTCTCAAATGCCACAGCAGCTCATGCTTGTTTGCCAGGTAATGTCATTTCTCCTCACCCTTCTTACACTGTACAAGTTAGACTGGTTTTTTTTCCCCTGTAACCCCCTGCTGGGAATATTTCATACTTTAAATGCATTCTGCCCCATTGGGCTAACATTTTAGTTCATTGCTTGTGACAACTGACACATGATAAACCACACGATGATAAAGCACCCTCCTGTCATCCCACTGTTCAGAACACGTTAAAATTCCATAATGTGACAGGCACATTGCCGGGGGTTGGGGGGTGCACTGGCTGGATGGGTAGGGGGTCTAGACCCTACTGTGATCGCTACTCTGCATGACACGGGGTTGGGGGCATCATTAGGAAAATTATATTTTTGAAACTGGCGTTTTTAGTGCTTAGAGAGATAAGTGAAAATAATGAGAAGCTATTTTCACTTTCATGACTGTCATATTGGACAGAATACAGCTCGTGCAAGTATACAGCTGAGTGAGGACATGTCATTTGTCTTCCCCTGGGATCAGAACTAACCTTAAATTCTGAACACAGGAAGGGAGAGCCCTGGAGCTGGGATTGTTCACTGAAGCCCTTTGATATCACCCTATTCCCACATGCAGCAAAGCCTTCCTACCAGGGGAGGCTTCAGGGGAAGGCTCCTCCCCTGCCCCATGCTCCTAGCCCCACTCCGAGAACCCATGCCCCACTTGTAACCATGGCATCATGCACAGTTAAAACTCCAGCGCCCTCTAGAGGGAAGGCTGATTTTCTTAGGCACTCCTGAAATAAACTTTGGGAAAGGGAATTATTCTCACCTAAAATTGCAGTTGGCACAAATGGGTCTGTCGTACATCGTAAGCAGGGCAGAGAAAGTAAAAAGAGAAAGAACAGTAAATGTTTGACGAATGGTCCCCAGTTTCCCCAGGAAAGCCATAGAACGCCTTGGCTTTATGACATATCGAGCAAAAAAAGCCAAAGAGCTGCCAAGGGTGGTGAGGAAGCAAGATGGTAGAGACTCTGTTACCTGGATAATAGGAATTCGGCACTGATGTGCTCAGCGTATTTGTTTTCATTGTAAAGGATGATGGTGAAGACACAGCTGCAAAAAAAAAAAAAAAAAAAAAAAAAAAAGAGTCTGGTCAGAGGCCACAGATAGGCTGAGTTCTGAACACAGGGCACTCTGGAATCATGGCAGCCTGTCTATGTGACGGTAGACAGCTCACACAGAGAAGCCTCTGGGATTCACTGGAGGCTCTGTGGCAAGCAGCACCATTCTCAGTAGTTTCTGGGCAGTTACTCATCTTTTTTAGTGGACAAACCCTTTTGATTAGATAAGGACTGTTCTCATCCTGTAATGAAAAACACCGCCAAACAGCTACCATACTGAATGGGAAACCCAGAAGTTCCTCTGGAGCCTGGCTTGGCCTCTGTGATTACACTTCTGCTGTGAGAGATGGGAACAAGTCCGTACAGGGCTCCCAACGAACAGGGCAGTAGCAGTGTGTTGGTGCTTTGCCAGAAGTCCTCCTGGCCCTCATATTCTGAAAATATGGGTTGCTGTAACCATGCTCATAAAAGTAAGGTTGATTTGTGCTAGATTGTAAATGAAGTTGTTTCCTCCATGTTGCTCTTTTTAGTCTTTAGATTCTCTTTCTTTGATTTATTTCTCTGAAGGACACATGACCACCACACGATCTCTTTGTCTCCATTGCTAAGAGGAAAAGGCAAACCCTCTGACTAAGTGATTCCATCAACGATGGGTGTTTTGTGTTTTTAAGGTAGCATGTGACCTCTCTTCGACATCTTAGTTGACTGCTAATATAACACCTTCACTTCATTAAAGCATAATGACACAAGCTCAGGGTAGACATAACCGCCCACACCTACACTTCTCCTGAGGACTTAGGTGGTTTACTTGGTGCTGAGTTCCCACTGAGATACACAGGTAATCGCATCACCCTATCCACGGGCAGTGCTATGGATCCTTGGGATTGATTCCTCAGGCTGTGGTTATGTTGATGACGTGTTAATGTATCTGAGTTGTCAGAAGCACTTCCTGATGTAAAGGGAAGTCAGATCTTCAAAAGGCAAATACACCAATGACAGAGGGAGGACCAGAATCCAGGCTACCTGCCACTTATCTGGTTACTTCTCTAAGACAGAGAAGGGTCACATTTATGCATGACTCTCGTAAGTTGTCGGGAACACAGCAATCGGTGCAGACAGAACTAAAGAAATTGTGCACTTAAAAACTGCTCAAGCAGAAAGTACAGGCCACTTTATTGCCTGAAGCCGTTTTTATGCGCTCAGGAAAAGTGTGCAAGATGGATACAAAATAGCAGTTTACTTCCACCTTTTTGTTAAAATACGTTTGCCTTTAAGTATTCAAATCCACCTTTGTATTAAACATTTGTCTGTAAGTATTCAAATTGAGCCCATTCCTATTTCCCACATTCTATAGTCCCATTCTTATAGTAAAGTGGAAGCATCACTCACCTTTGCTTTGGTGGACAGATTACTCCCTACTCCCAGAAATGAATTCTGCATTACTCTTAAATTCTCCAGCCTCATTTTTCTTATGATCTCATTTTAAAAAGCGACTCGCCTCACTGTGTCTGGAACTTTTTGAGTAAGATCTTGTAGATAGGCATAACTGCCAATCTCCACAAAGCATGTATGCATGTGTTGTGTGTGTGCGTGCACGCTGTAGCCCAGGCGTCTGCATAAACTCCCCTTGGGATGGCTTCCCTAGTAGCTTTAATTGAGAGGGAATGAATAGCGCATTATGAAAATGTTTACTACTAGGGATCCCTGTCAATGAAACTGAAAGAGACCTCTCATGGCTGACAGAGCAGGAGCGAACAATTTCTTCTGATATATCTGTTGAGAGGAAGGACAAAAGTTCCAAGCAGAGGGTTAGCCAGGGAGGCTTCAGTGGTAACCCTATGCACATCAGCCTGTCTCCATTTGCATGTCTGCAGGTACAGACCCCAGTAGAACTAACTACCTAGTGAGACTCCCCTTCCAGAACTCATGTTCCTCCTGAGGTTCAGACCTGAAACATCCCATAGCTATTAATTTAGATTCCTGTTCTTGGAGTGGGTCATTTAAAAAAAATGTATTCCTGAGCTGTGTCCCTCATCCACTGTGTCCCACACGTACTGATGCTTAGAGAACAGCCAGCACTATACAAATCCCAGCTCTGTGTGTGCTTAGTTCTGCTTCCTAGATGCAATTCACAACATTCAAAGGTAGGGCACTTTAATTTGGAGCTATGTCACTATGTATGTAATTTTAATTTTTTTCTTTCTTTTTAGTGAAAAAAAAACAAGCAACATCTGCAAAAAACAAAACAAAACAAAAAACAAAACGGCAGTGACAATCTTACAAAAAAAGTGAGAGTTTATTATAATGATAAACGTGTTTCCACATCCTACACTGAAGGTCATAGAAGGGTAGAAGATGGGGGTCAAGAGTATCCCCCCCTGCTGCAAGCAAGGCCAGCGGGCTGGGTATGCAGGGAGGACACACAAATAAGGGAAGAAAAGCTGGGGAAGTAGAAGCCACTATAAACAGAATAAGCAGTCTGTGAAAGCTACCTGAGTAAAAGGCTCCTGAGCAGGCACCGGCAAGCATACTGTGATCCCAAGGGAAGAATGCCTGGCAGCATCCTCTAGCCAAAAGGCTTGGCCAGGTGCCCAGCACACACTGTCCATAGCTACCAGTGATTTCCCCAGACCTCATCTTGACGCTCCTCGAAGCTGTGAGTCCTATCGGCCTTTCGTGCACTGTTTTGGCCATATATGTGCTGTCCTACCCACGTGCTGATGGCCTCTGATCAGACAGCAGGGACCAGTGGTGGTCTGTATGTGTGGACTTTACACAAAGAAACCGTGTCCTTGGCCTTGGTGGGTATGTGCTATGAACTACAAAATCAAGCCCAACTGTGGGATCTAACTCTGGTCACTGAAAACATAATCTGGGGTGGAAAATATGTCCCTTTTGTACCTCATATAGTCAATTGAGTTACTGACCTCCTAAAATTCTGCCTGTGAAGGGACCACAGGTAGGCACTGGTTAACCTACCTGACATGGAGCTTAAGACACATTGAAGCACATTTTAATTTATTAATTGCCACTAATTGCCCTATAATAAAGGCAGAAGCTGTCAGCTGAACAAACAAACAATTAACTTGTTACTGCCACTTAATGACCCGTTTCACAACAGACTTCCCTGGTGCAATCCCACACCTGGCTTGCTTACAAATGGGATCTAAACAGCAAGAGGGGTGAGGGGAAGCAGGTGCATCCTTAGCCAGGGGAGCCTTTGTGTCACTGCTCTCAAAGAATAGGAAATGTTTCGCCCTGGATGTCTGGGCTTACAGCCCTAGGTCCCAGCATGCTTAGAAAAGCACCTTCGCTAAACTACTGGAGGCATCGAAACTGGAAAAAGCAGTTCTGTGTGAGAATGCTCTAAGAGGATTTGGGTTTTAATCTCACAGGGCTACTGGAACCCGATCACGCCGACAGGCACTTTGAGTAAAAGCCACACAATGCAAACACTTACATCTCCCGTTAAGGTTGTGCGTGTCCATGAATGAGAAGGCCTCATCGCAGTTCGTGCCTTGCTCAGCATAGCTCTTGTCCATAGAATTCACCATCACTGTCATCTCCTGCCGAGTGCTGCTCATCGTCTCCTTCCTCTTCTTGGCCAGTTTCCTTGGGACAAAGGGTTCAGTTATGAAGACGTGCATGTGGATGGAAGAAAGAATCATGGTACCAGCACTCACTGGTATTGTAGAGTAACTTGTATCAAATCAATCATCTGTTCTTGCATTGATTTTTGTGCCTTATATACATGAGGTACCCTGCCAGGCTGCACACACAGAGAGGGGGAACATCCACTGCCTCTCGCAACAACAACAGCAATAACAACCCCCAAAACTACAGAGCGCTTTTCATACAACAAACTAACTCAAAATAACCAATGATTCTTGGATGGTTCTGTCCTCATCTGTTGACTGATAAGTTCCTAGAGTTACTAGCTTCTTAACTAAATACTTGCCTGAGACACAGTGTCAAAGAACAGATTCTAATAAATATTTGCCAGGCACAATTGAACTACAGGTTCTCAATTTATGACAGGGTTACACCCCAGTAAACTGCAATTATTATACGTTGAAATTATGTTGCCCATAGCCAGTCTAGCTTCTAGCAGGGATAACTTCTCCCTATTCCTTCCCTCAGCAAAAGGAAATGCAAGGATCTAGGCCTTTGGGTCCTACTTACTAACCACAAGACACTCATTTAAAGTGACAGCTACCTCTATGAACGCCCTAAAAGCCCCAATGGAAAACGATGTAAAGAAGCAGCTAAAGCACACATCTGCAGGTCTTATCAGCACAGATTATGTACCCAAGACAGACAAGGATGGAATCCAAACACTTTTAAGGAAAAAAAAAGATACAGTGAAAAAGGCATGAGAAGACCACACTACTGTCATATCCATCCTGGCGTAGAATAGTCTCTCCTAGAAATCGCTCATAAACAACACCAGAACAATGGCACGATCATAGGCATGCTAACGTGGAATAATTTTCCTGGGGGTTCCAACCCACAGACAAACAACTGCAGGCAACCAATGATGGCAAGGAGGAGAATCAGCCTCTCCCGGGGATGAACCCTCTGTCCAATGCAGTGTACTCGGTCAGCCCTAAAGCATATACACACAATAGAAATGAACACAGCAGGTTGCATTTATATATTTGCACATACACACACGTGATAAAAACCATAACAATCAAAGCAACCTACGAGTGAGACAGAATGAGGACCGGAGGGAGGAAGGGGAGAGGGAGAGTGATATAATTATGTTTCAGTATATTTTTCCAAATGTATAAAACACTTTTGAAAAGAACGGTAAAAGGAGGGAAAGCATTCCCATGCCGCCTAAGCACCCGTCCCTGTTTAAAAGGGAAAATGGCAGCTATTTCCAGTAAATCATCCTGACACTGACTGACCTAGGACACAGCGGAATTGAAAATGAGCCATACAATCCTAACCGCACCCGAGTCAGGTGATTGCTAATGCAACGGAGGGTTCTGCAACAGGAGACCATATGAATAATCTTTATTATCATTTCTAAATGATGCATAATCCAAATGCTTTCTTGCCTGTAGTTATAATCATCCTTTAATTCCATACTTTGAAGGAAGAACAGCTCCAAGATTAACTTGCCCTTTTAATTGTTAAACATTGGTGGGACAAAAGATTTATTTAAGGCAGATGAATGAAAATGACATTACAGTGTGTCTGGAAGGAAGAAGCTAAGAGCGCAGTGAGAGGTAGGTTGGGAGGTGTGATCTCGACGGGCACCGGACCCTCTCTTTCTATGTGCAGACTTGGATCCAAGCCCCTTCCTGGGCAGCTGTGCTGTGTGGGAGCCAGCATTGGGCCTCCCTGTTGTTCTCAGGTGCTTTGGGCAGAAGCCACTATAACCCCATTTTATTGCTGCTCTCCCCCAAACACCAGTTCGTAGATCTCCCCTAGAGCACTGAAGTGGAGGATTGTGAAATGGAGCTTCACAATGCAGACAGAATGCTTTCTTGGGGTGTGAATTTATTTGATTTACTTTGGACTTATTTATGCAGATGAATGCTTCCACATTCCCCTTTAGTTCAACCTATAAAGACTGGCACAGTCAACTTTCCCAGACACCCCTCTACTTTTGTTTGTTTGAATTCTTTAAAAAAAGGACAAGATAACAGGCCATGGGAACCTGTTGCATTGTTGCTGGCAGGGTGGAAGATGGTGGCAGGTGGGAGGCATGTGGCCCTAACAAGGGCTAGGCTTGTACTAAGTGTGACGTTTCCCTTTCTAATTCTTTATCTGTATGACTTTATTACAGATCACCACAGTAAACATTTCATTACTGATCATTCAGGACAGAGGAACCTTTGTAAAGATTGATAGGTACATGCTCAAATTGAATGGAGGTCGAATCAGAAATCGCAATTTGATGCTCGTACCTGCTGGACAAATAGTCTGTGCCCATGAGCCTTTTCCAAAACCCAGCTAGCTCACAATGTCATCAGCCAGCCTCCCTTAACTGCTTCTATGCTTTATCTGCATTTCCCATGGCCACCCTAAGCATCTTGTGCCAGGCAGGTAACTATGAAGACAGCCAGGGTCAGATGACTGAAGACAAAGAGGGAAGTTGTCCTGGCTCTATCAGTGGATGGCTGAGGGAGTCCAGTCACCACAAGTTTTAGAAGCACAAAAGCCAAATGTCTGAGCTCCGGGTTTCTATTGCTTCAATGAAACACTCTGACCAAAAATCGAGTTGGGAAAGACAGAGTTTATTTGGCTTATGCTTCCGCATCTCTGTTGATCATTTAAAGAAGTCAGGATGGAAACTCATACTGGGTTGGAACCTGGAGGCAGGAACTGATATAGCAACCTTGGAGGGGTTCTGCTTATTGCCTTGCTCCCCAGGGCTTGCTCAGCCTGCTTTCTTATAGAACCCAGGACCACAGCCCAAGCGTGGCCCCACCCACAATAGGCAGGCCTCTCCCCCATCAAACACTATTTAAGAAAATGGCTTGTGGTTGGGTCTATCTAATGGAGGTACTTTCTCAACTGAGGTTCTCTCCCTTTAGATAACTCTAGCTTGGGTTGACATAAAACTAGCCAGCACAGTAAATAATTAAAATTTTAAAATAACACACTGGCCCCACCAAAAAATCACATATGTTGCCATTGGTGCCCTCCGCAAGAGGGCTGGAGAGGAGTTGGAACTAATGCTTCCCACACATCCAGAGCTGGTCAGCACCCTGCACATTGCTACATCCTTTGATCCTGGCAACTGAGGCAGACTTACTTTTAATTCTTAGTTTGCAAATGAGAGAACTGAGTTTCAGGGGAGCTACTCATTCAAATGGCAGAACTGACTGAGGACCCAGAAACTCTCTGACCCCCAAAATGCACCTCGTTTTAAACAATGTTACCAGATGGCTTTTCGGTATGGATATTGCATCACCCCAAATGTAAGAACCATGTGCTGAAAAGTCAGAGAAAGAGCCAGTGAAGGCACTGCACGGAATAGGTAACTACCTAGGTTAACAGTGCATCTATTCAAAGTAGGGTTCCCAGTGATGGGAGACACAGATTGAGGCTGGGGTCTTTGATTTGTTCTTATATGTGGCACAAAAGCTTCTGTCAGCACTCACAAATGGTGGAGAAAGTTTAAATTTAGAACTGAAGTTCACTTATTAGTGGAAAAATTGGACTCTCTCTGATTCTGTTTATCTGTCTTTCTGTCCGTCTGTCTTTCTTGCCCCATGCTGCAGAATTGTGATTTTTAAAAATAAAACATTAAAAAATACAAGAAAAGAAACTTTCTAAATTTAATATACTTTATGGAGGGAGACTATTATAGTTAAGACTAAAAATGATTTTCTTTCTACTCTTATCTAAAGATGAGCAAATTCATTTTTCATTATAATGTTTAGAGAATGATTTGTCTGAAATATTGTAATTGCCAATCTCCAAACACGTGTTTTGTGAATCTCAAAGGTCCTTAGTAATTAAAAGAAGAAAGAAAGGTTCCTTTCCTATCAGTATGTATAAATCGATGATTTTAAAGTCTTATGAGTTTCCAGGCTGCAGGAAGGAGTTGCATGTCACCACACTCTCCAAACCACCACCAAGGCAGGACAGAGGTAAACAAGCTCTTAGGTCTGTGGGAGGGCTGAGGACATAGGGAAACCACTGTCCCCTAAGCCAGTACAACTGTGGGCAAACCTGGGACTCACAACTTAAAGGAATGAAAGTACGTGTGCAAAAAATCCCTGTAAAACTAAATTAATAAATTTAACTAACTTACATTTAATTGATAAAGGTAAATGTTGTGGCGAACAAATACCTGGGATTAAAGTGTGGACAGGGCCTAGGAGAGTGCAATCCCTATATCATGAAGGGTTGGAAAAGAGAGATGAACAGAATATCTGAAGCACCGATGACTAAGTATTTCCTATAGCTAAGGGCAGATACCAATGTTCACTTCAGTGAAATCCAGGGAACACCAAAGCGGGGGCAAGGGGCCAAGTCAGAAACATCTACCACTCAACCATCATATTCCAATAGCACAAAAGAAAATGAAGCAAAATAACTTTAAAAGAAGCTAACGGAGGCAAGCATGCTTTCCAACAGGAACAGCAAAAATGAGCGTGGCATCAAATTTCTCCGAAACAGCTCAGAAAACGGTAGAGTTCGGTGAAATAATCAAAGCAGCGAAGAGAACTCCACCGACCTAAAATGCTGGACTCTACCAAATTATCCTTTAGAGATGGGGAAATAAACCTTGATAAACACATGAAAGCTGTGGGATTTGTTGCTTGCCAGCTCTCCTTACAGAATACATTAAAAGTTCTTCAGGGATCTTGGTCTACCACTGGGACCTGTCCATGCAAGAAACAGCTTAATAGTACCAGTAGGAAACTTACCATATGTACAAAGAACCAGATATATTAACATTAAGGAATGAAGAAAGATACCTCAAGCCAACATCAATCAACAGAAAATCAGAGTGAGCTATGTTAGATACAAAATAACACTTGAAAAAAGGCAAGTCACTTGGATTAGAGTAGGATTAGAGTAGCATTATGTTAAAATGAAAAGATCCACTCTCAAAACAGACTTAAAATCTCATTACATGTTTTCAACTATAAAGCTTATGTACAAGTCAAAGAGTGGACAATTCCAAGGGAAAACATTCATATAGCTGAGCCCATTCATATAGCTGAAGGCTTACATCCCTCCATTCGCAATGAAAAGATCAAATATGGCAGAAATAATGGAGGACAGTTTTCAGTTCAATAACCAAACGGCTGGATTTAGCTGACAACATCGTTAGAATATTTCATACAACAACCGTAGAACATTTTCAAACTTATAGGTCCTATTCATAGATGTAGAATATATCTGGGTCTGTAAAACACACCTTAGAATTTTTTTTTCTAGTAGAAAGAAAATACACAATGCATGTTCTCAAATGAAAGTGGAATAAACAACAGAAAGATGGCTGACAAAATCCAAACATTGGAAGATAAAAATCATGTGTTAAAGGCTTCACCTCCAGCATTGCACCATGGGAAGGCAGAGGAACCTCTAAGAAGCGGGGCCTTGTGAGTCACTGTAGGTCACTGGAGGCCACCCTCTCAGGAGACTCTCTCTTTGCCTCCCAAATACCACCAGGTGGATGGCTTTGCTCCATGAAAATCTCCAGTTTTGATGTTCTGCCTCACCTCAGGCACCAGAGCCAGGAGTCCACCTGACCATTGGGCTAAAATAAACATGAGAAACTGAGCCTAAATGAAACTAAGCTTTTTCCAAGTTGACTTTCTTAGGTAGCTTGTCACACTACCGGAACACTGCGTTATTCAGTGTTTGTAGGACTGTTTGGGAGGAAAAAACAAAGGGAAGGAAAAATGACCATGGCTCTAAAAGTGCAGATAGGAATGATGGAGAGAGAGGAGAGGAATGTGTAAGGTACTCAGAGGGAGAGACAGTTGTCATAATTCAGGCTCACCACACATACGGGAAGAGAGGATACAAGAAAAGAAAAAAGAAAAAAAAAGTCCTGGCATATTACCATCCACATGACAGGTATTAATCACAACCAACAGAGGAAACCCGGTGAAGAACGAAGTTGTTTGGAAAAGTCCTGTGGAAGAGCTGGGGGACAAATGGTGCCCACTCCGGAGAACAAAGCGGGAGGAAAACAGCCATGGCGCCTTCCCCCTTTCCTCTCTGCAGCTGTGCTGGGTGCTCTGTGACATGGAAGGACATCGCTACAAGTTTAGGGGGGTCTGGGGGACAGAGCTCCTTCATGCTGCTGTCCAGCTGCTGTTCAGCATGAAGGTGGGGAGGTTCACCACTGAGCCCCTCTCAATATGAACCCTGCCACAAAAAGAGTGGCTAGAAAAAGACCCACCAGCCTGCCCTGGACCTCAGCCCCTGGAAAAGGGCATGGTCATTTTAAAGCAATCTTTCAATTAAATACTACAGGGGAGGCAAAATTTACAGAAATGGAAATCACATACAGACAGAAGAATAAAAGGACAAATGGCTTTCTAGTCCTGGCTTGTATAATTATGTGTGTGCTTTGACTTAATTAAGAGCTGGGGTAGAAGCTGGAACCAAGAAGCATTTAATTTTTCTCACAGTAGGGATGAGAGCTATGGGTTGGGTCCAGCTGAATAACCCAAACGAATAAGGAGCTGTCACCGCAAGGACAGATCTGTTCAAAGTACCACATCACATTGTTTTTAAAGCTAGAATTCTAAGGAATAAAACCCACACTGGTCTGATAACTAATTATTTCAACTCAACTAGCACTACAACACCTGACAGAAACACAGATGAAAATAATTATTACAAAAGCTGTGAATTCAGAAAAAGCTACGTCATTTCTTAATGCTTTAAACAGCCCAGCGAAGATGCTGCTCTCATTAACTCTACTGTAGAAAGGAAAAAAAAAACCCTGAGACTCCATCATGGTAAGCTAGCATGGCAATATAACTTTCAACATGTGATGTCATATTCACTTGTAGAGACACATTCCTCTCTAAAACCATCCTAGGAATCACAGCTAACCACACTGGCTGCTTCAGTCTGGACACACTTAAACACAGGCTACCTTTTGTCCTAGAGAGCTTCTGGCTCTAACTGAGGTAGCAACATCTATCTGTCACCACCAACTGCACTACACTGAAGTCTACCCAGGCTCTCTCTCCTGCACACAGTGAAGTGCAGAGTGCTCACTCCCTAACCAGAAGCCTTTGGTTTTCACTGACTTGACAAACAAGAATCTATGAATCTATGCTGAAGAGTAGTTCTGTTTCCAGACAAGCCAGAGGTTTTTGTGTGTTTTTTGTTTGTTTGTTTGTTTGTTTTTAAATCTGTTTTGGTTTACTGCCTTATTTTTCTCTTGACCATGGGTTGAGACAAAGTAACAGGCTGAAAAACACCCCAAATGAAATGCATTCTTCCAGCAACATGTTGCAATATTCATGCAACTGGAGGATATCATGTGAGGTGATTAAAGTGACACCAGAAACGCAAAAAGCATGAGTTCTCGCGCACACATGAAAGTTGAGAAAGTTAATCTGAGAAGCAGGGCAGTGGCTACCTGAGGCAGGGAGTGGGGTGGGGAAAGGCAGGTTAGTGGGTAGAGAGCACATCTGGATAGGAAGAGTAACTTCTGGTGTTTACAGAACAGGGAGGGTAGCTGTGGTTGACAAATTGGGAATTCAAAAGAGTAGAAAAGATTTTAATGTTCCTAACACAAAAGAATAACAAATGGCTAGAGTGATGAATATTTCAATTGCTCTAATCTGATTATTTCATACAATATACATATATTGAAATGTCAGAGTTTTCCCCATAGTCCCATTTTGGCCTTTCCTTCTAGCTCAATGATTCTTAACCTATGGGTCACAAACGCTTTGGGTGCCAAATGACCCTTTCACAGGAGTCACCTAAGATCATCAGAAAACACAGATGTTTACATTATAATTCATTACAGCAGCAAATTTACAGTTATGAAGTAGCAATGGTAGAATAATTATGGTTGGGGGAGTTCACTACAACATGAGGAACTGTATTAATTGGTCTCAGAATTAGGAAGGTTGAAAACCACTGCTCTAGCCCATCTCCACTCCTTTGTGAAACCTGAAAGACCTACAGGACCAGTTTCTAGCAGGGACCCCGCCTTGGTGACCTCACAAAGTTTGGAAGCAGTGTCTCTGCAACTACCACACTTGGCTAGGATCCAGAGTGGATAATGATGACCAAAGAAATGAATGCCCGTCCAACAAAGATGAGACCAGTTATCCACACCCAGAAAAACTTTAAACATGACACAGGCAGATCAACAGATCACAGCATAAAAACTGAAACTTAGGACAATATGCCTCATTCAGAAGCCATCATCATTACTGCAGGAGGCTCTGAAAAACACAGTTTAGCTGAAGCTCCAAACAAGGACATCGCAACAATTGTGAAAATGTTGAAGGGACTTAAGGAGGGTATGAATAAATGTCTCAGTGAAGATCATGAAAATGCAAACTGTGAAAGTGAAATATGAAATCACATACAGACAGAAGAATAAAAGGACATGAAGGTAGAATTTAACAAAGACATGAAGGAACAATTTAACAAAGAAATAGAATCTCTAATGAAAACCAAAATGAAATAAAACTGAGAATGGAAAACTCGGGATAACAAGCAAAAATTTAAAAGGCAAACCTCATTAACAGAATACAAGACATAGAAGAGAGAATCTCAGGTCTTGAAGGCAAGGTAGAAGAAATGAATGGCTCAGTCAAAGAAAATGTTAAATCTACAACCATCCAGGAAACCTGGGACACTATGTAAACACCAACTCTATGAATAATAGGAATAGGGAAAGGAAAAGACACCCATGTCAAAGGCACGGAAAATAATTTTTAACTAAACCAATGAAGAAAATTTCCCCAGCCTAAATATAAAGGTACTTATCAAGGTACAAGATGAATGCAGAACACCAAATAGATAAGACAAAAAAATAAATACCTGTAATACATAATAATTAAAATGAAAGAAACAGAAAAGGATATTAAAAATTGCAAGAGAAAAAGACAAAGTCACATATAAGAGCAAGCCCATTACAGTAACATCTGATTTTCAGTGGAGACCTTGAAAACCAGAAGGGTCTGGAAAGATGTTCTATATACTTCGAGAGACCATAGATACCAGCCCAGACTATTATACCCAGCAATATTATCAACAATAATAGACAGAGAAAGAAAACATTGCATGATGAAAACAAATTTAAGTAATTTTTATATACCAATCTAGTTGTATGGAAGAACAACTTCCATACTAGAAGAAAAACTTCTGCTGAAAGAGGCTAAAAAAACCCAAGAGGACACAAGAAATAAATAATTCCAGAACAATAAATTGAAAAAGGAAAAAAAATCATTACACAACAACAAAATAACAGGAACCAATAAGCACTGCTCTCAATAGTCTCAATTTTCCCAATAAAAAGACAATGACTAATAGAGTTGATTGGGAAATAGGATCCATCTTTCTTGTGCATCCAAGAAACACACTTCAGAATCGATGATGGACATCACCTCAGGGTAAAAGGATGGAAAGTTATTCCAAGCAAGTGGACCTAAGAAACCAGATGGTATAGCCGTTTTAGTATCAGACAAAATAGACTTCAAACCAAAACTAACAGTAAGAGAAAGAGGAGGACACTATATACTCGGAGGAAAAATCTACAAGAGGACATTGCAACTTTAAACATTTATGCACCCAGACAAAGGCATCAAAGTGATTAGCATAAAAACACTACCACAGCTAAAGCCACATAATGATAGTGGGTGACTTCAATTCTCCTCTCTCACGAATAGTCAGGTCATCAAGACAAAAACCAAACAAAGAAACATGGGAGTTAAATAACGTCACAAATCAAATGGTCCTAACAGACATCTACAAAACATTCTACCCAAACACTAACCAACACAGTTTCTTCTCAGCAGTTCATGGAACTTTCTCCATAATTGAACATGTTAGGACATTGAAAAAAATCTTAGTAGATATGAGAAAATTGAAATAGAATCCTGCATCCTATTTAACCACTATCTACTAAAGCTGGATATCAACAACAGCAGAATCAATTGAAAGACAAACAAACTGAGGGAAATAGAATATAGTGCTATGAAAGATAACAGGAAAACTAGGCTTTAATGTTACTCTACGTGATGGAATTCATACCAGACGTGGGTAAAGTAGCCAAGAACCTGAGACCACATAACTGGCCTAGGGAAAAACATAGTATTATTCATCTGCTAAAGGGACACAGCAACAATAAAATGGCTCTTAATAACACAATGCTATACATGTAGGTCAGTGCCTCACTCACCAGAAAAGCTTCTCCTTGTAGTAGATGAGAACGAACATAGAGATACACAACTGGCTGAGAGACTTTGTGTACAGAGACTGAGAGACTTTGGAGAACTCAGTCCTAAATGGGATGTATCCATCAAACTCCCCTCAAGACTCAGGAATCAATATGGAAGAGGAATAGGAAAGATTGTAAGAGCCAGAGATGATGAATGACTCAAGTAATACTGTCTTGTAGATACAACAGGACTGAGACAGCACTCCTAGGTTCAAGATAGGCAAGATCCTGTCTCCAAAGGGAGAAAAGGACACAGAGTCCCAACCTTAACCCCAAAGCTACTTGCTACTGATACCTGCTGGCAAAGGGAAAACAAGTTTTCTACAGTACAGTGTCATTGGGTATAAGAAACTCCAGGGCCAGCCTCATGGCCAGGAGAAGCTGGCCAACACAAAATATACTCTATTTTTCTTTTTTTTCTCTTTTGGTGGGCTCTATGTTTCATTTTGCATTCATTGGGCATGTTTTGTCTTATTTTTGATTTTTGGTTGATTTTTGTTTTTGTTGTTTTGAAAGAAAAAACACTAAGTTGCGTGTGTATGGAGTAGTGGATCTCAGAGTAGTTGTGGGAGGGGAAATACGATAAAACATTGTATGAAAAAATTTCCTCACATAAAAAAGTAAAAAAGAAATTTTACATATTTTCCCATAAATGTGTATATTGTATACTAGTTAAAATTAGAGATTATTTTAAAAAACAAACAAACACTAGGCTGATGGACCATTAGACAGGCTGATATGGCTAATGGAATCAAGCAGGTAGACTGGCAAGCATCTTTCTATCCTGCCACAGGGGAAGGGAGCCAATTTTACTGCCCTGTCACTTGAGGCTACTGCTTTTTGTTTGGTAAATAGATCACAAAGTGCTTCCTCAGCAAGTGAGGGCGTTTGTGAAGGAGCAAATACTGCGCAGAGGCCAAGAGGTGTGTGGATGCCTCTGTCTGGTGGGAGCATTTCTTGGGACCCCTGCTTTTATATATGACTATGCATGTTTATGCTAAAGAGGCTCAAACTGAGCCATCCTCTGCAAATGCAATAAAACTGGTCTTTCTCAAACTTACAAGTTGAAATATTTACAGAAGACTGGCTTTCTATTAAAACAAGTTGAAATTGCATATATTATAATTTATTATCACTAACTCAGAACACAAATGCAGTGTATGACTCTGAGATGACAGTCACTGCTATTACAATTAAAAGTAAATCATGATTTGTCAGGCTATTGCAATGAAATTTATGTATCTCAAGTCAACACTGACATGGAAGACTACAAGAATGTCCCTATAGGCTCATATGTTTGCATGCTTAGTTCCCAGTTAAGGAAATGTTTGAAAGGATTAGGAGGTGTGGCCTTGCTGAAGGAAGTGTGCTGCTGGGGGTGAACTCAGGTCTCAAAAGCTCATACCAGGGCCAGTGTCTCTGCCTGCCCGTGGATCAGGATGTAGAACTCTTGGCTACTGCTCCAGCCCCTAGGCCTATCTGCTTCTCATCACTATGATCTGAAACTGAAAGCAAGCCACTGATTAAATGCTTTCTTTCATAAGAGTTGACCATGGTGTCTCTTCATAGCAACAGAAAACTAAGGAAGACAAAGACTAAAAATAGTTCCAATAAACCTCACATAGTTAATAATTATTTTTGGGAGTTATAAAGTTAACAACAGAGCCTGCTGTTTTCCTAGATAAGTACCTCGAATTTTCTAACACTGGCCTTTTTAGTTGGTTTACAGTTGTTTTGACTCACCTCTGAATTTCAAAGGGATCTTTGCTTAGTCATCATTGCTTTTCTATAGTTTGGAAGCCACTGTTGTTTCCTTTGTTGTGTTTATTGCTTCCTAGATCAGTGTTCTAGTTAGCACTAACACAGCCTGGTGTGCCCTGAGAGCCTTAAATGGGTACGTGACTTTACCAGGTTGTTCTACTGACATGTCCTTGCAGAACTGGTGACTGCTCTAATGGAGGGCCCAGTCCATTGACAAAGACACAGTTCCCTGGGCAGTCGGCCCTGTTCTGAAAAAGAAAGCCAACCAAACAGTCTTGCCTCCTGCTTCCTGTTCATGCCCTGACCTCTCTCCAAAGGTAGACTGTGACCTGGAAGTATAAACCAGATAAATCCTTTCCTTCCCAATCTGCTTGTCCCAGCAACAGAATGGAATGAAAACAACCATCATCTGGCATGTGTCACCTATACAGCACATAGCTGTTTGTTCCTACACTTGGGACTGCCCGACTGGTCACACCTTACTTCCTGTTCATGAAAGCCGTATCATGAGCATGCAGTAAGGACATCGCACTAGGCATATGCTTGGTGTTGAGCAGTGAGTGCAGGCTCCTGCTCAGGAATTGCTGGTGACTACACATCGCTTGTCTAAATCCCATGATCACAGCCTTTTCAGTGGCTAAAAGAGTTGGAAGGACCTTGGTAGCTGAACACATGTAATTATTTCATAGACACAGACATTTTTGTCTCTGACTCTTTTGTGAGTCTGAAAGCATCTCCTCCAAATTTCATGAACTGGAAACTTGATTCCCAAATTTACGTGTTAATGGTTTGGGAAGTAGGGACACTTGGGAGTTAGTTAGGATTAGTGAGGTCACAACACCCATGATACATCAGGTGTTTTGTAAGAAAAACGGGGAGGGAGATCTTGTCAGTAAGCAAGACATCCTCCACCTTGCCATGATGTAATAAGAAGGAACTAGTAGATCAAATACTGGACTTAGGTGAGAAATAAATTTACCTCTTTTATAAACTGCCTACTTTTGGAACTTGGGTAATCCTGTAAAAGAGGGGGAAGGAGGATTGTAGGAGCCAGAAAGGTCGAGGAAACCACAAGAAAACCCTCAGAACCAACTACCAGGGCTCATAAGGCTTTACAGAGACCAAACAAATGTCCAGGGAGCCTGTCTGGGTCTGAACTAGGCCTTCTCCATTTATATTTACAGTTGTGTATCTTAGGTCTTCTTGTGGGATTCATAACAGTGGGAGAAGGAGCTGTCTCTGACTCTTTTGCCCACTCTTCGGACCCTTTCCTTCCTACTGGGTTGCCTCCTCCAGCCTTACATGAGGGGAAGTGCCCAGTCTTATTGCAGCTTGATATGTCATGTTTGGTTGATATCCATGGGAGGCTTGCCCTTTTCTGAAGGGAAACAGGGGTGGAGTGGATAGGGGGAAGGGAGAGTTGGGGGGTGGCTAGGAGGAGAAGAGGGGGAAACTGTGGTCGAGATGTAATCTGAGAGAAGAATAAATAAAATAAAAAGTAAGCTGTCTATTTTGTGGTATTGTCATAGCAGTAGAAAATGGATGAAAGCACAATAAGGTGAAATTAAAATCACAGAGTTCTGTCTGTCATACTTGGGCTTCAATAATATTCATTTAACAACCTTGGAGGAAAGCCTTTGGGCCGAGCCTGAGATTCATTCTAATATCATTCAGTTGGGGGCACCTTCCCCAAGCTGTCTTTCTCACTAAAGAAATGCCTTGTGAGTCCCATATAAACCCTTATACCCTCTTGAGTGCATCGGCTCTGCATGGACCAAGTCAGAGCTCTTGGTTTCTAACAGTTTGATTTGGCTTGAGGTTTCCTGTCCTCTGTTACAGTAGGAATGATAGTTGCACACAGCCTGCCCTTCAAGATTCACCTGCACATACATTCCACCTGACAAAAACATATTCCATATGGGAGCTTCTGACAGCTCACACAAGTAGCCAAATGTAATTTCCAAAAGCAGTTAAAGATTCTTTTTTTAAATTAATTTTTTTTATTTTTTATTATTAATTACAGTTTATTTACTTTGTATCCTAGCTGTAGCCCCCTCCCTCATTCCTTCCCAATCCCACCCTCCCTCCCTCATCTCCTCCCTGCCCCTCTCTAAGTCCACTGATAGGGATTCTTAAACACACACATACACACACAAAGGCAGCCATAAAAATAATAGATGCAGTATCTGTCATCCTTAGTAATATTTTGTTTAGCTTTATATCTCACATCAGGGCAATATGAGTCCAGAGGGACTGGGACCAGCCATGCCGCAAGAAATATGAAACTGGTATGATCCACAGTAGAGTGAAAGTGGGAATAAAGTGACATTAGCAAGAGCAGTCTTGTGCATTCGGCTCGGGCTGCCGAATTCCACACGTGCACATTATCTGGAAGTTTAATGATTTCAAAAATGTCACTCTGCAGAAAAACTAAACTGGCATACTGTTGATCCTCTACCAGACTATAAATACAAGCGAGAGAGTGGGGATTTAATGCATGTCACACTGGAGTAGTAACCCCACTTCCCCTGATGTTTATGAAGCCTGGGAAGGCCTCTGCCTAATAAAAAACCAGGGCAAGTCATCGGCGTCAACACACAGAGAAACGGAGCTCAATAAAATTGCACAGTACAGATCTTAATTTAAGGACTGACATTTTAAAATCCAGGATGTCCATTGGATACACAGAACTAATTTCATAAACAGATAGGTAGAAAAATATAAAGAGTGGAGAATATGCTCAAGGTATAGTATATACTTGTATGAAAATTTTAATAAAAAATGTTAAAAAAATATTTGTGTTCTAAATTTAAAAGTACAGTTTCTGGTTAGTTGATGTAAGCATGAACATACAACCTGTTTAAGGTTCCTAGTTAGAGCAGCACTGCGTTTAACCTTCATCGCTGAGAGAATGGTCTCTGGAAGATGTCCACCTCCTAACCTTGGAGCCTGTATATTATATGGTTACAAGAATGGAGGTTGTTGGAGCTACACTGTTGGTAAGACTAGAGCAGGATGGGGCCTTCATCCTACACCACCCTGCCAATACTTCAGGAGGCATAACAGCATCAGGTCAGGGTGACAGGGTGAGCAAAGCTCCAAACGCATGCCTGCTGCTTTAAGGAAGGAGCAGGGGCCACAGGCCCAGGAAAGTGGGTGGGCTCTAGAATGGCAAGGAAGTGGATTCCTTCACCTCTACTGTTTCCAGAAAGGAGTACCACCCTCTACCTCCAAAACTATAAGGTAACTGTGTTTTAAGCCATTATCTTTGAAGTAACACAGCACTGCAGCCATAGCAATGGGCACAGTGGCATATTACTGGCACTGTAGTTTTTTGAATGTATCACTTATGGGCATGCCTATGCCCGCCACACCATCCCTAGATCTGAGGTCTCCCGACACAGCCCCGCCCCCCTCGCCTGCCCTTCCTTTCTCTAAGCCCCGTTCTCCTTTCTCCCTCCTTTCTAAGTCATAGACAGTCTTTATTGGGTTTGTTTTTTATGTCAAACAACAGTAAATTTGTTGTTTAAAAAAAACCACCCCTTGAAAATATATTAAAAACATAGCTTAAAATTTTTTACCTCTGACTATGAAAATATAAGTTTTTCTTTATCACAAGTGTTTGACCCCAGTCAGATAAATAGGCTTGAGGTTGAATGAAAGACCAGGATTAGAAAACAGTGGAGACTAACCTCCGGCCTTCATATTCAAGTTTTTGTAGTGCACATGCATCTACATGCATGCACATGTGCACACAAACATATTTACAAGCATATATAGAACACACACATATACACACATTACACAATAATCATAATTTTTCATTGACTTGCATATACCTGATTATATGTGAGATTGAAAAACTTGTCAAATATTATGTATTATATGTATTATATATTATCTTACATTCCAAAAACATTTTTATTATAGCATTGTCTATTTATATTTTAATTCACTTTCCTATTGATATTCATATTTTATTGATATTCATATTTTCTTATTAAGATTCATATTCACATATTCTTATTCTTTATGTTTAGGCCATTAGTACTTTGAAATACAGTCATATAAGTTTGCCTAATTTAAAGCTCCACTTAAACCTTCTTCTCAGTGTCTTTTGGTATGCAGCAGTTTATCATCTTGAAGTATTTACATTTATTGATTATGTCTCATGGTTTCTGTAGTCTTAGGTCTCACAGCCTTTTTCTTCTTAATGAGCAAAGGAAAGAGGAAGAGTTGAGTCCTCGCCTGTCAGACAATGGCAGGTAGATGAAGAGAAACAGGGTAAAAAATGGTAAAGGTAGTTGACAATGACCTCGAAACAATGACTGGCTGATAAACGGTCACTCCTTACAGTCACATTGTGCTTTCTAATCATTTTTAGTATAAGAAAGCAGGGGTTCTTCAAGGAAAGGATGGCTCCGATTAAGGGCAGATGAGCTGACAATAAACTGAGGAGTCTTTTGGCCTAGAACTTTTCAGACTTCAGAATCTAACATGAGACAACTTGAAGGGGCTCCTCTTAGCCAACCACGCGATGCTCTGTCCATTCAAACGCTAATTACACATGACAAATGCCATACACTGAAATTCCCAAGCTGACAACGAAATCATCAGAAATAAAGCTACCGGGCACAGACTCGTTGTGAAATGAAAACAAGGAGGTTTATTTTCAACACCAATATTTTGAGTTTCCCACGTGGTTGCATTCCAGATCAACCAAGTGGCTGAGCCAAGACCAGCGCTTATTAAAGACAGAGAAGATGACAACACTAGGATGTGCACTTGAAACTGCTAATAAAACACTGGACTAGGTAACCGTCATTGGCGGCTTAACCTCAGTAAGCCAAAGGCTAATGTGGGACTTCCTCACAGACAGACCACGTTTCCAAAACCAGAACTTGCTAGCCAATCTCAGCAGCATGTGGGGACTTTCTTCAAACCCAAACAAGCCATCAGAACCCAGGGAGCTTCAGGTCTGAGCTCCAATTCACAGAAAATACACAGACGATACCAAAGGGATGTGCTAAACGGCACGAAAAGACTACACCAGCCAAGTTCACAACATGGGGGAATTTTGCATCTCACATGGTTCATTTAACAAACAAACATGCTACGAATGGGCCATATTAT
The DNA here is from genome assembly GCA_028658305.1 of Pachyuromys duprasi. NCBI lineage: Eukaryota > Metazoa > Chordata > Mammalia > Rodentia > Muridae > Pachyuromys > Pachyuromys duprasi. Next base: position 10,810,402 of record CM053751.1, read on the forward strand.
CCTATGTTGCAGGCAAGGACTCATGTGTGAAAGGGTGAAGACTTTCTCTGTGTTACAAATACATCATGTATAAGAGCCAAACAGAACTCTGGATCTTAATTACTTTCATTTTATTTTTTTCTAGTGTATTCTGGGCAAGATCTATGGCTTGGCAAGCTCACAGTCACATCAACTTCATTGGAGTTTCACTGGAGCTGGTAGAGAAATGGAAATGCATGAACCGTGTGAAGCCGTGGAGACCATTCCAAATAGGTACCTCAAAGAGCAACTCTAAGGCTTAGGTTTTGCAAATAGAGAATAGCTTTAACTTTAATAGATCATTTCATCCCGAATGATCCCCTTTCTTGTCCATTATCTTTCTCCTTTTCCTGCGATCAGAGTATCAGCATTTAATAAGCAAAACTGAGCCCACCAAACAGATGATAGCTGGTAGGATTCTCAGAAGTGTAGCATATAGACACAAAAGACATTTCCTGAAATGTATGGCAGACTTTCAAATGATATTTCTCTAACTCATTAGCATTTTAGAAAAGTTAGGTTCATCATTAAAAGAGCCATCTGCTTGTCTGTGAGATGCCTGCAAACAGGGCTGGCAGCACCCAGAAGTGGGCACAGCAGGCATTGTGCTTCTCTCCCTGCTGAAGCACAGGGCAGGGCTCCAACCTCCTGACCTCAAACCTGAGTCATGTAGGACACTTTGCATCAGAGTACTAAGACAGGACAAAGAGCAGGCACTAGCATTTGAATGCTTTCCACAATAGGTTATGTATATGGAAATATATATTTGTATATATTCATTTTAATGTATTATAAATATTTCATAATGCATTTATATATTTATACAATGCACACACACAACCCCCAAAAGAAGATGAAAGGTTTTGCTGAATTTCTAAAACACCTGCCCCCTTCTACAGCAAAATCATAACAACAGACATACACTGGCACTCAACCTGAAACACAGCCCTGTAATTGTATGAAGTGATATTTTGAACAGGGAAGAGCCTACAGAGTGATGTTTCTCAACCTGTGGTTCATGACCCCCTTTGGGTTGAGTGACCCTTTCACAGGGGTCACCTGATGCCATTGGAAAACACAGATATTTACATTACATTTCATAACACTAGCAAAATTACAGTTATAAAGTAGCAATAAAAAATTTTATGGTTGGGGTCACTACAACTAAGGGGCTACAGTATTAGAACAGTTGAGAACCACTGCTCTAGAAAGAAGATGGAGGAAATGAACTCTCCTCACTATTGACTGGATGCAAATTTCTCTTCTGTATCACAGAAGTTTGGGAGGCAACATGGCTGAGCAGTGGGGACAGTGTGCTGTGTCTTCTCAACATGCCAAGGAGGATACTTAGACCTCAGTCTGCTCAGGATTCAGCAACAAAACTAGTCATTTGAAAAGTAGCTGTAGTGTTAGAGACTGGTTCAGACGAAGTTGTAGAGTTGTAAGCCCTTTAACTTTTCAACTCAAGGCCACTGACTTGTTAATGTTAAGTTGCCTTAACATTTCTGTTTTGATAAGATGTAGAAACTAGCTTTTAATTATTATCAGATGGCTATACCATTCAGCATTTATTCAGATTTCACTGGGCCCATTTTATGAATATCTTACTGTCTATCCTTGATTCTTCCTTGCTGGTTGGTTCTACATGGGGAAGGTCCACACAGTGACTGTCACAACCTGCAATGGGAATATCATGTCTAAATTTCCTGGCCACTATAAAATAGTTTTCCAGGCTAGTTTTATGCTAACTTGATACAAGCTAGGGTCATCAGAGAGGAGGGAGCCTCAATTGAGAAAATGACTCCATATGTTGGGCTACAGGCAAGCCCATCTTAATTAGTGGTTGATGGAGGAGGGCCCAGCCCATTTTGGGGGATGCTATCCTTGAGCTGGAGGTCATGGGTTCTGTAAGAAAGCAGACTGAGTAAGCCAAGGTAAGAAAGCCAGGGGGCAGCACTCCTCCATGGCCTCTGCATCAGCTCCTACCTGCCTCCAAGTTTCTGACCTGACTTTCTATGATAGACTGTGATGTGCAAGTGTAAGCCAAATAAACTCTTTCCTCCCAACTTGTTGTTGGTTGTTCTGTTTCACTAGAATAATAGTAGTAACCCTAGCTAAGACAATGGTAAAGGATAAATAAATCCCTTGATGCTATGTGTATGTGTAAACATGCATATATGTGCTTGCATTCAAGTGTGTGCTCATATAAAAGCAGAAGCGTTTTACTGCTATGAGCTACATTAAAAAACTCTGATAGCTTGTATCACATAATAATAATCCATTTGCATAAGAAAAATAATTTAGTTTGCGAATTGAAGGCCAAAATTCAGAATCTTTTTTTTTTTTTTTTTGGTCTTATGCTGCATTTCCTAATTGATTCCATTTCTTCCAACTCTCTCTGTATCTTTAATAATTTCATACGGAATGTTGCTGCTCTGATAATATCCTAATGATCACACCACATCATATTTTCTTCCTGCTCTACAAGGTGAGCAAGAAAAGAATGGAATTTATGCAAATATTGAGACCAGCCCAAAGTGACTTTGAAGTGCTATGAGGCCCCCTCTGAGGCCAGAACACCACCAGAGTCCACCACAGACTGCTTTTCCAGAGAGGAAGGCCTGGATATGATCATGTAGAAAGGGTTTTCAATTTCTTAAATGTTCAAACAAACAAGACTCTGTACTTTCCTTCAAGTTCAGGTTCTGAAACAGCAGCCACAGCAGCCCAAGGTGGATATAATTTTTTGGTGGTGGACAGCATGGAATGTAGAGTTCCCCTAGAAACCCCACCCACAACCGCAGGCCACAGGCTACTCCCTTTCCCCCTTTCAACTCCTCACCACTCTGACAGCCATTCCCAAAGCTTTACAGACATAACCAGCAAAAATGGGAGGCAGGGAAAAATGAGAGCCGAGTGCTTTTCCCTCTACTGAGCACCACACCAGCCTTTCCCAGGGCTTTGCCAATCCCACAGATGGGCAAGAGTTAATCTGCTGTTTATTCAAACCACCCACAGAAGTTAATAGACAGTTATAAACTAATTGAGTGCATCTGCAGCCTTGTCTCCTCATCCATCTTGCTTATTCTGCTCCACTCCCTCAGTCTTCCATGAGGCACAGTGTTCCCGCTGCTCAGAACCCGTGTTTGCTGCAGGAAAGGGGCTGGAACCACAGGAAGCTAATAGTTTAACCGTTCCTCTAAATTTGTTTGACAAAACTGACATTTGGAGCATTATGTCAAGTTGTCAGTAATCTGCAATTTACCCCTGGGCGTGCGGCGGATGCTCATTTTATTTACCTCTTATAGTTAAAAGCGTAATTAATATTCCGCTCTGTAACAAAGATTAGAGATTTGACAAACATTGTAATTTAAATTCTCCATTATAGCAAACATTAAAATCAAACATCTTCCACACGCCCCATTGCATAGAGGACACGTGTAGCTGTAATTTAACTTTTTAGTTTTTAATACCACAAACTAATTTCTGCTGTCAGCTTAATGAGCTGGAAAACACAAATCTTGCTGCTCAGTGTGGGCATGGACTGGGGGAGATGATCTGAAGACAGGACAGACAATCACCATCTTTCAAAACATATTCTAGATACATCCCATTATGTGTGGAAGCCATGTGTTGCCAGGCATTCCAGAAATCATTTTATAGGTTAAAGACTAGGGGAAAAAACAAAAACATTTAAAAGCAAAGAAATTACTCTGTTAGACTTTGAGGAAAATGTATGTCTATAAGTGCTATGTGGAAATACAAGAATACAGACCACAGACAAAATAGAAAAAGGGAAAGTTACACCACTACTCGCTGGGACTCAGTGATGCCCAATGTGGTCCTTATTACCTACCCAATGACAGGTAGCCCTTCCCAGGTGTTAATGGTGGCCAGCCAGGATGGAGTTATCAAAGAAACATTACCACTATTCTAATTCATGCTAGTCTGCACCCAGCCTCATAAATTTTCTGTGACTGATTACAATTATTGTTATGCAGCATACCTCCAGGCAGCTAAAATGGCTCATTAAACAAGGAAGCTGTCTGGGAATTATCAGTAATGTAACAAATTTGTATACTCTGAATTTGATGTCTTTAGGAAGCACGTAGGTGGGGTCTCTGTGTTGACATCCCCTCCCCCGACAGAGCTGGGTGTGTGGAGGGGGAAGAGTTGCCTGGATCTCAAATCTGCTCTGGCTCCTCTGCTCTTCCTCCCGATACGCAGAAACCCACCAACTTGCCAACTTCTGCATGAGACTTCATTAGTCACTGCCAAGTTCAATCTGCTTCAGTTATTTTACATTTAGATCCCAGGAGGAAGTGGGCTCTCTCTTGCAATTTCAGGCTAAGCCAAAGATAAGCTGATTCACTTTACACCAGGACAAGCTGGCACATCCCAACTTAGACTCCTATCTATCAACAATGATGAGGCTGTATATAAATATTATTGACCTTGTCACCGTGTGAAAAGTATACATGTATATATAATATATATATTTTAAGGTAGATTATGCACCAAAAGTCAAATGCTTGACATAACACCATTTGCAAAGCAGTACAGTTCTGGAGGAAAGTAGATAAATTTCTTTTCATTCAGTGTAATCAAGAACTCTGACCCTGTGGTCTCCAAGCACCCTTCTCTGCCCCGATGGAGATGGAGTTAATCACTCTTGATGAACTTTGACAGTAAACTAGTAATAGCATTTCAAGTGAAATTCTTTTCTCCTAGGGGAGCTCTGTCTAGGGAAAGCCAGTGATTTCCCAGAAAATGCCTGGCCATGCCCCATGGCCAGAGCATGGCTCAGAAGTGACATGTAAAGTGGTCCAGAACACATGAAAGTGAAACATAGCTGGTGTTTAAAAAACAAACAGACAAGCAAACAGAGTTCTGGAAAAGAGTAATCAAACAAGAGGTTTGACCTTTCAAGGAACCAGCACAAACCAGGAACAACAACTTAGAAATCAAAACAAATATATTATCAGAGAGATCACAGTGAATCTGACAACAAACATCAAAGAGAAGGAAATCAACAGAATGAGCTGTCCTTCCAGGAGATCAATAGCATTAATGGCTTCTTTAGCATGTTTGAGAAGTTACTACTATCCTCCGACGATGCAACAGTCTGTGGCAGTAGAAATTTATTAATGATATTTAAGCAGGATGATGTAGTTTCTTTTCAACCCCAGTTGTTCTGTTTAGTCCAAATATCAGTGCACATAAGTGTCTATTTCCATATAATAAAAGTCCTTGGGAGAATTTTCACTATGGAAGATATAGATAACATAAAATTCTGGAGAGGATGGGGAGGAAGAAGGGAAGAAAGAAGAGGTGGAGTTAGAGATGGATGTATTCAGAGGCTGGGGTAAAGCTAGAGATAGAGAGAGGTAGAGATATAGGCAGAGATAGAGACAGGGACAGAGTTAGGGGTGGAGAGAGAGACATGTATTGACCCATATCAATCAATCAATCAATCTATCTATCTAAATATCTATCTATCATATTCTATCTATCATCTATCAATCTATCTATTATCTATCATCTATCCATCCATCTATCTATCCATCATCTATCATCTATGTACCCATATATCTATAGAGATTGACTGACTGACAGAGCAACTGACAGACCTGGGGTCAGGAAAAGAAAACCAATATAAAATGAAAGATTAATCATGAATGGAAACACCACTCTGTCCAGGAAGATTAAATGGAGAGAAAGCAGGCCAAGAGTTGCATCTTCCTGAGAAGGGTCCCCCAGCAGATGCTTCGGTGGAAGGTACTGTCGGGAGCTAGATCGATTCAAGGCTTTCTCAGAGACTCTGATGAAAGGACAAAGGGAAAGTTAGTTCTGTGTTCTTGTTCAGGAGCAGACGTGGCAATGTCCAGTCTGGGGGCAGGAACCAGTGCCTCAAAGGAATTAAGGAGTTCATTCCTGAGAACCCAGCTTTCTCTCCTGAAGGGCTGCAGTCATCAGTCCCCAGGCAGTGTCTGAGGTGTCCTGTATTCTTTTTGCCATCATTGCCTGATTTAGCTCTCAGCTGACCTTGGCCATTTTCCCCCTGTAGAGAGTATATATGATATCATATTTCTTAATAAATTTCCTTGGGATAAGTTCTCAGCTCATGCAAGACCTCCTGGTCTGAGCTTTTGCTTTTGCCTTCTTTATTTCTCATAAAGATCCACCCACTCAACACCTTGCCATTCGAACCATTATTCCTGTGATTTCTGTTCAAAATACCACAGACAAAGCTGCAGCCAAGGAGCGTCAGTTACAGAGAGAAAGGCCGGGCTATATAAAACAGTCTAAATAACTTCAAGTATTATTAATATTATTTAATCAAAGCAGCCATAGGTATCTGCATCTCAGGGGTCCAGTTAGGAAGCATGAGGCAAGACCTTGAGGAAAGACTAAACAATGGGGAAACACCTGTATTCTACATCCAGAGAGGCTTTTTGGCAGAGTATATGATTGAGTGGCACAGATCACTGTTGGGTCTTCAGGTCCCAGGAGTAAATCACTATACCAGCACCAGGCTATCTACACACATAAGCTACCAGGAAGACCAGGAAAGTTATTTGTCATTGCAGGCATAAAGGAAAATGACTTGCAATGTGCCAAGGATTCACAAATAATATTAAATTTCTTAAGAGAAAATGCAAGTGTCTCTAAGAATCTTAGGGAATGACATACCCTGAAAAAGACCTTTTGCTTTCTACAAAACAAGCTGATTTTAAACAAAATTGCTGAGGCCTAGCCTCATCAACTTCAGCTTTCCCTGAGGCCCTGGGGTACGGAGAGGGAAGCTAGCTCCTTATCAAAACCAGGAACATGTTTGACAGAGCTGCTAATGGACAGGGACCAGGGTCCTGTAGGGGTTGTGTCTTTAGAGACTGAGAACCCAACTCTTCCCACCCTTTGAGGCTATATATTTCAGTCCCAAGGCCGCTGTGTGCTCAGTCTGTAACACTCTTGAGATTCCTGTGTTCTCCTTGGGCAACCCTGCCTAATGCCCTGCTGACTTGGTCCCATTGTGTTATAGCTTCTGCCGACTCTGTCCCATTCTCCCACGGAAACAGTAGACAAGATGCTCTACTTCTCAATAAGCTGGCCCTACATAAGACACACATAGCCCGTGAAAGACCACCTGAGCCCACACTTTCTTATCTTCTGTCTTTTACTCTCTTTATTACCTGATCTCCTGGTCATCTCTCTCAGGACCCTGTCACTGAAAATGACCCATTGGTCAAGGTCAGGAAATAATACAAATTTCATTATATTGGATACAACTTTGGTCAATATGTTTAGACAGTTTGTGGCCTGCTTATTTGGTGCATCATTCCCCCATGTTATGGAATGGAGACCTGTTTTAAGGCAGTCTCAGGCCACCTTTCCCTACTGTGTTTTAACCTTCTTCACTATGCATCTTCTTATGGTGATTTTTCAGAAACCCGTATCTGGAAGCTGAGTAGGTATTTTTTAAAGATCATGACCTTATGTATTCATGTAAGTTCAGTAGGTTGTAAAGATAATGACATGTATGTATATATTTAGGCATGCATACTAGAGTTAATAATGCAGTCAAGCTGAGAGGAAATCTAGTCTGGTTCGATGGAAAATTGTATTTAAATCATTAATAGGAATATTCTGAAAATGAAAACACTAAAAGCTCAATTAAAAGAGTTTGGACACACAAACACACACGCAGACACACACAGAGACATACACAGACACACATAATACACCACATAAAAATCTCACATCTATCAGTAAAAGGAACACAGATACTACAAAACGCAGAATTTCAACCATGCAGTCTGTACCCTTCTTTGCCATCACAGACAATAAACTGTAAGAACAGTTTCATAAATGAATTTGTAAACAGCACAGCTGGGTAATGCTCAGAAGATGCTGTGCTGATGTCACTGCACGTCTTCTCCCCCCATCCTTCCATACTCTGTGCCAAGGCACCGTGTACTCTATGTGTGTGGGGTCTGGGGTTACCATTGTGTGAGAATCCCAGGGGCTGTGGGAATTTTCTTCCTCTTTATTCTTGGCCTGAATCTGTGGCTTATACCACAGATCAAGTCCCCCCATCTTTAATTTCTTTATAAAGACTGCTTGTTCATAACCCCTGGGGTTGGGACATTTTCAACCTGGGGACATCTAGTGACTTGCCGACTGTTCCAAAGACTATTTCCTGATTATACTCTTGTGACGCACTCCTAGCAGCCAACCAAGTTACTGTAGTTATAGTACAGACAGATCTTAGCACCAACCAAAAATAGTTTAAAGAAGATTACATAATAGGCCAGCTTCTCACCTCACTCCATGGGCCTTTACAACTCTAAGTTGCCTTTCCCTTGATGGAACACTTGCTTGGTTTCTTAATAAACCCGTGTCCCTGGTCTGTAAATCTGTTTTGTAATTTAGTATGAACTGTTCTTGCATTTTCTGTAACCTTATACTCACAGCCTAGCCCATCTGTAAGTGACAAGGTCATTTTTTGAAGAATATAAAACATTTTGGGTTTCTCCTCTGCTTGAAGAACTCTAGTGGATTCTATGCCATTGAGCACACATCCTTCATTGTGGCTTCCCATGGCACTATGGTCTAGTCCTGGCCTGCTTTTCAGACTTACCCCATCTCTCTTCTGCTCACTTTTTGTGCTCTCAACATACTTCCTTTTATTACTCTTAATCACAACAAGCTTATTTCCTGTCTAATAACTCGATAATACCTTATTCTCTGTCTCTGTGGCTTCTCATCATTGCAGAGACTTTGGTTAAACCTCTGTTACACAGTGAGGTCTCTTCTTTTATCCAATAGCCTGTTATTGCTAGACTTCAGTTTTCTGGATAACATAAACCAAAATTGCCCTAGTTATCTTTGTCAACTTGACACTTCCTAGAGTCATGTGAGAAGAGAGTCTCAGTGGAAGGATAACTCACTATGGGCATGAATTTGGGAGACAGTCTTGACTATTAATTGATGTGCGATGGCAAAGTCCACTGTGGGAATCACCATTCCCTGGGCAGTTGGTCCTGGGCTATATAAGAAAGCTAGCTAAGCATGTATCTGTAACTGAGTCATCAAGCAGCATTTCTTCACAGCATCTGCTAAGCTTCCTTGACTTCAGGTGAGATCCCTGATTGGAGATAATGCAGGGTAGAATGGCCAGCAGTCTTGCATTTGGGTTCCTGCCCTGACATCAGTGACAGACTGTGATCAGAAAATATAAGAAAAAATAAATCCTGCCATCCCCAAGCTGCTTCTGGTCAGAGTGTTCATGCCAGCACCAGAGAAGCAGCTAGAATGACTACCTTGTTAATACATTAATTTCTAGGGTGTCTGCCCTCATTAAGTTTCCTGAGCACCTCTCTTAGTCACCATTATAGCCCTAGCATCTACAACAGGTAGACAATGGTTGAGCAAATGAATACATGAGACCAGTCGCCCTGAAAAGCCTCTTTCTTCATCCATCACATCCTTTGCCACAGTCTTACTGCAGATGCTTTTGAGCAACTCTTAAAAACTAGAACCCCTGCACAGACATAGCCCATGACAGTTCAGTGTCCAAGTGGGCTCCATAGTAATGGGAACAGTGACTGTGTCTGACATGAACTGATTGGCCTGCTCTTTGATCACGTCCCTCTGAGGGGGGAGCAGCTTTACCAGGCCACAAAGGAAGACAATGCAGCCACTCCTGATGAGAACTAATAGACTAGGATCAGAGGGAAAGAGAGGAAGACCTCCCCTATCAGTGGACTTGGGGAGGGGCATGCATAGAGAAGGGGGAAGAGGGAACGGTTTGAGAGGGGAGGAAGGAGGAGTTTTGGGGGAAATACAAAGTGAATAAAGTTTAATTAATAAAAATTAAAATTAGAGATCCAAGATGGCTGCCAAGAGAGAACACTGTGTCTGAGGAGTAGGACAGCAGAAACAACGCAGCGACCAGGAGACTGAACTCTGGGACCTAAAACGCCAGTATTGTGAGTGCCAGGTGAGCGGAACTCCTACGGTGAGAAAATCAAGTGAGAAAACCCTAGGGACACCCAGTTATTACCAGGAAAAATTTCCCGGTGACCAGCGGCGCAGAGCTCAGATCTGAACCAGCAGCCCCGCTGGGTGCCTGCACCCGCCATTATAGACTGGATCGCACAGTCTCGCGGGCAGTCTCAGGAGGAACCAGGTGGCGTTTTCACTGAACTGCACACTGCGAGCTCACACTGCACCCGGGTTCTGCTTCAACCCGCAGGTGTGCTGCAGGCTCAGACCGATCACCGGAACCACCCCAGACTGAGTGGATTGGGGGACCGTTTTGACCAGTCCACACACTGCAAGGGTGCACACCAAACGCTTCCGCCAGCAAAAACTCAGTCAGTGTGTGAGTCCGCCGGTGGGACTGGGAGGAACCCGAGTTCTGCCTCAACCCACGGCTGAGAGGATCCTGGGACCATCTTGACCAGACCGCACACTGAAGGCAAAAGCTGCAGGCATCCGCCAGCAAAAACCCCAGTTCGGGTGTCTGTCCACAGGCCAGACAGAGAAGGACTCGGGCACCATTTCAGACAGGCCTGCATACAGCAGATGCACACCAACCCAAACCCACTGTGTGTGCCCCAAATATCATCTCAGACTGTGGTGCACAGCCCCTGGCACAGAAGGAGGCACCAAATCTCCATTCCAGGGGAGAGCCCTTAGCAGCAAGCCCAGGGCAGAGTGCACAGTCCCCAGATGACATCTCAAACCTGGACACTCAGACTCTAGCACAGAGTGTGGAGTAAAGACTCCAGACCAGAGGGGTGACCAGCCTGCATTGCTCACAGCTTCTAGCACAGAG
>CM053751.1:10821762-10851473 GCA_028658305.1 Pachyuromys duprasi
GGGGTCTTGTATGAGACGGTTTTTACAATCAAGGACCATGTGTGGATGTGGCCTGGAACCCCCGCTCAGATGGGGCCCATGATAGCTGGGTGTAGGACTGAAGACCCTACTCAGGGAAACAGGGACTGTTTCAGTCATGATCTTGATGGCTGACTCTTTGACCCTCCCCCATACAAGCCGGGGAGTGACAGACTGGCCAGATCCCAGGGGAGGACATTGTAGCCAGCCCTGAGGAGACAGGATAAGCTGGGGTTGGATGGAAGGGAAGGAGGTCCTCCCCTGTTGGTGGACTTGGAGGGGGTGGGGAGGAGGGAGATGAGGGAGGGAGTGGGAGGGTAGGAGGGAATGAGAGAGGGGGCTATGCCTGGGATTCAAAATACCTAACCTGTGATTGAGATAAAAATAAATAAATTTAATTAAAAAATTAAAATTAAAACAAGAAACATAAAAAAGAAAATAAAATGTAAATAGTGAAAAACAAAAACAAAAAACAACAACAAAAAAAAACACCAGGCCACTTTGGGAGAATGTGACCCAAATGCTACTACTCTGCTTTATGCCCCTAGATACTTTAGTTGTTGTTCTGGGGTGTAGGGAAGGACGTTCAGCCTCCCTTTCCAAGAAAACAATGTGTCTCATTGGAATTTTAAAAGCAGGATGTTTTGTTTTTTTGTTTGTTCTTGTTGTTTTGTTTTCTTTTTGGTTTATAATTAGTCAGGACAGTATCGACAATACAATGAAAGATCATGTTTGCAGCTATAGAAAACCAGTCAACAGGCAATTTCCAGCTCTGATGCAAATTTGGTCTGTGGGCGTTTGGGCAGTAAGGACTGAAAGTTGGAAAAATGTATGGCTGCAGTCCAACTTCTAGAAACAGTTTCACAAAAATGAGGGTGGAGAACAGGAAGCAGGAAGCTTTGACGGTATACAGGATAGAATTCTGGGTGGACACTAACACAGCTTTCTTTTCATTCAGAAATCTCATCTCATTAGCTGTTCCAGGGACAATGCTTACGTTTATTAATTTCCAAAATCACCTTTGGGATTTTACCCTACCAATCTTGTTTGTCCCATCCTAATACATTTTTAGAATAAATGAAACTTTAATACAATTTTAATAAAAATCATTCATCTTCATTGTATAAAAAGCCCCATTGTAAAAATACAGAGACCAAAAAGTATACAAACCATCCATATTTTTACTGCTCAGAATAATAATTGCTAATACTTCAGAATATCTTTTAGGCAGTCTTTCTTCACATACTTATTTTTTTTTAAAAATTGAATTTTAGCTATACCCTTATTTTTAGGATTTTTTCCAATGTCATTAAAATGTATCTGAAAACATGGGCGTTAATGACTAAGAAACACTTAATCAAATGGCTAAGCCACACTTAGTTAAAGTGCCTTCATTTATTTTTGTCACCATTATTGGAAATTTAGGTAGAATTTTAATTTTTCACTGTCATATAAAATCTTGCGATGATCACTCTTATCTATAAATCCTCACTGCAGCTGAAGTTCCCTTAGAGAAAAATTCTAAGTAGTATTGATTAATCACTAGGTATTTTAAAAGGTAACTATACACATTATAGACTGCTTTCCACTAAAGTATACCAAGTTTTTGTTCCCATCAGAAAACACATAAGGACGTCCTTTTCAGTGCACCGTGACTAGCTTTTAAAGTGCTTGTCAGCTCAGTACGAAAGACGAACGGACTTACAAAATGTGTCTCACCACTTTTTCACGAAGTTGCCCGGCTTTTGATAGACATAGCAATCATTTGTGTTTCCACATCTATAAACGAGCAGCTTGTGTCTCCTTTCTGCTGTTCCCTTGAAATCTGCATGCATCATTCAGGGATTTAAACAGATTCCATGAAGATGGTCAGCTACTTGCCACTTATTAAAGCAAGCAGCCCCACCCTCAGCCCTTCCTCAGGTGCACATTGCTCTCCGCCTGTGCGGCAACAGGTAATCCTTCTCCCTTGGCCTCTCTTCCTGGGCTACCGCTCTCTCTTCAGCCCGCAGTCTCATCTGCACTGTAAAGCCATCAGGAACATCAGCTAGATCTGCTTATTTAACTGATTGCCTTTCTGTACATGCAGAGTCATATGAAATCTATGAGCTAAGAAGTCATTTCTCTACAAGTCTTGGACTTGAAGGGCACATTGGTGACCCCCCTCACCAGCATCCCAGCTACACTTGATGCCCAAGTGGTCCATGCTGGTTCGGAAAATATTTGCAGTGTTTCTTTCACCAGACTCCATTTTCTGTAAGAAGGAAAATGCTGCCAAATACAAACAACTTCTAGATAACATAAACTCATTATGCATACAGATGAGATTATTTTATATTACATAGCACAAGCTGACAGTATGTCCTGAGATGAACAAGTAAGCAATTACGTATGAGAGTGAGCACTGTGCAAATGGAAATAATTTTTGGCAGACATGATATCCACTGAACATGTGTTATTGGTAGTGGATGTGTCAAATTATTTTTCTAACTCAAGCATAACTGTATGTGGATCATGACAACACAGCAGATTGCTGTATTCTAAAGTACCAAAATATTGAATGCTATACAGTACATGATCAATTAAACATACTATATACTAAAAAAGTTAATCCCCCAAACTTTGTGTAGCTTATTACTTCTTGATTTTATTATTTAGTTGTATGTGTGTATGCAACATAAATGTATGTATGTGTGGCCATGTGTGCATATATGAGGAAGTCAGATCCTATAGAGACTCATAGGTGGCTGGGATCTCCTCAGAGTGCGGGAACTGAACTTAGGGCCTCTGGAGAGTTATGCCCCTTTAACCTCTCAGCCACCTCTCCATCCCCCATGCGGGTTGTTCTCAGTGATGGAAAACATTACGCATTTGGGACACATTTCTAACACAGGAATCATATAAACATAATCTGAAGGACACGTGCACGTAGGGAAACAGGGTTGTTTGGAGAGCTCACAGGAAAAGCTAGTGGACTTTCAGGGCAGGGCTGGTAACTGAGGGGTTAAAGTTGGTGCATGTTCCTTCAAAGACAGAAACAGAAATTGAGGACAAGTGTCCCTCTGCACAGTGGTTGCTTTGTTCTCACAATCAAGTGGCCTAATATTTCACTTCTAAACTCAAGGTCACATTTTTCGTTGTTTTCAGTCATTTTTGTTCCTTGAGAAAGAATACCTGTTTTGTAGACAATTGGGTACTGAAATCGAGTTACCTGTTGTCCAGCTTACTAAGGGCAGCTCTATAATGACAATACAAGTAGCAATTTAAAGCGGTAAAATGTCATTTCCTGTGGCAAATACCCACTAAACAAACAGAACACAGAACACCGCACATGGTAAGAACATAAATTCATAAATTCTTTCTACCCTCAGGTGGGAAGAACTGCAAATCAAGACACGAGAGAGAGAGAGAGAGAGAGAGAGAGAGAGAGAGAGAGAGAGAGAGAAAGAGAGAGAGAGCGAGAGCTCTTCGAATTTTGTCTTATGAGTTTTTCATCATCATGTAAGTATTGCTTATCTTGGAGAAGAGCTCTCAATGCAGCCATTTTCTGTACCATGCCCAGATGCAGCCTCTGACAACTCTTAAGTAGAATAAAGTATAGGAGAAATGGCCCTGCAAGCGCAGAACTTCCATTATTTTGTGGTAATGGCACACTGCTGGGAGGCGAATCAGTTCTTCCTTGGAGCTCTGACCAACGCAGAGACACAGGGTTTTTTCCCCCCCTTTTCCTTTTCTTATCTCCTCCCATATTCTAAGTCTGTATTATACTTTCTAATCTTCCCCCTATTTATATTTCAATGAAAAATGCAATTGAAGTATTTCACTCAACAACCAGAGGAGTTTACAAAGGAAACAGGGCCTGTTGTACTTCAAAATGTCAAGGCTCAATTCAGCACCCAATCCAATTCAGAACAAAAAGAGGAAGATAAAACACAGCCTAAGGTAAGGCAAGTGATGACAGGAAAGAGGCACCACATCAGGGATGGGGGGAGGCTGGGTAGCTTTTTATGACACTGTAAGAGTGAGAGGCTGATGAACTAACTCTAGCAGACATCACCCACCTTTCCTGGTGTAGCACGCCCTTTGGCCCCTTCCACATTAACTGATTTAAGGTTCTTCCATTAATGTCCCCAATAGACAGTGCAAAAAACTCCTGTCAGCACGCTGCTGGTTTCTTTGTGTGTGCGTGCAAATGTGTTGCATGGGCACATGTGAAATCAGAGGCTTGATGCTTTTCCATTTAGTTTCTGAGACAGATTCTCTCTTGAAACGTGGACCGCATTGTTTTGGATACAACGACTGGCCAGTGGACTCCAGGAATCCACCTGTCTCTGTCCCCAGTGCTAGGTGACATGTGTACCCTGCCAAGTCCAGCTGTTACATGGTTACTGGAATCTGAGCTCTAGCCTGAACCTGCACATAAGGACCAAGTGACTGTGGAGGTTGCTGGGACACTGTGTATCAAGATCCTGCACACTTCCTTTGTAAAGTGCTTAGGTGTGCTGGCCTCTCCAGCTACCACTGCACTGTAGATTATGAACAAGGCAAAGGAAAACTCTTTCAGTAGGAATGGGAGGCATGAAGCTGATTTAGTAGAGCACTATCTTTTACCCACTTAGAGGAAACAAGGAATGACAAGAATGAATCTTGAAGACACAGTTCTCTATTGCTACAGATATAACCTCACACGACTGACAATGGGCATGGGAGTGAGTCTGGAGAAACGGTGTGAGATGCTTTCATGAATGTGGGAACAGCATAGTGTGTACTTAGACCTACTCACAAGAGGCCAGTCACTCCACCTGGCCTTCTGATGAGATCAAGAAAGGTGATGACCCCAAATTATGAGCTTGCTGCTGATACCAGCATCATCACATATTTTTTTTCTGACAGTGTCTCTTTGTGTAGGTAGCCCTGCTGGCCTAGAACTTACTATGTAGACCAGGCTGACCTGTGCTTCCCAAGTATTGGAATTCAAGGGGCGCACCACCATGCTCAGCTAATGAGATTTTTTTTTTTTTAGAGTCAAACAGAAATTTCTGGATGAGTCAGGTTAAGACTAGAGGAGGGTACTGACTTCATAATTTTCAGTCCTCTTTGCTTCTATGCTAAGCAGAGAATGAAGAAAATACTACCACTGTAATATGGAAAGAAAGTGCTCTTCTTAGCAGCACCATTTTGAAAACATGTATTTACTGGAGACATTATATTGTAACACATCCTATTGCCATGGGAGTGTTGGGATAGTGAGACTCTGTATCTGGCTTGTCTTGACTTTCTACTCTATGCCTTCAAAGTGACTGTTCAATGAGATCCTACAGTAATCTTCTCGCCTGAGTGACACAGAGCTCTGCAGATCCTCCCCTTGTAAAGATCAGGACCCATGAAATCAAACTTGCACAACATTTAAATACCTAGCTTAATATTCAGGACAATGTCTCCAAAATGTTGCCAGGTGTGAGTTTTGCAAGGAGGTAGGAAGACTCAAGCACCAGTCCAGAGGACACACATAGAGGAGGAAGCAGCAGAAGGTCTCGCTAAGGGGTTACCACCTTCTGAGGAGGCAAAATACACCCAAGGAGGTAGAATATGCTTAAGGGAACCCAATATATGAGCATGAAAGCATGGTGTGGTGGGCTGTGGGCTGAATTATGACTCCTTATTCCATTCACTTGAGTCCTATGACTGTGGTGACTGAAATGGGGCCTCTAGGAAATGTGGTTAAGTGAGATTAAGGTGTATTCTAACACAGTAGGATTGGTGTCCGTGTAAGAGAAAGGGCTTCCCACTACACAAGAGGGCGCAGTGAAAAGGCAGCCAACCGCAGTCCAGCAAGGGAACTCTTCTTCAGCCAGTGACCTGGCCAGCAGCTCGTCCACAGACATCCCATCTCAGAAAGCTCACCTCTGCTGCAGTCTTCTAGAAAAAAAAATCGCTTCATGGCTGTATTTTGGTATAATTAGAGAACATGGAGAAAATGTATATGGAACTTTTATACTATTCTTATAGCTCCCAGTTAAAGTTACTTGAAGGTAAGAAGTTCAAGTTAAAGTACAAACTTACACTTTAGGATTTGCAGATGAGAATGCTGGCCATCACTAAAGCAGCCCAGGCACCTGCCTCCCAACCTCAGATGAACACAACACATTCAGGCCCTTAGTCCGGAGGTCCCAACTTCCCCTACTCATACCTGACAGACCATTACCAGGGCTTCTCTCAAGCAGTGACTAGGCCTGCAGACCAGCCATTGGCTTCAGAGGATGGCTGCAAGTTCTGTCTTGGGGCGGGAGTGATAATATCTATGATACCATCCCAGGAGACAAAACAACACATTCAATGTTACTTAAACAACCAAAGACGCTCAGTTGGGAGGAATCAGGGTTTGACTCAGAATGTTCAGAGAGCTAAATATCAAGATCAATTGATAAATTTAGATATCAATTGAGGAGCAGTGGCAATAAGCTAGATAAACTGCAGGTAAGAGAAGTTCATATGAGACACAGAGCATACTCAATGATTACTGCAAGCGGGCAAATCTATCATGGCTCCCTTAAGGGGGCAGGGGGCCTCCTGTAAGGTTCACTGCACTCCCTGCTTCTCTGTAGGACTTCCGGGATGAAATGCTTTCATGAGTCTTGTCCCCATGGTGGATTACTTAAGTAAGTAATCAACAGATCTTCCTGGGTAGCCCTTGGTTGCACATTTCCTTGAGATCTGGCCTAGTGCCGTCTTCTGCTACAGAAGCATGCTGACCTCGGTTTGAGTCTTACTCGGGGTTCTGCTAACAGAGCCCCAACTGTCCCCTATACCATTCCTCCAGTGGCTCCCTTTTCACAGCAAGGCCCGTAAAGGCAGTGGTCAGACTCTGGTGTCACATTCTTTGCTGTAATTTTCTGCAGCTCAGCTCCTCACTCTGACCATTGGCAAGACACTTAAAGTGTGTGCACTGTGACTTTTCTCTAAGGTAATTCAAGGGCAATACATAGCGAGTGTACCTTACCTGAAGGGCTTGGGACCAGAAATGTTTTAGGATTTTTCACATTTTTGTGATAGTTACAGGTACATCATGAACCATCTTTTGGGTAGGATCCAAGTTTAAAGGAAAAATTTCTGGTGTGTGTGTGTGTGTGTGTGTGTGTGCATGTGTGTTTGTGTGTACATGTCACATGCAATTCTAGAGAACAGAGAAAACTTACTGAAACCCATTCCCTCCTTCCTCCTTTCTGTGGGTTTTAGGGCTTGAACGCAGATCCACCGCTTGCACAAGGGCCCCTTCCTTCTGAGTCATCTCTCTGGCCCCAGCTGTACGGATTCACTTGTCCCATGCTGGAACTCAAAAAGCCTAAGATCTTGAAGCAGTTTGAATTTGAACCTTCTCTCTCTCTTCCTCCTACCCACTCTCTTTCTTGTATGTGTGCATGTATAAACATGTACACAAGTGTGTTTGTGTTTATGATGACCGTGCCATAGCATCCATACAGAAGTCAGAAGACAACCTGCAAGATCCCATTCTCTCTCTCTCTTTCTATTTATCTATCTATCTATCTATCTATCTATCTATCTATCTATCTATCTATCTATCTATCTATCTATCTATCTATTTATTTATTTTTACCATGTGGGTACTGGGGAATATGACTCAGGTTGTCAGGCTTGGCAGCAGGAACGCTTACACAGTGGTCATTTCGCTGGCCCTGTTTGTATCTGTGTTCGAGGGATACTCAACCTGTTACAGTGTCTTTTACTGGGCTGTTGTGAGTATCCAATGAGTTCACAAATACAATGGTATACGACTGACTCTGAGAAAAACCATCAACCCTCAAGAAATATCAGTGTGGTTATTACAGAGAACAAATGAAGAAAACATGCAGCCAGAGGAGGGGAAGGGTCTCATTAGAATAGACTGGTGACATCTGACTGGCCCTTATTTAAAGGGCATGGGACCCAGTTCCTATTCCTGCAGCCACCCCAGGGTCACTCACCCTACCATCCTCTGCTGCCAACACTACATGCCTCCAGGTATTCAACTATGCCAGTCGGCCCAACAAGCCCAAGGAGAGACAGCATCTGTAGCTCTAAGTGTGTACTTAATTTCAGCACTTGGCATTTTACGGGCTGGCAGTGTCTTGGCCTAACTGGGTAGTTTTATGTTCCACATAATCAAGCTGAGCACACCCCGACAGGACACAAGGCTCTCTCTACCTGTATAGCTGCACGTCAATGCAGAAAGTGCTCCTTTTACCACTAAGAATGAGAGACAAGCTTCTGCAATCCTGTGTGGTGTGAATGTTCCTCTCCCTTCCAGCAGAACCAGCATTGAGCAGATGCCCAGGGAAAAACTGCTGAAGTAACAAGTGCATTGGATTTCTTTCTGTTTTTAGAAAAAATATTTTAAAATGATGTGTGTATGTCTGTGAAAGTGTGGGAGCTGGATTTATAGGCTGTTGTGAGATGATGTACTGTGAAAGCTGGGAACCAGACTTGGGTCTTGGGCAAGAGCAGTCAAAACTCCGAACTGCCTAGCTATCTCTCCAATTCCCCCACCTCCCTTTAAACTATGGACTCATAGCTTTAATTTTCAAAAGCATGCCTTGGCTTAAGCTATGACTCAACCCAATGATCAACGGCAAAGTTTTGCTTCAGTGATGCGAACATTCACATCTTTCCAAGCCACAGTCTAGCCCAGGAGATCAATCTTCCAGCAGATCCCGGGAACAGAATGTGCACTGAGGAGAACAGGCTCACACACAGGGCTGCTGCGTCCACCCAGGGCACTCACAGCATCTACCAGGCTCCACTGTGAGCCCTGGAGAATGGAATTTCTGTACTGAGCTTTCAGCAGCTGGTGAAGTCACTGAGAGTGGGTTTTGCAGACAGGCACCTTGGCACTGGCTTCCCATCACCCGGCCTGAGACCACTGCCTTGTTCACCAGGCAGAACGGAAGAGCTAACTCTCGGCTTGTACTGTGTCTGAACATCTGCACGCACCCCTGTCAGGCTTCCTGTGGGTGATGTGGGAGGAAATGCTGATGCTACGCAGCACTGTCTTAGGAGAGCCACAGGACTGCATGTGGCCTGGTTAATCTTATGAACTCAGCATTAACATGTTGCTGAGCATCCATTTAAGAACAGCCAGCACTAACTGCCTAGAAGCCCAAAACTGTCCTCATAGGCAACAACTCCGCTCTGTCTAGTCTAACTTTCTCCCATGAAGAGCAACTGAAGTTCCAGAGGAGTGACTCAAAAAAATCTCACAGCGGTAAAAGGCAACATGTTTTTGCTTTCCTATCCTTTTTCCCCCCATTATGTGTAAGTTCCATCAACAATTTAAAGTGTTGGAAATACTTTAATACAAATAATGTATCTGCAACAATCACCTAAGTTATTATCAATGATGCTTCATAGACATCCAGCTTTCAGACACAGCACTTGTATGACACTCTAATTTAAAAAAAAAAGTGTGTTTTGAATGGCTGGCAACATCATCACCAAAAATACTCTTAAAAGTCTTAACTATTTCATCTTGTTAGGTAGAATGTTATTCTGAAGCTCATAAAAGCATTAGCAGTTATTTAATATGCTGCTATCCCACAGAAGTGCTGTAAAAAGTATTTCTTAACAGTCGCTGGGCCTACAAATTGTTCCAATCTCTTAAAACAAAGCAGAATTAAATATTTTTCTTACCTCAAAATGCTTGGAATGAGGAATTTGGGGGGAACTCTCTACAAAACACATTGCCAGTAGACACTTAGAGGCAAGCAAAACCAAGAGCAGCCAACAGCCCGCCAGGGAGTCCCTCTCTGCACCCTCTTGTCAGGTGTTCCTTCAAGGGATGATACAGACACACAGGGGTACTTTCTCCTCACCACTCTCTTCATGCAGTACTGCATTTCTGAGTGCTTTAGACTGCCCTGAGGTGACATCACGGTTGAGGAACAGTGGCTTTTAACTCAAGTTCATGAGAGAGAAAGTGATGATAAATACCCCAGCAGTACGGGAACCTGCCAGTATGTTGGGATCTGAGGGCCATCAATGCTGCAGTCTCTAATTGGAAGGCATTTCTCCAGGTTGATTTTTGGCATGATCTAATGGTCTTTGCCATAAACTGTAGTTGTCATCCAACATGAAAATCAATCTGAATGCCAACTGCAAGCTTGTCGCCAATCAACCCCCTCCAGTGGCACGGATCCTGGAAAGCCGAATGCTGCAGGCCAATGCTATGTTCCAAAAAGACATTTCTGAATTTTGTAGAACCAGCAAGCTGAGAGGTATTTCTATGCACATCCTTCCTTACTTCTCTTCAAAGACCTAAACGAGGCTCACTCTACCCCTTGCCACCCAGCACTTTATAGTAACAGCACCATGATCCCATGGTGCTATAAGACAGAGCATAAGATTCCACCTGGGTAAGAGAAGGCATCTGACTACTTAGGTTACAACTGTAGTCAAAACCTTGTATTATCAACCTGCAGCACATCATGCCAGGCCTACCTTCACTCTGCTGGAAGCAACCGGTGTACCTATCAGGGCCGAAGCCCAGAGTACCTACAACATGCTGATACAGTAGAAACTCAGCCCTGGCTGCCTGCTATAACCATGTAATACACAGTTCCTACTCTAGGGACTGCAGCACCCACAATGACAGCTACTTAGCAATGTCTAGCTCTTGGTAAGTTTTCTAAAAGATGGCCATCACCTGGCCAATCGCTCAGCTAAAAAGCACTCACCAACCCGAGGCTGAGTATTCTTATTTTCAAAATTGCCTAAAAAGCCTAAAATACTATAAAATTGAAGCATTTCTGAGTGCTGACATCATGCTACAAATAAGGACTTGCTCACCTGTCCTCATGCAATGGGCTGCAGTGAACTTAAAGCATACTAAAAAAATGACACTGTGTAGAATTACTTTTACCTGCCCTGAATTGGCTGTTTTGACCTTGGAAACACTTGCAGTGGAGGTCAGTATGTACAAGGAAATATTGTCAAAATCTGAAAGCAAAGCATCTCTGGCCCCAAGCATTTGGGTAAGAGGCTAGGCATGTTGAGTGCTCAACCTATAACAACAAAACCACTAAGACAGCTTAGGAAGGATCAGGTCTCTCTCCCAATTTGCTTCTCTTATGATGTCATGACTGATTTTATGTTTCTCTTTTACTGTCCCTTTGTCTACCCTAAATGGATGACTGCCAGAGTGCTGGATGATTCTGTCTACACATTCCAATAATCGCTATACCTTTTATAGGCACCCATCACTGAAGTAACCTTATGTCATTCTTCTAAGGAGCCTCAACTAACTGTGCACTTGATCCAGAGGTCTGAATTAGTTCCTGGGGTGCACATGAAAGGCTTCTGTAACTGGGCTTCCAAGATCAGAAAGAAAATGAAATTACATGAAGTGAAAATGTCAGCTCTATTTCCCCCTGGCTCCTGCCCAGTACCCTTGGCCAAAACATGGCTAACAATACTACAGTTCTTGAAAGGGTCTGTGCAGAAATGTCCTTTTGGAGAGGAAGTCTGTTCAAATGTGGAGTCCTGCCCTTGGGGCTATCAGGGGTCCAGAAGAGACCATTTCTCAAAAGCTCCTTCTTGAATTCTGAGATGGGAGAATAGCATGCTCGGCCCTAACAATAGTAAAAGGGGCTCTTGCAGCATAGAGCTGACAAAACAGAGAAAACAAGCCACGTTCTGGGCTGGCGAACATTATATCATCCTAAGTACACGGCAGTCCCAGATAGGACTGTACAAAGCAATGCAGTATTTCAAAAGCAACAAAAATAAAATCCAACACACAGAAATGTCATTGAGAATTGGATTTCTACATTTTCTCTGAGCAGATAGGAGATGTTGGCTGGAAATAGCTGTGGCTGTACTGTTCATATTATTTCTAGACTGCCTCTGCCATAAATCACAGCAGTCCTGAAGTCACAACCAATAAAATAAGGCCTTGTGACTGCAAACAGCTACCACAGAGTGTAGAAAGTTCTTAGATACTTCAGAGGCAGCTTTCAATTTCCAGTCTAAAGTCCAGCATGCTCTTTGAGTCCTTTGTACTGGGACTGGGGAGTGTTGTTCTATGAATAAATTTCTGCACAAAGAACTTTCTAGAAACAGAACCATAACATCTTAATGGTCTCATTTTTCCACATGGTAACTATCATGACCACCTTTCTTTTAATTGCTTTTCTATAAAACTCTGTTATATAAGTATGTGGCATATTTGATCCAGGTTTCCTATGTGGCCATGATGGGTACATCTATCTTTTGAAAGAGGGATGCTGAATCCCAATAATTGGTCCATGAATGGTTCTTATATAGAGGAATACTGTCAATGCAGTTGGTTGGGTGAGTACAGTTGGAGGAGATGGTCCATGAGGCTTCTGTTTCAAATAAAAGATTCCAAACATATGTTGAGCTATAGTGTTTGCACATATGCAATGAAGGGAAAAGACAAAGGGCCAGTCACTAGAAATAAAAGTCCATTTCAAATGACCATACAAGGGGGGAATGTGACATAAAGAGCATCACTTAGAGAAGATAGCCAATGTTGATACAACTCAGTCATGCAAGATTAGTAAGACCTGGTGCTTTTCTTAATGCAGTTTCCATTTGGACTCAAAACTTAAGACTCTGCATGTTTGAGACCATTCAGAAAACACACAGCATTGTGACAAGACAGGCAAAAGCATAGTGTCATGTGCCAGAGCATCTGCAGGCATAGGGTACTACCTTCATGCACCATGCTTGCTATGGAGATGGGCAGTTTCTCCCCTCTTCACCTTGTCCTGTGAACAGCGGGTGCGCTCTGCCACCCAGAAAGCACCGTTCCATCGTCTCCATCCCGAGTCTTAATCATGGCAGGATGCTGCCAGATGCTTGCTGGATGTCTTTCTCAGCCTCTGTTCCCCACATGCTGCAATCCAACTGTGAGTGTTTCCTGAGTCTGCAGGAGAGGATCCCGTGGGGGAGGCATCTGGCCACAGGCTGCAGAACAGCTTACGTTCATTCTGGCTGACCACAGCTCACATGGGATAGGAAAATCCTTATGGCTGAATCCTTAGTCATAGTTTTTAAAGGTAACTGGGAGCTATGGAAAGTTTGTTGACCTGACTCTTCCAAAAAACGTAAAGCTAGGAAGACTGCAAACAATGCAACATCAATGTGTTCCAAGCCTCTGGAAGAGAAGTCCGCCATCTTACCACATTCCCCAATAGTTTTCTTTGCCCCACAACTTTCTAATTAAAAACTCTCTATTTGCTATTGCTTTTGCACTTTCCTGCCTGCCACTAAGGACCTTGAGGGGAAGTGGCACCTGTTGGAAAGCCAGGGCTTTGAGGAATATGTAAAGGAGCTAGAAGTAGGACTAGCACCCTCTTAGGAAAAAGGGTGCCAAATCACACTGTTGGCATTACTTGTGATGGCAACAATATCACCATCAATACTGAGCACACTTTGAAGAAGACACAGTTTTCTTGTACCCTGATAGTAAAGTTTAATGAAACTAAAGCTGATGGCAGAAGACATCAGATGATTGGTCTACCCCTTCACAGACAGTGTCCTGATTCAGCGCCAGCAGTGGGGTGGGAAGGAAAGCAGACTAACAAGAAAACTGAAGGCTGGGACGACAGTGGTGGGTTGTGTCATGAAGAATGTCTATGAGAAAACTGGAGTAAGGATTTCCTCATCCCCCTGGACAAGAGTCAGCTGAGAGTGACGAAGCTCAGTTCAATGAGCAGGTCATAAATGTCCACACTGCTTCTTTTCTCTGGTTTTATTTGCCATGACTGCGTCCAATTACCTTTATCACAAACACACTACATGAAACTTATGTCAGAGTGTTGATTTACCTCAGACAATTCCTTTGGTTAGTAAATAAACATGTTTGTGCTAATTCATGGAAAATAAAATCTATTCCATGGGAAGGAAAAAAAAAACCACACATTTACCTGAGTTTCCTTCACCTACAGTCAGCAATTGCTAATTTTTATTCTCTCTCCCTCCTTACACTGCTCCCTCCCTCACCGCTTTATTTCTCTCTGTAAACACACAAATAGATGGATGTGTATGAGGGAATGTTTGTGTATATCTTCCTCGAACCCTGTGAAGTTTTCAGGTACTGTTACTATCCTTAACCATCAATTCAGCAAGCACCGCTGTACACTCAAGACACAGCTTGTCCAGCCCTGATAAGAAATGTGAAGTCCCGTCATCTTCTGATGCAGGTCTGAGACATGCTGATGGTAAATATGATGCTCGAGGACAGCCAGACACTGGAACAGTTAGATGTTGGGGTTTTGGATTACAGATTCTCAACCAGAAAAACCTATTCGAGTATTTTTCAAATCCTTCCCTTTTCCCCCAAATCCACTTCTGGTCCTGAGAGCTTTAGACAAAAACTACAAAACCAGTAATATTATCAGAAATAAGAGAATTCTGCAAGACCATATAACATAAAATCTATATTCTACACAATAATATTATTTTAAAAAGATTTAGTTATTTTTAAATTTTATGTGTATGAGTGTTTTGTATGTGCATCATGTGTGTTCCTGGTGCCCATGGAAACTAGATGAGTGCATCAAATCCCTATAACTGGAGCTACACATGGCGGTGAGCCAATATGTGAGTGCTGGAAACCAAACATAGGACTCCTACAAGAACAGCACACACTCTCCTTTAATCTTTAGTGGTCCACTTCCAAAATTTGCCAAGAATAGAGTTTAGGTATTCTGCCTGCTCTCCTCACAAGGTAATGAATATGTTAATTCCATAATATATACTTATTTCTTTTGTCATTAAAACTTTAAGTATTCTACTAACCAAAAACAGTAACCATGGCCATAATTTTCATAAACATTGGTATTGAATATGCATTTAAAACACAATATTGTTCATTTTATTTTTTAAGTAAATAATCAAGAGTAAAGGAGTTTTCTGATCATGGGATGATCTATCTCTCCATTTATCTCTCAATTCTGGAGGGGGGGTCTCAGGATAATGAATAATTCACAAAAATCATTTATAGTCAGTAAGCGTCAGAAAGGCATTTTCTGAAAACCCACTCAGATGTGGCCATGATTGTCATCTTAACCCATGACTTTTAAGCCAAAAGTGATATATGGTTTATTAATGTCATAGAATTTTAAAATATGTACGCTTATAGGCCATCCCTGGAGATTCGGAGTAGGTCTGGAGTAGAATCTGAATCTCTGTTCTAAGAAAAAAAATAGAAAAGAAAAGAAAAAAAATATTCCTAGCCTTCAGAGGCACACCCTCATTTTAAAGGAATTATACCATACACAGTCTATTAAATGTTGTCGATTAAACTAGCGATGGTGAGACTAGGAGAAATTTTGTGATTATGATTAGCAGTCTAATGTTCTTTTCTTCTGCTTGCCTAGCTGCACGGCATACGCTGTTGTAGGCATCAGGCAAGAGGGCGTTATTCACTTCCTCCACTCTGCAGTAGTGTGCAGCTTGTTACACGGAGCCTGTGGTGGCTGCTTCACTCTAGATCAGCGCTAGTCACTCACATCTCGCCTACACTGTGGGCTTCAAAATTATGGGTTGGTCCAGTGTTCTAGAACACAGGGCAACACTGCCTGCTGCCACACTGGAGAACAAACAATTCCAGCTATGCACATCTTTTGTATTGAGTGCAGGGGTGCCCTTCCCCCTGACTACAGAGTATTCCAATTTTATGCACAAGCGCTGCTAGCTTGATGCTGGGCTGCTGTGTGCCTCTGGATTTTGTTTAAGCCTTGTTTGTTCCTCTTCTAAAAGAGACACTTTTTACCTTCCTCAAATTGCTGAGAAATTATTCATATGAGCAAAATTAATTTAAATTTCTAGATTCCAGAATGGAGAACCTCTGAAGGTTTCCTCACTCATCGAGTGAGATCTATTTTTAGCTCACAGAACAAGAAGGTTCTATGCTTTATGAATGGCTGGTAAGGCAGCAGAAAAATACAAACATTTTCCATCTGCAAAATCCCCAAAGACAAATGAAACCGAACATAATGTACTGCCATTCTATGTACATAGTAGGGTAGCATTTTCTTTCGAATGAATGAGATACATAAGATTCTTTAATGTATTCAGCAAGTGTAAATATATTTGTACACTCAATTCTGCTCCACATTGAACAGCATGGTGGGCTTCCCAGGGGCTTTCTTTTATGGTAATAAAGACAGGCAGGAAAGTAGTTAAATTCTCCTAAGAACTGAGTGTTCAGATTCTGATGCTCCCATTGAGTGTCTCCCTATAGCCTCTTTCCACAAAACCAGGGAAATGGGTTTCCTCTGAGTTCAGCTCTCTCTTAAAGAAGTATGACACTGACGGTCTACAGGTGCCTCAGCAAAGAGCGCTTTACATCTGATGGGGGTTCTGAGTGACATGGTGACATCTTTCCATCGGGGGCCTCAGTCTCAGGGTCTGCAGCAAGGACTGCCCAAGACCCACCAGGGCAGAGGTCTTTCTCTTCTAAGATGTGCACAAGGCAGAGGCGGGGCTGCTCGAGGCTGCCCCTTTTCTGCACTGTCACTACCTTCTCCACAGTGTCCAGCTCTGCCTCATCTCTCGCTCCTGTGGTCCTGAGATGGCCAAATGCTCTACTTCGTAAGGCCAGCCCTGCCCTGCTGCCATCGCTGCTGCCTGTTCGTTTCTGTGGTGCAGAGGATTGAGGTTAGAGCCATGTGCACACACAGTCTTCAGTGAGCGACATCCCCAGTCCTGTTACTGCCTCCACATCAGGCTCATGAAAGGAAATTTTGTCCACTGGAGCTGCTCCCCATTTCCCCTCCTTGCTGTTTTTATTCCCCAGCCCTACAGAAGTCTAGACTTACTGTTGACTCCTGAAGTTGCTGTACCTCCCGCAGCCCTGTTTCAGCTGATCGTTCATCTAACCAGTGTTTCTCCGCATAAAGCCTGGGCTATACCCGAGGAACGTCAAAAGTACCTCTAAACCCTTGTTCTCTTCTTTGTTGATCACTCAAAGAATATAATTTGATGTAACCTTCAAATCTCCAAAATCTGCTTACTGTTCTTTCCATGATGCCTAGAACAGTGTCCAACATGTGTTATATTTACTTTGGCTTAAGCATGTCCTTATGTTCTTAGTGACAACTACAATCTCACTGCTAACAGGACTGAATCTTCAGTAAAGAAGTGCTGAGAGGAGGGAGGGACTTCTAAGAGATGAGCAGGTCATGAGGGCTCATGAAGGAAGCAACACTGCTACCGTAGGAATGGGTTCCCAAGAAAGGGGTGAATTTGGTCTCTCCCAACCGTGGTCTCCTGAGTTCTCTCTGGCCGCTTTGCCATGGGAAGAAACAGCACAAAAAGCCCTTACTAGATGTGGGCCCCTGTATCCAGTCCTATTAATTGTGAGTAGTAAGTCTTAACTCTCTGCAAGTTATATATTTATGGGGCTGTTTAATAGCATAAAGCAGACAAAGGTACAAACTTAGCATGCTAACTAGCTGAAAGCCCAACGCCTACTTTTAGAACTCTGCTTCTCTGACAATAGCCGAGTCTTCCCTAAGCATAGTAGCCAGACTTCATGTACTATGGGCAGCCCATATTAATCAATCTGTGTTCAAATAAAGCAAACCAAGTCTTAAGCACTGAGGCTGTCTGGGCCTCATTTTTGCTCTCTGTCCAAAGCTGGGACCTGCTTATGTTGCAGAGCAGAGTACAGCAGGGCCGGGAGGGGCAGGGAAAGCACAGGAGGCAAGGAGTGGATCTGAGATGGGAGCAGGACAGGGGAGAGCAAAACAGAGCAGGAGAAAGGAGAGGAGAGCACTGATCTCCTATGGCTTCTTAGCTACCTGGTTCTTGATTCATCTTCTGTCAATTAGATTCTGCTAAATTTGAGTCATCTAAAGTTTTTAATTTGGCAGTAGGTTCTCAAAAATGAACTGAATGGGTGAATAAACCGAGTCCCTAGCTCATGATGCAACAAGAAGTTTCTGGAACCTAAAGAGAGGAAATTAGGTTATTGGGGTCTATATTTAAAGAACATATGTCCAGTCACCATGAGGGGAACCAACATTGCATGCTCCCACTATGATGTACCATGCTCCAACAGGTCCAAAGAAGCAAAACCAAGCCATCACAGGTTGGGGCTTTTGAAACCAAGAGACAAACCAATTCCTTTATTAAGCTACTATGGTTTTTGTCTCATTGATAGAAAGCCAACTGGCATTGTGGCCTCATGCCTTTCCCTATTCTGATATTACCCAACACAATCAACTTAAAGGATAAAGGGATTCTCTGGCTCACATTCCATGACACATTCTATTATCATGGAATAACCAAGGAGGTAGTGACCTGAAGCAACTCTCACGTTGCATCTGCAGTAACGAAGAGGAGAACAATGAATTGCAGCATGCACACTGGTGCTCAGGTCACTTTCTCCATTCTTATATAATCCAGGATCTCCTCTGTAAGAAATGGTGCTACCCATAGTGGGCAGGGTTTCCCACCTCAATTAACATGGTCAAGACAATCCCTCAAAACAAATGCCCAAGGGTCAGCCCAATCCAGACAGTCCCTCATTTGGAATCCCTTGTTAGGTGATTTTAGATTTTGTCAGGTTGACAATTAAAATAATCACAGAACATATATATATTTTAAAAAGCTGTGGGAAAGATATATATATATATATATCTTTAAACAGAAATCTCTCTCTCTCTCCATATATATATATATATGGAGAGAGAGATTTCTGTTTAATCTGAGCCACACACACAAAAATCACACTGTCACCATCAGCACTTTCACAACACAGAGGATAGTGTTGATAAAGGGTTCAATGGCTGAGTGCACCCACAGAGAATGGCAGGCCTCTGTTGATTACTGAGGTTGGCTTCCATTTGGGAAGGTCACTGACCTAGAACTGGCTCTTGGTGCTTTGCTAATCAGAGAAAAATCCATCACCAGCAACCACAGGCTCTCAAGCAGCTGAACTTCCCTCTCTCTTGCCCTTCCTTCAACAGTCATTTGGATATTGAAAGCACATCACAAATGACCATTGTGTGGATGAGGATGGGCACTTTGGCTCTTCTTATTAACAGACAGCTCTTTGGGGCTATGCTACAAATGCATAGCACTGTCATCTGATGAAGGGGAGCTGAATCTTAGATACACACACACTTCTCACACAGTAAAATTCTCAATTGAGAAAAATCATGGTGTTTGCACTTCTACTGCATGAATAATTATGGGAAGGAGAGGAAGTGTCAGGGTCTTCAGAACTACTAGGTCCAGCCCCCTGCCTCCAGGCATATCAATCTGCAACCGCCAAAGAAAGATGCTTATTTGACCAATTTTAGAGGCTGCAAATAGCCAGAAGATGACACAGGCTCCCTTGTTAACTTGTTCCTTAAAGACCTTTAGAGTGTGTCTAACTGCAGTGTCTCTCTTTAGGACACTGCCATGCAAAATGCAATTCACCAGTTGCTCAAAGTCCAGGGTGGATTTGCCCTCAGGCTGACCCTCGATAACAGGATCTCATACATTTTTAAATTTCTCAACCTGACCTTGGATGGACTAAATGTCTCATTCTTAGTACTTCGCAAGAACGGCTTCTCTTCATTAACATGCAGAGCCCTGGCTGTTTAAAATGTTGTTTCTCCCCCTTTTGTAGTCAAAGAGAAAGACAAGCCCGTCCTTTACTTTGGGTATCTAAGGAGAAGCTGATATGGAAGCACACAGCAAGGAGGTGAGGACACCATAAACAGGTTCTCCACTTTAAGCAAGAAAGCCCAGTTCTGAGATGGTCCCGGAAAGCAGAGTCTTTGCCATTGTAACTGGAAACTATGTCCAGCCACCTCCAGTACCACCTAGCCCCACAAGGGAGGTGGCCTCTCTGTGGGCGATCTGCCTCAGTGTGGGCTGAGTATTCCCAGTTACAGTTCACTGGCATTAAACACTTGGCTTAAGGCATGCATTCAGGAAAACCTTAAAACAAGAAAATTATATACTGTCTAATTAAATTCCCAGTCGTGAGCCCTATAAACTGCAAAGAGGGCATTTGCAGATTGTCAATGTTGCACTTTAAATGCTACAAATATGAAACAGAAGTAAAAACAAAGTGAATATACACCAAAGCTTCTATAGGATATTTACACCCCCCCTTTTTTGTTAGAACTTCAATTAAAAATACAACTTTAAATACATGGCTTATCTGTTCATTTCCCTCCAGTTTTGGCAGAGTATTTACTGAAATCTTTAGTAACATGCAGGAGTCATTTTCTCACTTTAGATTACCACAGGTCACTGGAAAGCTGAATAATAATATTGCAAATTAATTTTTCTCGACTATGGTATAACGACCGTAATTAGCAGCAAATCCTTTCGCTCTATTTGCATGAGCTGAATTTTCCTTAATTACTCTGCAGTCTAATTATGGAGCTCAATCTAGAGAACTCACAAAAGCCAGTGAGGCAGAAAGCCGAGGACAGCATACCCTGAGTCCTGGATTTACTGCTCTGGAGTCCTTAGTAAACCAGTTGGAACAGGCTCCATTTGTGAGGGCATTAGCTTGTAAGCAGTGTCAGGACGAAGACACACGGCTCTGGCCGGCCATGCTAATGGAAAGTGATATTGAGTTTACTAATTCAGATAAGGGTGCACAGATTGCCTTTTCTCCAATGCACGGGGACTGTCAGCGAAACAAATGTGCGGCCCATGTTGCAATTAATTTGATTCTTGTTCCTCTAAGGCTGCACTTGTAGATTTAATTAAGCTTCTGCACACTGGGCACATGCAGAAAGGAGTTTAATGGCTTCTTTTGAATGAAAGTAGCTGTGGAAGTTATGATTCAAACAGTAAGGGCAATCATAAGACAAAGGTAATTTTAATAGAAAAGTATGTTTCTTCTTCTCTACCTGCATGGCAGGCAATTTTTTATTTTATTTTAATAAGACATAGCAAATCGTACTCTCTCCTCAGCTACATGCTCCCATGCTTTTTGAGTTGTGAGTCCTGACATAAATATGAGTCCCCTCTTTGCCAGACAGCACGTCTACTATTTGGTTGATAGTTTCTTTCATCAAAATAACAGTAACATCTCCCAAACACTTGTTTTGAAACCCCAAAGCTGGCAATCTTGGCTTTGGCCTTTAGACTCACTCCCCAAATAATGCCCAGACTTCCATTTGCTCTAGAAATGAACCAATAAGCCTTGTCTGTAAACAACGGTTTCCCGACCTTCCTGCTGACACTATCGGCTCCTGCACCAACAGGAAATGAACAGAACGGGGGGGGACTCTTCCGATGTCGGTGTTAGCAACTGTTATAAAAACAAAGTGATTCCTAGAAAGGGGACCACTTCAACAGCACGGTGCTCTTCCCACCTGCTTTCCAGCTCTCATATTTACAACTTTCAACAAACTTGTTCCCCGGCCAACTCTACATCGCTTCAGTTTCCCACTGGACTCAGAGTCATCACCCTTTCCTCCCACAGCATCTTCTCATGTTCGCCCTCATACTGTCTTTTACAGTCCCAGCTTAATTTTTTCCTACTAGACTACTGTACTCTTCAGTTCCTGGGGTGGCCCGATACTCATTTCTATAGCACCTCAGAGGAGGAGGAGGAGCCTCAACAACGCATGGAATGAAATGATATCTCTAAGAACTCATATGGAGAATGTATACATACACACGTACCATGCTTTGCCTTATGCATTCAACACACTCCAGTTATCACAGTGCCAGGCAAGTCAGTTCATCTACCCACTGTGGTGTGTTTCGTAGAACCTCCAGAATCAGGACCACAGAATTAGGTTTCTTGAAAATTTCCAAGGACTGTTCCTGGGTTCAAGCCAACACTCTGTGGTTTGCGCATCTCATCGTCACAGTTTAGGATCCAGTTAGACACAGGAATGGAGTAAATTGGCCTGCCTTTCCAGGGCACTGGTTTGCAAGCATCACCAAGGAATGTCATCACATGGGGAAACTGGTAGTACAGAGCAGCTGCTTTACACTCTAACCTACCAGGCCAGGTGGTGTGACTAAGAGACAGCCACTATGCTGAGCCCCGGATGATTGAGGGAGACAGTGTGTCCTGGCACAGCTGTGTCCCCCCACAAAGATGAATGCCCTAGTGCACTGAAGACATAGCTACTAACAAGCTATGAATGGTAGCAAAGGCATCTATACATCATATGTTGCAGGGAGTGAGTTGGTCTATAAAGAAAAAAAGAAAGCCCAACCTTGAAATGTCACACAGGAATAGTCTGGTTTATTTGTGCTACCTGTCATTGTCCATCCATCATATAAGTCAGTCTCAGCGACAAGAGGACCCATGCCTGAAAATAACCCTTCGTTTATAAATCCTATTTCCCATAAGGCTGGGGCGATGAGCATGATCTTGGGTAATATGAAGTCCTTATCACTCAGAAGGGAGCAGCTGAGGGCAAGGACACATGCATGAGAACACACAATTAGTAGGTTTCAGACTGCACTTGCAGCCATCATGTACAATATAACATGACAGTGACTCTCTCTATTAATTTCTGGCAGGCTGAAGCACACATACACTACAGCAATGAACAAATCAAAGCACCCTACACAAGCTCTTATAGAATGTACATGTGTGCTAATTTATCCAACTGACTCATTTGTTACAAAGCTCAGAGGTGGAGAATACCAGCATCAAACAGTACTATTAAGGGAACATAAACGTTATTTGGTAATCTTTGGATTTATCAAGTAAAGAGAGTTCAAGAAAGTTCCAGGGACTTTCCCGGGGTCCCTACTCAAAAGACTGGCTTCAGAGTCCTGCTTCAGCTCACCCACAGGCTGTGGACACAGCCCAAGCCTTTCCCTCAGAGAAAACAAGCTGACATCATCTCAGAAGCATCTTAGCATTACTCCTCTCCTAGGAGTCTCCTGAGCGATCTGAAGGTGGGAATGACTGACCTGTCTGACAGGACAGACAGACAGACAGACAGCAGCTACTGTGGCTGACACGAAGACCCACTTCCTTTCCTTTGACTTTTAGCTTCTCTGTTTCTAGGACCAGTTGTTGCAAAGGATTGCCCAAGAGGACCAGGTAAACTAACATAAGCAAGACGTATAGCCACCACTAGTTTGAATGTTGGTTGTTTCTACACAAAAGTCCTCAGAAAGACATGACCCCTTCCGGGTGCATGTGTTTAAAGCCTGAAAGCATCCCTCTCTTCATCCACTGTCCCACTGTACCCTTAGCCTTAACAAGAACTATTCCAGAGCCGCCTCACTGCATCTGGGATCACTGATTGGTCTCAGATCCTGGTATCAGAAGTAGCAGAAATGGGAGGGTTCTTTAAAATAAGATAGCCAGACATAAGAGATGGCTCAGAACATACTACTTTCCCACAAGACCCAAGTTTGGGTCCCAGCACCCACAGTAGGTGGTTCAATATCTCCTTCTGGTCTCCATGTGGACCCACATACATAAAAACAAATGTTTCAAAAAAACCCAGCACAACTAAAGGCACATTTAAGTAATACAAAATCTTCAGTAAAACAAACGCGGTAATGCTTTTAAAAAGTGTTTTTAGTTTTAATAATAATGTACAGAGAATAGGAGGTACTTCTATAATGATATCTTTTCTAAATATTTGAAACTATCATTCTGAAAAGACTGAACAATCTGTATTGCTCCTAAGGCCCCCTTTGCCAGTTGATATACAGCATGGGCCATGTAATCAAGAGCCAGGGCTCTGCCTACCCTGCATGCCATGGCATGACAGTGGGCCTGCCATGCTTTCTCCCCTGGCTCCTACTGACTTTCACCAAAACCCCAACATTTCCTTCACCTGCAAAGGTCCAAGCTGTTTACAAAGCAACATTTCCTCATTCCTCACATGCCTGCGTCTGTGGCAGACCAGTGGCATCTGGTTCAATATTTCATTAAATCCTCCTGAAAACTAACAGTTCAATCTATTAGAAAACTACAGACCCTGAGCAACATAAATTACCTCGCAGGCTGCGGTGGAGCACATAGCACGAGCCATTTACTGTGGAGACATTTACAGCCGGGAGTTTCTGCACATTCTAGATGCATGAAACATAACCTTTGTAAGCCTCCCTCAGACGGTAAACACTGAAATTGAAGGGGGGGGGGGAGGCTCCTTAGCTAAAAAGGTTAGTTAGGTCCAGAATGAAGGATTTTCATTCGGTGCCTTAATCACCCTTGAGATGAATCTAGTCTTCTCTCGGGCATTATTTGTGTGTGGATCCATGCCTGTTGCCCTGGTTTTTACACTTCTTTCTTGACCCTCAGCAAATGACAGAACAATCACAAGAAAGCCACATTGAAGTGTGTGCTCAATGGAAAATTTAGAGTTGATTTATTTTTGCTGCAGGGCATCTAAGAGTTAGGCGGAAGAAAGAAGGCTGGATGGACATACAGTGCTCATGTTGGACCCATTTTGACCATCCGTGCTCAGTAGAGCCCACCTTTCAATGCCAGCTGTCATTTGACAAATTCTCAATGCCTGGCACCTGATGCTTTCCACCCAGTGACAATGACAAGATCAGGGCCTGGCACAATTAAACTGCCTGTTTTTGTTTTATTTGGGGAGGGGGCGGGATTTCCCTTTCATTTGCAACTTTAATTAATTCCTCTTCCTGTCACTGACCACAAGTTTAAACTTAATATAAAAGTAGACACGCATTTGTTGTATCATTGTAAGAACCCCTTAACTGGGTGTTTTTTGTCAACTTGACACAAACAATGTATCTGGGAAGGAAGAATTTGTGTGTGTGTGTGGGGGGGGATTGGAGGTGGCGTTTGAGAGAGGATCTCATGATATAGCTCTGGCTACATAATGTGTAGACCAGGCTGGCCTGGAAGTGACAATGATATGCCTGCCCCTGCCTTCCCAGTGGCGGTACTGAAGCCTGAACCACTCTGCCTGGCCAAAGAGAGGATTTTAAATGAGTAAATGCCTCCAGAAGATTGGCCTGCAGGCATGTCTGTGGGGCACTGCCTTCATTTACGGTTGATGTGGACTACCTCACTGTGGGCAGTGCTACAGCGGTTGGGCAAGTGTTGCTGGGATGTATTAGAAAGCAGGGTGAGCAAGCAGTGTTCCTCTATGGCCTCTGCTTTATTCCCGCCTCTAAGTTTCTGCCTTGAGTTCCGGCCCTGACTTACCAAAGGGATGCGTAAGCTTTAGGGTGAAACAAACCCTTTCCTCTCCAAGTTGCTTTTGGTCACGCTATTTTATCACAGCAGTAGAAACCCTGACCAAAACAAACCCAAAGAGACTAACTACAGGCTTAAAACTGCCTTTAGTTAATTCAAGGGGGATTCCCCGCCCCTTGGGTGAGTACAACATTAATTATGTGCTGCATAGAGACTAGGAAAATGAAGCTTTAATAACAACCAATGCTCAACTCATTTACACATTTATTGCTTGGTAGTTAGAGGGAGCCAGGACTCTAAGCAACTAACTGGCTGGCAGAGCAATAGATCATACTTGGACCTGCTCTGGGCCTCTCAGGCATCTGGGGCCTGTCCCAGACGAAGATGTCTCGATCAGGGGAGTTTATGCAGCCACACTCGAAAAATGAGATGTTTTCGAATTAACTGCGTGGCCCGCATACGGCCACTGCTGTCCCGTGAAATCAGCATAGCTGACCTCACTCGGCTAAGCAGTCATCAGGGAAGTCACGTGGGAAGTGATTTATGCAGTGATGGTAAGTCAGGAGTCACAGCTGTGGCTGTTCCCTCCCCTGGGGAGGCATTTAACTTCGTTGGCTTGAGACTTCTCTGTCTAAGAAATGAGGGATTAAAGAGAGATGGATCCTAAGGTCACTTCTCTTAGCTCTTGAAATCTTATGTACTATTTGGATGGAACAATCATGAGCATCAGATGAACTCCACAGGGCAGGGATATAAAGTGAATACCCACCTGCTAACCCTTCCTCCAAATTACACTGCTCTTGCAAAAGAAGTATAGAACATAAGCGGATCAACAGAAAATACATATACCATCACCATATTTCAGGGGATTAGTATCCATTTGGCCCATATGAACATACAAGTTTGGCACAAAAGGATCATATTAGAATCAAGCAATTTCTGAACACTAAATAAAATTCACATAGGCACATAGAACGTGCCAACTTCCAAGGAAATTCTTTACAAATTATGTGGGATCTCAGGATACCCAGAATATTCAGTCTAGCATTTTTCCCCTTTTATTGATAAACTTTATTAAATCACCGCTCTCTGAAGATTCCACAGGAAGGCCACTCTATAAAGCACGTGCTCAGACAAGGTGTCTGAAACAGGCTCTGGATGTTTGAGTGAGAATGATTCCTACAGGCTCATCTATTTAAATGTTTGGTTCCCAGTAGGTAGACAGTTTAGAAAAGATTAGGAGGTGTGGCCTTGTTGGAGGAGGTGTGTCACTAGGGGTGGGCTTGGAGGATTCAAAAGCACAAGCTGGGCCCAGTCTCATGCTTCCCCGGCCCTCCTTCCTCACCCTCCCCAGCCTTTGGATCAGATGGGAGCTCTGAACTACTGCCCTAGTGCCACACTGCCATGGTCCCCACCATGATGTTCCTGGTAACACCCTGAAACTGTAAGCAAGCCCCCGATGAAGCTTTTTTCCATAAGCTGCCACGGTCACGGTGTCTCTTCACAACAACAGAACAGTAACTAAGACATAGGCCTATCACTTTTAGTCACCTTCCACACCTCCACCAAACACAGATGCTTTTGTTCTTATTCATTTGCTGGGCAGCTTTCTCCCAGTTGGCTACCTTTTTGAGGAGGGAGCATTGGGATGGCCGTTTGCTAACATCTACCCATGACACACTGTGAAAGGGTCTTAATTCCATTTCCGAGGGAAGAGAAAGGGCATGAACAGAGCATGGCGGGAAGGATGAGGTGATTTCTTTCCTCCCGTGAGTCCTGCTTCTCCCTGTGGCACTCTGATGGCGCTTGTCATTTTCAGTCTCCATTACATTCCACATACTCTTGGTGTCTCTTTAACTCAAGAAACTCTCTCTTAGAGGGTTGACTGTAAGTCCAAGCTTAAATAGGAAGGCAATATGTTTTCATTTAACTTTTTTCTGTTGAGTCTAGGCAGAGCTTATTATGTGTGCTATTCTAGTGAATCTAGATCCAAAATGAACAAATGCTGCTTCTATCAACTGAATCTTGATGGCAGTCTGTGAGGTCATGGTACATGATGGTAAGGTGTCATGTGTGAAACTCCACTGCAGTGGCCAAACCACACTATAAAATATAGGACAATAGGATGCAATGGCCCATAAATTATCTTTGTTCCACCAAATTCAGAAATTTTGAGCATGTTAGTAATTACTATCAGCACTCATACCTGGATATTTTCTCTCCTCCAGTAACACAAATATCTGATTGTCGATTCTAGTTATGAAGGGTACCTTAGAAAATAACCATTTTGGGCTGGAGAGATGTCTCAGCCATTAAAGTCTAGGCGTACAACCATAAATATAAGAGTTTGGTTCCTAGCATCCATGGCTGTCTCTCCAGCCACCAAAAAAGAAAGAAAGAAAGGAAGAAAGAAAGAAAGAAAGAAAGAAAGAAAGAAAGAAAGAAAGAAAGAAAGAAAGGAAGGAAGGAAGGAAGGAAGAAAGAATGAAAGAAACTAGCCATTTTAAGAAAACTAAATATGGATACCCATTTTAAGAAAAGTAGATGTGGAACTGACTTATTTCTCTCATTAATGAAGAAAAAAAAAGTCTGCAAATGATCAAATTTAGAAACTGTGTTAGAGAGGAATATTGTTAAGAGCCAGAGTAATGCAGGCATTGAAGTAGACCACACACTGAATTTTCCGACTTTAAAATTCCATATTTATGATAAAACTTCAAAGCTTACTTTGTAAGAATTCCAAGGCTGCCATAAAGACCTTACTATGGTTTTCTGTTACTTGTGATTGCCTAGCAAGTGGTCTTCAGATCCAAGTTTTAATGAGAGAACCAAATGGTTTGGCATAAATGTGAGATTAGCTGTCATCAAGAATGAAAATATGTTCTTGTCAAAAGTATTTCAAAATATTTAGTAGTTTTCAGGATCTGTCTGTCAAACTAAAACTAACAGTATAAAGTACAGTTGAAATGTATGACACAAAGCATATGAATGTCACTAAACATTTCTAGCCCAGTGCTGGAAATACACTCTGTGCGGTCCAGAGTTGAGAAGTACAGACAATTTCTTGCTCAGAGGGAGATGAAAAAGGGCAAAATACTTGTGATTGGGAATGAAAAAGAAGGGACAGGGAGCTGTCATGAAATTGGTGTGGAGCCATAATATCCAAAATAGCAAGGTGTAAGTCTCTAAGAGCTGTCATAGGCTATTTCCCTACATCACTGGAAGCGAATGCCTCAGCCTCTGATGTCCTAGCATGTCATGAGGCTAAACATAACAATGGTTCCTCCATGCTCATCTTACCCAGTTTTTAACATGCTACAAAGCATGTAGCTCTGTCTCTTGAGATCAGCAGTGACTCCTACACAGTAAGAACAGGCTTGGATCATGACAGCCTTGTTCCAATGTGGTGCTAGGCAGTAGGAAGCAGGAGACCTTCATGCTTTCAAGGGACTCACTGGTTGCAGAGTTAAGAAAGAGAGGCTCATATGGTCAAATAGGATTTTATGATGTGGAACCCATTGAGCTAGAAAACTATGCATTTAAGGAAGAAATGTGGGCCCTAACCTGCAGCCGTGTTGCTATTCCCACTCAACTGTGGTCTATATCAAGCCTAGATGTTTGATATGGCAGTTCTGAAGGCCTCCAGGGCCTGATTCCTGAGTGAATTCTGACTTACACAGGGCTAGCTTTAGGCTGTCATTCTGGGTCTGTTATATAATTGCCTTCTTTCTCTAATGCAAAGGAGAGGTATAGAGTCATAGTGGTCACAGCACAGGGCAGAGGTTCTGGTGTTCCCCCCACCCCCCTACATCACTAGGAAGATAGCTCACCCATCTTTTTGAGTTTTAAGTGAAGAATGCTAATGATTCAGAATGACAGTGCTGAAGCCAGCACTCAGCTCTCTCTCTCTTCTGTTCTGTTACCTGCTGACTCTGTGATCTAAAATGAATCACTCTTCTTGATGCATTAGAGTTAAAACAGGGAGCAAGATATAGTCATTTGAGTATAATATCCAACTGGAATAAAAACTTATAAAATCTGTTACCTCAGTGCCTTGTGTGAGTCAGATACCTCCCTTAGCAGACCTTGGTCACCACCTCTACTGACATTAAATAAGGAACAAATCATACACTTGGTAAGACTAGAATAATATACTGATTTGTAAATGTGTCAAGAATTTAGGTTATTTAATATATATCTTGTTTTAATTGTTTGGAAGAACAGGGATCTCTATTAGAAGTTTCTTATAGGTGTCATATGTGATATATGCCATCATGAAGTATCTCCAAATAGGGTAGACTGGAGAAATTCTATTAATAAGCATTGTCTTCATAATGCTCATAATCTTAGAAAATGGGTTCTTCAGGAGGGGGATGGGAAAACAGGAGCTGGATTCCTTGGCTAGGGATATTGCAATGAGGTGCTAGAAGGATTACCAAACATGTGTGAGGCCTTGGGTTCAACACAAGGGAGAGAGAGAGAGAGAGAGAGAGAGAGAGAGAGAGAGAGAGAGAGAGAGAGAGAGAGAGAGAGAGAGAGAGAGAGAGAGGGAGAG